>JAJJWW010012295.1:0-89981 GCA_023531295.1 Papaver armeniacum
GAGATTTGCCTTGTGAAGATACCGTAGGGAAAGTAGAATGTTTGAATCCCGAAAAGGAAACAAAAGAGGGGCCGGTTGTACATCGAGGTTTATTATGGCGAAACCTTTGGGAGATCTATCATTCTTATCATCCTGCGAATAATAAATCAATTGAGAAAAAGAGGCAATAAAATTGCTATTAAAGGAGTAAATATTTATAAAATACCTTAATACTCGCAGGTTGTTTTTTAAGCTTAGAGACTTGATTTATGTAAGAAGATTTTGGTTGCGAAAATAAAGGGATGTTAGGGTTCACCATGGTAAACTTAGAACTGGGTTTATTCTTACGAAACAAAAATGCGGAAGAAACATCAAAAGAAGAATAGAATCAAGATGAAGTAATTTCAATGAGGAAGATTAATCAAGAGAATAGTCAAAATCAATAAAATAAACGAACAACGGATGCCATGGAAAACAATAACGAGAAAGATAATAAAAAGAAGATGATGAAGATGAACAACAGAAATAGTTGCAGACGATGAGGAAGATAGAGAAGAAGAGAAAGAGTGTTTTTCACAGGAAGTTTCCCTTTAAATAGAAGAAAAGGATGACCGGATAACATTAAAAATACCGGTAAAAAGAGTAATTTAGACACGTGTAAACGGTTATCCCTACATTTAAGGAGTCAAATTAAGAAGATTTGTGGGAAATTGAAGAGATTTCTTATATTATTTCATAAATACTTCATGCTTCTAATACTTTAAGAGATAGTACTTTTGCTCACCATCGCAAAGCTTCGAACTTCGCAAAGAATGAGGCACGTACTTTTCAAGTCCAGTATTCTTTTGCTTATTCCTTCATCAACAAAGATTACCGTTAGTGGTAAAATTTTTCCTTAAAAATAGCTCTCAAGCAATATTCAAGAAAAAAGAGGCAAGATGTAGGATCGAATATCGCGACAGCCCAATATTTCGCGAGATTAATAAACGACTACGTGTGAAGGAGTCGCATGGAAATAAATAAATGACGTAATGGGTGATGACAGTTAAAACATATGAAAGTGTGAAAACTTGGCGAGAATTAGGTGTCGCGAGGACAAGACTTACACACTCGCGAGGATTCGAAGTAGTCGATTAAAAAATAAAGATGGCTTAGTTATCATCCATTATGTAATAACCTATATAAAGGGTTGAGTAAGTCTGTTGTAGAGGGAGAAGTCTTTTTGAATTGTTAAGCAAGTCATTAGGAGAGAGAATTAAGAGTGATTGTAATTTCTTTAGATCTATTCTACATTTCTTTGTAAACCTTTCAAGAAAACAATTAATAAAACACATTATTATTCATCTTCAAATGGATTGATTGCGAATTCAGTGGAGTGTGTAGTGTAGGATTTCGTAACTACAATCTTAGGTGATTACTTAGATTGCTTACACTAATAAAAGTCATGCCAATACATAAGTCAGGTATTGTGACTATTTTTACCAAGATACATAACAAGTTATGATCGGTTCTTCTAACTCACACATATTGGTAATCCAAATATATGCAATGAATAACAATACCAATAAGCCTATCGATTTCCTTTCGATTCATAAAAATAAGTTCATGAATGTACTTTTTTTTAAATGAATGTAAACATTGTTTCAGACGAAATCTTCACCCATACTCATACACATAATCACAATAGCATTCATACGATTATGTCGATATCTTATAAACGAAGTTCAAAAGATAAGCGTTATACTTCGTATTGTAATTCCTTAACACTATGTCTACTAGAGTATAATCATTCACAGCTTCGCAGTTATGTTTTCAATATAGCATGACTTGAAAGATATGTTGGGAATAAAACAGTTTCAAGTCAAAATATTACTAACCTCAAGAGGAAGGATGATGTCGCCGATGTAGCTTGTTACTTCTTCACATTCTTCAAGTCTTGAGTAATACTTGTATGTCTCATTTTCCTAATCTTTCTAGCCTAACCTATACGAAGCTGTCTCTAGTACATAATCAAGCGACTATTTAATTGAGTTTTGATTCACTAAAATATGACAAACCAAACTTGACATACCAACGCTGGTGGGTTCAACCGAGCCATGCTCTAACAGAGCAATCGATTAGTAAACAAGCTCGAGACTTGTTCAAGTCGAATTCATATGAGGTATGTAAACTCAACTCTTCTTCGGAGAAGTTAATTTCTAAAGAAAAGGTTAGACCTCTACAGAAAAGAACAAGGTCTAAACAATCTATGAAAAAGGGTATTAATCATTCCGCATGGGGTGTATGGTGGACTCCGACTATTGTCTCACCCTAACATAGCTTAATTGTGTTGAAGGGTGCATCTTGTCTCATGTGCCTGGTCAAAGAGACAAGAGTTGAGCACAAATCAGGCTTTAGGAAAAGAATTTTTTTGTTTTATTCTTTTTCTTTTTGTTTTCCTGAATTATGTTGATCTTTTTATATCATAAATTGGTATTGAAAAGGTTTCCTTTTTCTGTTCATTGAAATAGGGTTAAAATTGACAATTCTATGTTTTTTAGGGTTGAGAGTTGTGTGTACGTGAATCCTTCTTACTCTATATAAAGGTTCTCAGTAACCCTACATTTCTTTTACTTTCCTAAAACTCTTTTATCAAAAAGATTTCTTGTAGAGCTTGATTTGTGTATTTCTCTCACAATCCCGTACTTGAATGGAGACTCCAAGCATCATATCTTATGATGGAAAATATGTTAATATAATTGTTAAGCCATTAATCATGAAGGAAAAAGATAAATCTCTTTCCTCCACAACTTTAAAGAGAAAAAGGAAGAACATGAAGAAACCAAGGGCTATCCCCTCTAATCTTCAGAAGTTTTCTGGTGTTCTTGAAGAGTTGAAGGAAACAAGGAAGGAGATTCAGCAAATAAAGGCTATTGCTCTAAGAACTCTTGAAATTCAGAAGGCCGTGGTTCGGCATTGATAAGCACGTAAGTGATACATTTTATACCCATATTTATATGAGCTAGGACTCGATATTTTAACTAATAACACTATTTTCATGCTTTTGTAGAAAGTACAAGTGAAATCCGTTCACTCGGAAATAAATGGAGAAATGGGAAGCTAAATGGCATTTGAGGCGAAAAGCACCAAACCAACTTTCTGTACGAAAGAGATAGGCTTGTGGTGGTCGCACCACCAGAGACATGTCACTGCCAAACAACACAACATTTTGTTGTTGACCCAATAATGTGAAGCCCACTGATGGCTAAGAAGATCAAATGGGTACAGAAGGTGCTTTTAACTAGCATGGTGTATGACATTCCAGTGAGCTCCACTAGTGGCGTAGGAAAAGGACGTGGCAGACTCTTGACCACATACTCATTTCTTAGGCCTCTTCCTATGCACATGCCAAAAAATGGTGTTTGGCATGCCAGGTGGCATGCCAAACCATTTGCGCCACTATGGGGAAACCGCTGAGCGATCGAATCTTAGCGAATGATATATGTGAATATCGCCAGTGATAAAGTCTTATCACTGGCGATATTGTCAATATCGCCTCGAAATTCACTATATCGCTGTCGATATAATCAATATCGCCACCGTTCGAGTTTCGGCCTATAAATACCACAACTATACTCCCACCTCTTCTAAACTCTTTCAAGTTCTTCGAAAAACCCAAAACCACCGATTTTCTTTAAACTTTTGTTAAACGATTATCTTAAACAGATATGGAGAGAAAAAAGAAACAAAAAGGGAAAGCATCTACTAGTACCCTGTGCAAATGGAGTAAGTTTTGTTGTGGATACAAATTATGAGTTTAATAATGTTAGACTAGTAGCTTATGAAGGTGTATTCTCTAATCACCTTTCCGATAATGAGGGGCGATGTAACGCCTACATCTAAGAGGTGGATGGACCGTAGAATTTTTGAATTACCGGTGCTGTTCAAGAGAGAGTGAGAAGATATCCTTGGCGACATCTATATCAAATACAACCTAGAAACCACAGGACTCAAGGTGTTCAAGTTATATTAGAACGATGGTGGAAGACTACAAACACGTTTTTTTCAAGGACTTTGAATCGTGTAAGTCAGTCTTTTCTAGTTATTTAATTTTTAGATTATGTGTTTTGTTTCATAAAAATCAACAAATTCTAATTATGAATAATTATTGTTAATAGGAGTTACACCGATAGATTTATACATGTTAACCGGAATTCCATGCCAAGGGAACTTAATTCCATTTAATAGACTAAAGTGGGTATCGAAGATAGATGGAAAGAAAGACTTCCTTTATACTTAAAATGAATTAGGAGGAAATCCTACACATAGACAATTAAAAGCGTATGGGTTGAAGGTGTATGCAGGTTGAAAAGTTTTTTCCAATTATGATGTCAGAAGAATGAATGAAAATGGAAGCCGGTAATCAATATTTGATCCCCGACCATTTTGAGGGAGCTAGAACGTCTCATTTGTATTCAGGAGACTGGGCCAATGTCCATTTTCCAAATGCTAGCTCAAAGTAGTGTTAATTGGGTTTTCAAGCATTAGAAGATTTAGAGCAAGCACCAACATATGATTGGGGGACCGCGATTTTATTTAGATTTACATTGCCCTAAGTGATAATTCGACGTGTGATAAAGATAGTTTTTAATGCTTTCGGGAGTTCGGAGGTAAGAACCAATCTTTTTCACATTATGTATTTATTTGTCATTTTTATATGGAAAAGTTATTAACCCTTTGAATGTTATTATTTTCGGTATTGGTGGTATACATATTTCCGTGTTTGAACCTTGTCTTAAGAATTATACGAATGTATTTCCGATCATACGAAAGTATGATTCTCGAGAATTGGGAACCCGCACGTAACATTGAAGATGGTCAACATACCGCTATTGTTCATAAGATTCAGCAGTTGAGTAGAACAAGCCATAACCTTATCTCACGGCCATATGAAGCGTGACTGAGTTCCAAGAAGAACTAGGTCAGGACAATGGTAGAGTTAAGCCTTAAAAGGATGGTGTTATACAATATTTCTATTTCGAGAAGGGTGTTTGGTATTATGGTGAAAGACAAGCTTTCTTTGTTGCAAGGGAGATCGGTGATAGTCTGTCAACCCTTATCCCAACATGTATGTTTCAGTGAGACGATTACTTCAAATTGATAAGAGAAGGTCATCATTGGCAAGAAGCCGATGCATTGATCCGCGGAGCCGATGGACAAGAAATGAGTACCTATCTTGGTTTAATACTATTTTCAAGCCAAATATTTCCATGCAACCGCAAAGTTTAGGTCGGATGGATTTCCCCACTTTAGGTAGGTTGCCACTTGACAATGAATTTCTTCCTTCCCAACCTCCACCGGAGAGATTGTGACGTATTTGCATATCCTTCTCAAAGTTCATCGTCATACATGCCACCATTTTCTTGGGAAGTAAAGACTATATCCAAGACATCCTGGAGAGATTGTTACTTATCCAATTGTTTCTAGTGCACCTACTCGGACTTATCCATACCTCGGGTCAATGCTACGAGTTGGAGTATCAGACTCGATGTAACAATTATGATGCTCTTCTTCATGGATTTGAGAATATGCACTTGGAACAGATGCAAAGATTGAGGGGAAAGCATGATGTATGACATGAGTCTCAGTGTTGGAGCCTGGTAGAGGATTGAGTCCCGGTTTTGGAGCTGGTGGAGGATTGAGTCCTAGTGGAAGTCAGCAGACCCGTCAAAGTCAGCAAAGTCGTCGAGGTCAGCAAAGTCGTGGAAGTCAGCAAGGTGGTGGAAATCGCAAAGTGGTGGAAGTCAGCAAAGTGGTGGAAGAAGATTGAGACGTCGTCATATGGAGGAGGTACCAGAAAGTTCAACTCCAAACATGGTGTTAGAAAGTCAAGCAGTACATGGTGTTGAAGAAAACATTGGCATGGATACAACTCCTACACGTATGTTTAGTCATTTGCCGTGACATTGACTCAGGTGGTGGTGTGAACATGGAAGTAGTTAGGCAAACGAATCAGATACCCCAATTGCCTCAACCTCATTGAGCATTTCAACCATTCCGGAAGCAACAATATCAACCACACGCATTTCAAGATTTGTATAATGTTCCCATACCCCGTACTCCCATTGCTTATCAAGGTTATGGTGATTCCCGATGAGACTCAACCACCAAGTCGGTCTCAAACCGGCACCTTAACTAGTTTGTTGAACAACTCTATGGATCCAAAATGCGAGTAATTGGATCTTTGGTCCCGGAGGAAACGGACAAGAAATGAGTAGTTAAAATGTTTTCTTTTAGTTGAAATTTGAAATGTAATTTTGTTTTTTTTAGATTAATGGAAACTATCTTTTAAATTAATATTCGATTGAAACCAGATTTACATTTCATTAAAAATTCACCTTGAGTAGGTATGTGGAAATACGCTATCATGATCCATGTTATTTCCTCCGTAGTCAAATCCACTTCGATTTATGCACTATCCATGGTGAAATGAATTTGAAGTTGGGTTGGAATTGTTGAAATCCGGTAGGGGGAAATATGAGCCGTTGGATGAAGATCGATGAGCGATTATCATAATACCGAGCGATAGCTTGACCTGTCATTGCTGTCGACCGAATGACCATCGAACGATCATTTGACCATCGAGCGACGAAGACTCTATCGCTCACCGGAAACTGTCGCGTATGCCTATATGCCAGGAATAACATATTGGCATATGAGTTTGGCAGTTTGGCATACCCATAGTGGGTGCATATATGCCAAATACCATGTTTTGGCATGTGCATAGGAAGAGGCCTTAATAATCAATTACGTCTCAATACTTCCAATTCTCAAGCAGGTGGATTAAAAGAAAAATGACACAAATGGAAACAAGAGGAGAATGAAGATGGGTTAGAGCAGCCGAGTAATGATGGGTTATGGCGAAACAGTTGTTGCTGGTGAGCTTTGTATTCTCGAACTGATGGCGGTAGAAGTGAACAGATGCGAAATAAGATGGATAGGTAGAGTTATCGACAATCGTTGGCGGCCTGTGGGTGAAAGAGATACGTTTATGGCTGCTAGTTTCTTCTTTATTACTTTGCCGATGGATGGTAGGCTCTTAAAAGATGTTTTCCTACGTGTAATACTGCAAGTGCACAGCGCCTGTTGGAGGCGTGGCAAGCACAGGTCGATCCACAGAGAAATGGGGTGTGCAAAGTTGAACTAATGGCTTTACTAACTGATTTCCAGAGAGGTGTTACAAAAATGTTGTTGTTTTGGTGTCGATACGACTAATTTGTTGTTGTGACTCTAATCTAAGGCAGTAAATAAGCACAAGGTGTTGAAAACAATTGATTAAGGGTACTAGGGTGGTCGAATCCACCCTCTAATCCTATGCTAAGGCAGTGTAATTTCTCACTTTGTTCTCATGCCTTACCTTGAAGGCTTCAGATAGATATTTGATCAACTGATTCTTTTCACTCACTAGTATCAATGGTCTTCTCACGATTTACCATTGATCACAGTTGTTCAAGTAGTGCCTAACTATAATCCTAACAATACAAATAATCAAGAACAATTTGAGAAATTAATTGACTTCACATTGAACTAAAGGGTTTCATCTACACCTAATTAAAAGACTTAGAACATCATGCAATTGATAAAACAGGATTCAAATTGAATTACAAAACTAAACCCTAAAAACAGACTGTGTTCTCTCTCATGAAGAACAATTGATTTTATACCTCACAATCAGTCCAACTTACAATTAATGCGCACCCTGACTTGTTCCCTCTGCGAATTCGGCTCTGGTTGCCATGCATGAGTCTGTTGGTGAAACCCTAGCTCTATCTATCTCTAATTTAGCTTCTAGGGTTAAGGGAGAAGCTAAGAGAGAGATAGCTAGACCTAGAGAGGTGGTGAAGGTGGGCTGTTGTGCGGCTGTAGGTGTCGGGGAAGAAGATGGTGATGGTGAGCTCGGCTCTGCCATGGTCGAGGAAGAAGAGAAGGTATGGTTTCTCGGTCTTTGTCGGGGAGAAAGAAAGAGAAAGGGGAAGGGAGTGTTTGGTTCGGTTGGGATAAGGGTATAGGCGGTTTTGGTGTTGAGCGGGAGCAAGAGAAAAATGATGGGAGGGACGGAGGCGGCGTTGGATCTAGATGGATCAAATCGATGGCTCGGAGTAAAACCGGCTTTGGATCCGGGTTGTGGGCGGGTCTTGGCTAGCTCAAGCCCATGTCTTGTAAATGGGTTGCCTCTTGTTGGGTTGCAATCGATGCGCGCGGCTTTGGCTTTCGCTCCATAGACGCTCGTCTCCAATTTTCTCGCTCTTTTGGCTCCTCAATTTCTCCAAGCTTTATTTACTACCTAAAAAAACACAAAATTAATTAGTACAAATATTTATTCTTGAAAACAGTGGGAAAATCTGAAATTTGGGATAATATCTGGTTTTTGAGCACAAAAGATTAGTTAAATGCCAATAAAAAGGTGTAGAAATATGCAATATTTGGCACTCATCAAATACCCTCGAACCTGAATTTTACTTGTCCTCAAGTGAAATAGAAATTAGGAAATGCTAACTATACCACTGTCGCTGGTCTCTCGAATGCATTTAGCGTATGCACTAAGCCTTTAAACCCCTAGGTGTCCCTAGTGGACGAGTTGTAGTCTCGTGAGGGTTTACCAGAGGTGTACCCACAAAACCTTCTCCAACTTCAGAGTGTAAAAGAGTCTCAAGCATCCAAGGAGCTATGAGGACATAGAGTTTCTGCATGCTAGTAACAAGAGGTTAGAACTACCAAAGAACGCATTCTCATCCTTAAGTGTTGAGCGAGAAGTAACCATACCATATGATAGAATTCGGATTCGATTGTGATCATAAGCCTCGACTTCTGCCTCACCAATAGGGTTTTATGATAATTGCACTCAAAAAGACCGCTTTTTTAGTCTCTCATGTGTGCAGGCAGGAATAAAGAGAGAAATCCTGCACACGTTGAAGATGAGAAGGATAACCTTCCGAAATAATTTCTCGGAGACTCCACGTAGTGTGGACAAAAAGAATCTTTTCCTCGATGATCTCTAAGAAAGGAAATCAACCATTAGCAAGGATGGGAGTACTCACTTACCTTCTCACCCGATCGGCAATTAATATCACTCTCTCCTAGCATTCATAGAAACGTCTTCAATCTTCGGTCTTCGGTCTTCAACTGTTGATGACGAATTTCTGAACTTCACAAAAACTTGACAATTTTTTTTTTTTTTTTTTTTAACATGAAATTAAAATAACAATAAACAATAAAACTTGTATTGTCTTGATTTTATAAACTTCACTAATTCTCATCTTCTTTTCTTTTCTTTGTTTTATGTAAACCTTGGACTATCTCAACTTTTCTTCAAATATTCTGATGATGCTCCGCTTGCTGACGATGATGTGTTTCTATGAATCTGTTGATGTTGTTGAGAGGGAGAGAGTGATGCTAACTGCAAATCGATATTTAGAAGGAGTTTTCATCTTTAAACGTCACCCTCATGATTGACAAAATTAGCACTCAAGAGATCAAAAGTGGTGCGAAGTTGGGTAGCTCACCATTCCTACCCGGAATTGACGTATGGTGACACACACTCTAACAGATTTTTTTTAGAAAGTCACAAAGAGTGAAGGTTGGTGCCTTGCTTGATGTAAAAATGGGTAGTCTCCACTATGGGTGATCACAATTCTACTACCGCATATCTAAACAGCACCTAATTCGCCCTCCGGTATGGTTAAATCCAACTTTAACGCTCTAATCAACTAAGAAACCCGATTGTGTTCTTCAAGATGCTTCCAAGTTCTGTTATTTCGGTCGAGACTCTCTATGTAAACATAGCTAGAAGCATGCTAGTGACTCTAAAATCTCTAAAAGTTGGAGGTTTTTATGTACATATTTACAAAGAGTTTTGAAATTTTTGATTTTATTTTATTTATTTTTTTTTTTTTTTAAATAAAAGACTAAAAACTCTATATGCAAATGCACCCCCAAACCTAAATCAAACATTGTCCTCAATGTGTCAACAGATAATAAGAATTCAAAAAGTCACATACCAAGAGAACTATGTTGAGTAGAGAAAAGGGAAGAGATTACCGGATGTACAATGATGTTGCTAAACCAAAGGAGGATGAATGCTTTGAAAGCAAACAACTAGAGCGTAAGACAAAAAGGTTGGTTAGCACAAATAAGAACTATGCAAAAGAAAAAGAAAAGGGAAAGAGAATGGATTTTTAGTCCATATGTATGTACACAAGTGAACTAGTCTAGTCCACATAGATGGGGTCTTCAAAGTCAACGGTCTCAACTTCTCGGTGGAAGATGCTCCGAAATGGTTTCAATCTTTGACCATTGACCTTGAAGATATTCTTGGTTGGTTGGGTTTTCGATTTCAACGGCTCCATGGGGGGAAAACGGTACGTACCAAGAATGGTCCTGACCATCTAGAACGTAACTTCCCTGGAAACAAATGCAAACGAGTGTTGTACAATAAAACTTTTTGGCCAGGTGTGAAGGACTTGCGCAGAATGCGCTTGTCGTGAAACACTTTCATTCTTTGTTTGTAACGTTTTGGCACTATCATATGCACCATTTCTCAATTCTTCTAACTCATTGAGTTGAAGTTTTCTTTGGGTTCCAGCTTTATCAAGATCAAAATTCAACTTCTTCACAGCCCAATATGCACGATGTTCTAACTCTACAGGGAGATGACATGCTTTACCGTACACAAGTCTGTAAGGAGACATCCCAATGAGAGTCTTGTATGCAGTTCTATAGGCCCACAAAGCATCATTTAAGCGCAAAGACCAATCTTTCCTAGAAGGATTGACAGTCTTCTCAAGGATATGCTTAATTTCCCTATTAGAAACTTCTACTTGGCCACTGGTTTGAGGATGGTAAGGTGTTGCTACCTTATGAGTGATTCCATACTTGCGCACTAGTGATTCAAAAGGTCTATTGCAAAAATGACTACCTCCATCACTGATTATTGCTCTAGGGGTTCCAAAACGGGAGAAAATGTTTTCTTTAAGAAAAGAAAGAACAACTTTATGGTCGTTGGTTTTGGATGCAATGGCCTCTACCCACTTAGAGACATAATCAAAGCAACAAGAATGTATAACTTACCTTCGAGTTAGGAAATGGACCCATGAAATCAATACCCCACACATCAAACAGCTCAACAATCAAAATGGGTTGTAAGGGCATCATGTTTCTCTTAGAGATACTTCCTAATTTCTCGGCATCGGTCACAAGCAACACAAAAAGCATGGCTATCCTTAAACAATGTTGGCCAATAGAAACCGCTTTGCAAGATCTTTGCAGCAGTTTTCTTGGCACTAAAGTGGCCTCCACATGCATGGTCATGACAGAAAGAGATGACGTCCCTTTGTTCGCACTGGGGACACATCTCCTAATGATTTGGTCTTGCAAGTACTTAAACAAATATGGGTCATCCCAAAGGAAATGTTTAACTTCAGCCAAGAATTTATAACGGTCTTGTTTAGACCAATGCAAGGGTATTCTACCTGTAGCAAGGTAGTTCACAATATCATCAAACCACGGCATTTCAGACACAAGCATCAATTGCTCATCAGGGAATGATTCCCTAATTAGCACAGATTCATCAGAGATTCAACATTCAACCTAGACAAGTGATCAGCAACAACATTTTTCGACCCTTTCTTATCTCGAATTTCGAGGTCAAACTCTTGTAACAAGAGTATCCATCGAATTAGACGAGCCTTAGCATCTTTTAGACAAAAGATATCTCAATGCAAAGATGGTCGGAATAAATGATGACCTTAGACCCTATCAAATAAGATCTAAACTTATCTAATGCAAACACAACAACTAGCAATTCTTTCTCAAAGTAGTGGAATAATTCAATTGAGAATCATTAAGTGTTTTACTAGCATATTAGATCACATAAGGAAGTTTGTCTACTCATTGGCCCAAAACAGCTCCCTACAAAGATAGTCGTGCGCATCACACATAATCTCAAATGGTAATGTCCAATCAGGTGGTCCGACTATAGGGGCGAATGTAAGGAGAGCCTTCGATTGCTCCCATGCTTCTTTACAAGCATCATCAAAGACAAATGCAACATCTTTCGCAAGAAGATTACACAAAGGTCTTGAAATTTTACTAAAGTCTTTGATGAATCGGCGGTAAAAACCCGCATGGCCTAAGAATGATCTTATGTCCCTCACAGAACGAGGTTGAGGCAAGTGTTGAATGAGATCAACCTTGGCTTTGTCTACTTCTATGCCTTTTTCCGAGATGATATGCCCTAAAACAATGCCCGAGTTAACCATGAAATGACATTTTTCCCAATTCAAAACCAAATTCTTTTCCTTACACCTAATCAGCACACAAGTGAGGTGATGCAAACACTCATCAAAAGAAGACCCAAACACAGAAAAATCATCCATGAAAATTTCAAGAAACTTATCTACCATGTCGGAAAATATGCTCATCATACAACGTTGAAAAGTAGCGGGTGCATTACACAACCCGAAAGGCATACGACGATAAGCAAATGTTCCATAAGGACATGTAAATGTGGTCTTTTGTTGGTCTTGGTCCCTATGTGAATTTGGTTGTAGCCCGAATAGCCATCTAAGAAGCAATAGTGACTATGCTTCGCCAACCTTTCTAGCATTTGGTCAATGAAGGGAAGAGGAAAATGGTCTTTCTTTGTTACTGTGTTTAGTTTTCTATAATCAATACAAACTCGCCACCCAGTGGTAACACGGGTGGGGATAAGCTCATTCATCTCATTTGGAACTACAAGTAATGCCAGACTTTTTGGGTACTACCCGAATGGGGTGACCCATTTGGCTATCCGGAACCGGGTAAATGATACCCGCATCAAGCAATTTCAAAATCTCACCTTTGACAACATCTCTCATGTTGGGGTTGAGTCTCCTTTGCATTTCCCTAGAAGGTTTAGTGTTCTCTTCAAGATTTATGTGATGCATGCAAATTGTGGGACTTATACCCTTAAGATCGGAGATGGTCCAACCTAAGGCTCCTTTATGTTCTTTAAGTACTTCTAAGAGTCGACTTTCCTGTTTTGTGTCTAAACATGATGCAATAATCACGGGTAAAGTATCGTAATGACCTAAGAAAGCATACTTCAAGGTATCGGTAATGGTTTCAAATCAAGCTTAGGTGGTACAAAGAAGAGGTGGGGCAGATTTGGAATCAGAGAGTGGAAGTGGTTCCACTACATTCTGCCATTTAGCAATATCCATGGGTGGAACAGATTCAAGCAAAGAGTGAATTTCACCAATGTACTTAGACTCGAAGAGATCTAAGTCAAAGTTATCTAAACATGCTTGCAAAGGGTCCACCGACAAAATGTCGGGCAAAAGAGTCTTGGATCAGACTCTCAATCATGTTAATCTCATGCAAATCAGTATCATCACAATCAATGGGTTGTTGACTAGTGTTAAAAACATTCAGCTCTACGGTCATGTTACCAAAAGACAATTTCAACACACCATTACGACAGTTGATGATGGCATTGGACGTCGCCAGAAAAGGACGTCCTAAAATCACGAGAATGTGGGTTTTGGTTTTGCACGGGTTGAGTGTCTAAGACGATGAAGTCTACAGGGAAAGAAAAATTTATCAACCTTGATTAACACATCTTCAATAATACCACGGGGGATTCTCACAGATTTGTCCGCTAATTGTAGCGTAATGTGTGTGGGCTTCAGCCTCCCCAAGGCCCGATTGCACATACACAGCAGTATGGCAATAGATTCACACTTGCTCCTAAGTCTAGTAACGCCTTTTCGACCGTATGGCCACCTATGGTGCATGTAATTGTTGGACTACCCGGGTCTCTAAACTTAGTGGGAATCTTGTTTTGGATTATGGAGCTCACTTGCTCGGTGAGAAAGGCACGCTTATGCACATGAAGCTTTCGCTTTTGTGTGCACAAGTCCTTCAAAAACTTAGCATAGGTGGGTATTTGTCGATTGCTTCGAGAAATGGAATGTTTATGTTAACTCTCTTGAACATTTCCAAAATCTCATTGTATTGGTTACCCCCTCTCGTTGCACCAACCGTTGTGGGAATGGAGCAAATGTACATGACTTGGCAAAGAAACATCTATATCGGTAGGATTCTTGGGTTTATCAACATGCTCAGATTCTTTCTCTACGGTAGATGTTTTCTCGCGGTGTTGTGTGTCTTTGTTGAGTCCGATTTAGACTCGCTTGATGTGGTACACCTACATTGTTCTCAACAACTCTACCACTACGGAGAGTGGTGATAGCATTCGCCGACTATGTGAAGGTTCTAGGTTGAGGAGCCTTTCGAAACACATTCTTTGGATTTTGTTGGGGTTGACTAGGAAGTTTGCCTTTTTCTCTCTCATTCAATGCATCACAGATTTGACCCATCTTAAGTTCTAGACTTGTGAAACGTTGGTCGGTGGTTTTACGAAGTTGTGAAAGATTTTGGGTTAACAGGACCGACACGTCTTCAAAGCTAGGCTTTTTCTCTCTGTAGTACCGAGTATGGGGTTGTACTTGGGGGTTTTTAGGATATGAGTATCCTTGGTTGTTATTTGTTGGCCCCCCTTGGACAGGCCCTTTAGACCATGAGAAGTTAGGGTGATTCCTCCACCCTGGGTTGTAGGTTTGAGAATACGGGTTGTTTTCTTGCCTATGGTATAATGCATTGGCTTGCTCGGTTTTAGACTCTTGAAATGCATGTAAACCGGGGACATTTGTCCACTAAGTGGTCGAGCTATGGCATGCGGCAAAAGTGGCCATTTCAATTTGGTCACGGAGAGTAGGGGCATTAGGTTTTACATTCTTCTGCAACTCAAGCACTTCTATTCTCCGGGCTAAAGATGCCATTTTTGCATTTCCCTAAAAGTCAGACTCGATTCTATGAACGTTACCTACGGGGTAGTCCTTTTCGGTTCACGGATGGACTCCACTGTTGAGTTTTCAGCGACTTCGATTAAGAAAGTCCAAGCCTCATTAGCACTTTTGTCAATAAATGCACCATTGCACATTGACTCGATCGTGGTGCGGGTTCTAACATCTAGACCCTCATACAAGATTTGCACGAGTCTCCATTTTTCAAAACCATGGTGGGGACATTGGAGCAATAATTCATTGAATCTATCCAAATATTTTGCTAGAGTTTCGTCTTCTAATTGCACAAAACCATTTAGACTTTGGCGAATTGTCGCCGTCTTATGGTTGGGGAAATTTTTTGAAAAACTCTTTTGTGAGGTCATCCCATGTTCTAATGGACTGTGGTTGTAGGGCATGAAGCCATGACTTGGCTTTGTCTTTCGTAGAAAAAAGGAAACAATCTCGAGTTTGAAGGACTCCTCTGGCATTTGGTTAAAACGCAGAGTCCCACAAATATCCTCAAAATCTCTCACGTGATGGTAGGGGTTTTCAAAGATCGACCCCTCTAAACACGGGTAGCATGTGAATGGTGCTTGCTTTGATTTCAAACGACAAGCATCAATTTTGTGAGAATGATGCAAGAGGGTGGCTTGCCCTAGTTGGGTACATGTAGTCCTTGAGACTACGGGGTTTGTTAAGTTCCTCACCCATGGTTTCTGTTTCTGATGGGCTTGGGCTTTCTGATGGATTTGGGCTTTCTGATGGATTTGGGCTTTCTGTTGAAGAACTGGGTATGCTGACGATTTCGTCCGGGCGGATCCTAACTAGTCGATTTGTTTGGTCTCTAAAAGACACAATCATAGCCTAGCTAGCACATCTAGCATGTTAACATACAATCAAGTTCAACACAGAAAAGCAAAAACCACAAAAATGATACACTAATTCCAGACTCAAGCCCAAAACAGTGCTTTTTGATGCTGTAAGGCCCAGCTGGTTAGGTGGGTTCCAGCCCAGTTTTTGTGGGCTTCAGTTTATGCAGAGCCCAGTTTTGGGTTCAGTTTATGTGCAAATGCACAGCCCAGTGGAACTGGGTTCCGATCAGATTTGGCGAGTTAACAGCCCCAGTTTGTGTGGAGAACAAATTTATGTGCAGCCCACTAGTTATGTGCACTGAGATGAACACTGACTTTTTGCAGCTTAGCACAAAGCCTATGATATTAACTCGTAGAACAAAAACTCACAAGAATGACACCCAGTTTCTAGCATACGGGGGGTGCTTTGGAGAGTGCACAAAGACAAAGACAAGTTTTGTGCTCAAGCACCACTTATACAAACAAGACCTGACTTAGGAAAGCTTATGTGCACAGAACAACATAGAGCAACACAACTCACACACAATGCCACCTAATTTCTCGAAACTAAGCACAGATAAGTGCTTGTAATTGCTGGTAGGGATTACACAGCACTGGCTATGCTTGACTACACAAAGACAGTAACAACACAAAGACAGGGGTAGCTTATAAGGTAGCTTATGCACAACACAACACTGGTCAGGACTGAACAAGGAGATGAAAAACTGTGTATGGTGCACAGGGTACTGGGATGTGCTCACTCAAGGTGAAGCATGTGCTGGGTTTGTGTTTTTTTTTTTTTTTTTTTTTGAAAAACAAGCTGAATGCTATCACTATTCTTGCTACTCACAAATTACTCAATTCCACACAAATTGCAGAAGCTGAATCACACACAAATTGCGTGTTTGAATCACACACAAATTAATGCCAACAAGGTCAGTTGACCTCGTTTTCATAGATTAAGCACACGTAAGTACATATATCAATAGGTCTTTTATTCACAAAGATCACATATGTTAATGATATTCGCATAACAGTTCAAGCATTCCAGGGTTCATATTCCAGCACAATGTGGGTATAGACTTTGTAGTTGCAGGAAATCCCACAATACACCCCTCACTATATTTTGTATAACTAATCCATTCAAAAGATAATAGATGAACAATTATAAATGTTTATTAATAATTTTCTTAAAAATGTTTACACAGATAATGGAATTACACTTAAGATCTTACTACATTCGCTCTGCTTTCTCTCCTAATGACTTGCTTTTCAATCCAAAAAGAACTCTCCCTTCAACAAATTCACTCATCCCTTTATATAGGTAATACATAGTGAATGACAGCTAAGCCGTCCTTTATTTTTGGAATGTCTCGCGAAGTGTCGCAGACGTACAAATATTCATACTCGCGACACTTCTTAACTTTCGCGATTTCATATCCTCCTATCGTCATTCAAGTCGTCATTTATATTTATCCCTCCGCGAATCACTCGCAATGTTGTTATCCGTTGTCTTCGCGAATTGTTGTTGTGGCGATATTATGATCCTACATCTTGCCTCTTCTCATGTCTTCTCTGCGAAGAAGAGAATGTCATGAGAATCAATATCTTTGAATTGCCGCAACTGTTTATCTGTAATTGTTTCAATTTCATCTTTCCATACGGACTTTATTACAGATGTCTACTCCTCCATTCTATTCCTGACACGTCTCTTTCAATCGTTTATTCTTGACCATTCACGTCCCTTCTCATATTAAATGCTCTCGTTTCCCCGAGGATGTTTCTCTCATATATAATTTTCATATCTTTCTCTTTTCCTCTTTCGTCTTCTCTCTCGCAACTTTTCTTTTATCTTCTTCTTCCGCAAGCTGCGCTTCTGCAAATCTTCGATCTTTTTATCATATCTTAATCTTCGATTCTTTATCCCTTCTCGTATTGGTAATGGCTTCACTTAGTCGTATGTACAAACCTCGCTTTGTTGAGACTCAGAAAAAGTTGCAAGATAAAGGTTTCACCCTTTCTACCATTCCTAATCAAGGAGGTTCATCTATACTCACTGCCAAGCTTTTTCTCGATCATCAATGTGATGATCACAAGATTATTGTTTATTTAGGTCAACTTCTCGCAGGACTTCCAATTCCTTTATATGATCCCGAGATGCCACTCTTTTATGAAATCCTTTCCCATCCGAACTTCTCATGATCTGTCTATCAATTATGCGGCGATTGTATCCGTCTAATGCTTGAGTTTGCCAGTCGTGGTGCTGGCAAAGGATCTCTATATCCTAACAATGTTAGAGACCCCGAATATGTAAATTTAGAAATAATCCCTGAGAGATACACTGTAGAAAACTTTTTTTGAAAATTATGAAGTAATAGGCATGAGAAATAAGAAATCTACATGGGCGCGCTCGGTTGAAAAGAAAAGATAATATCCCCGAGGATAAATTACTCATGCAAGATATCGATCGGCATTCGGGTAAGAACACTACTCCTCGCCACTCTAAAGATGAGAAGTGGTGGGTTGTTCCTTTGCTCCTAAGTGGACCTTACATAGCAGGTTTCGCATGTACTCCCCGCAAATCTTGCGGTGCTATCATCCTTGGGAGTTTAAGTGGCCCAAGAAGGCGGAAGAGGTATGTCTCCGCAGTTTGCTTTTGCAATCCCTCTTTCCTATTGTACTCATTGAGTTTGTAAATTTTCCAGATTGTCAACCGAGGAAAAGTTACAAGGCAAATCCACCGGCAAGTACCTTGGCAATACTTCGATCGCTTACGGATGAAGTAAGAAATATCTTTTTATGTTATTTAACAATATTGTTGCCTCTATTTCTTATCTTCATGTGTATGCGAAGGTTGACGCCGAGGAAGCGATAGCTGCGAAAGTCAAAGGCAAAACTAAAGCCAATGCACGCAAGGATAAGTCTTCTGTTCCACCATCTAAGAAGCGAAAAACTCAACCTTCCTCTCATCTTAGCTCCAGTTCTGAATCTTCCGATGAGGATGATAATGATAACGTTCAACTTTCCAAAATGAAGCTCAATCGGCCGATTCTCCTATGGATCAATTGTTCAGCATCTTCTCGGATTCTCTTCAAGGAATTGGAGATACTCATCTGACTTTTATATGCGAGAACCTCGCCACCATATGTAATGCAACACCGCTGGATGGCAATGACTCTTTCAAAGGAGTTTCTAGATCTGTATCCCCTAGCTTCTTAAATGCACTTAATTCGTTGGTATGTTCGAACTCATATTTCTCCTCCAACTTCGTTTTTTAATTTATATCTTAATAACCTTTTTATCTTTCTTCGCAGTCGGGAAAACTTCTTTTGTGGTTGCCTCAGATCTTGAGAGGAGGTATAACATTCAATTGAAGAAGAATACCCAATTTTGCACAAGGATCAAAGAGTTAGAAGTTGAATCGCGAGATCTCGCGAAAAGATCCAACAATTGGAAATCGAGTTTTACGCCGGAAGGACAAAGTTACCACTCTCCGTAACGCTAATCAAGCAACTTTATGGTATAAAATTTTTTCTCTTATTATTTTCATCTCATCAATTTCCGTTGCTACCGACTTATCACTTTCGCAGATGTATATAACCTCTCCGAAGAAGCCATTCTTCTCCATTCATTTCCTGAGCCTATGGACAATGACACTCTTCTCGCTTATCTCAACAACTCTTTAAGTAATTCGTCAAGCAGAATTAATTCTCTTTCATTAAATGAACTCCAAACCAAGTACCGCCTCTTAGAAATTGAGCACAGATCTAGTTTAAGTACAGCCAACCAGTTTAAACATATGTACCTTGAGTCTCATGAGGAAACCAAAATTTTAAGGAAGAAAATTAGTGACCATATAGATGACAAAGATCGCATTGCTAATAATGGTGCCTGGGCATTAGCAACATTTCAAAAGTCCCTTCTCGAAGTGCAAATGGAGTGAGATGAATTGCTTCGCTTAACTCCTTACTTAGTGAGCGAGAAAATCAAATTCGTTCACTTCTTATTATAAATAATGACGATGAATTTAAGCAGGCTGCGAAAATCTTAGATAATGCCAGGAATAACTTAGGTGTTGATGTTAGTCTTCATACCGAGCATACTTCCTTGGTTAAAGATATAATATCCTGACAGAGAAGGTTATTTATTATACCTTCTTGTTTCTTACCTACGTAATATTGCTGTTGAATTGTTAATTTATCGTAATTTATTTGCAGAGTCCGAAAAAAGATTTCAAGCAAGGATTGAAGAACTTGAATCTGAGAAAGCACAGCTCGCAAAGAATCTCACCCTTCGCGAGAATAGATATTCCAAGTTGAAGAAACAATTTCAAACTACCGTGGCGAATTTTAATAATGATGCCGTTCGTTTTTCGCAATGAAGCCATGGAGTATGTTTGTAATGATCACAAAATCCTCTTTGCTCATATCCTTGGCTTTCCGATGAAGTTCCCGAGAATTTGCCTGTCTCGGACGTTTTTCGATAGTGAGGCCAGCGAAAAGAAAACTCTGGCGACGAGAATAATGAAATTGAAGGATCAGATAGAGGAGAAGAATCACCAAAGAGATAATTCTTTTTGTTTCTTTCTTTATTTTTGTAATATCCGACATTTCTCAGTATCTCTTTTTGTAAACTTTTGGGTTTATTGCCCATAAATTCAATCTCCATTCCCTTTCTTGGCTAACATTATTAATGTATAACTCTTTCATTGGAAGATGGATAACAATATCTCGTCTTTTCCATTCCCATATTTGCCTCTGTTATGCATCTTCATATGAAAGAATGAAAGTTTTGAGATTCGCATTTTCTTCCTTTGACCAGGAATGATGTTTAAATTTATAATTACGACGAGGCCGCAAGTGATTTTTATAAAAGAAGAAATCTATTGATCTCGCCTTATCATTTTTGGTGGTCTTCTAAGCTTGACCTTCCTAAGTAAAGGTCTTACTCTCACCCCTTATTGCGACAAGGTCGCAGGACGTCTTTACACTTGCATGCAAAAACCCATTGACCTTGCCTTATCATTTTTCAAGTATTTTTGCCTCTCAGATATTTTGCTTGCGACAATATGACAGCCTAAATATTCTTGCGAAAATAAAGCCCCGTGACATTGCCGTCTTGCGACGAAATCGCAGGACGTCTTTACACTTGCATGTAAGGACCCATTGATCTCGTCTTACCCTCGCGTTAGTATTATTGCCTCTGCAGGATCATTGCACAAATATGACAAGCCTAAGTTTCCTTACGAAAACAAAGCCTCGTGACATTTGCGTCTTTGGCACTTATCGGCTCCCTAATGGAGGGTGCCGCCTTATCATCTCCCCGGTTGCCCCTTCAAGGAGGCGTACATCGGCCATACAAGGCTAGCTCCTCCCATCCGGTCTTAACAACAACCAGATTGTTTTCGACCTCTTATCCCTTATACCTATAGGGTTTATGGTTACAAGGCTGCACCCTAAGTGGAGTTTTCTTCGAGGCCGAGGCAAAGATGCGCCAAGACTTGTCAAGAGTGGTAAGGAAGTTCCATGCTCCCCGCACTCTTGACTCTACCGGGTACCTCGGCGCCTTGATCATACGCTCGACTCCTTGAAAGAGACCCTCGGTCGCCCAACCAGGGTATAACCTATATATATAGTTGGGAATCCAAGGTACCTCTTAGGATAGGCTTTCATGGGCCCCACCCGCATGACCCAGGTTCCGGGGCGGAGTAACCTTTTCCCCGAGCCATGTTAAGAGATACCCCTTATATGACGCACTTTAGGTCTTACATTTGCCTCTTACGAAATGTAATTCGCGAACTAGGGTGTACGCCATAAAGGTTCGTCCCATTCATTTACTCATTCATTGTTGTTAAATCATTCAATCATTCATATTTAATTGTTGTCTGATATTTAATTTGCGAAGACATCGCACAATGTTGTTTCATTCATTTTTCTCTCGGATTCTTGTACATTCTTCTTGTCGAAATTCTCAGATATCACTTCTTCTTTGTCTTGCCTTTGATATATCATTGTCGATTACTTATCACAGACCCTTCATTTTACTTTTTATGCCTTTTGTTCATTGTACTCTTTGCCTCAGCGTTATCCCAATCCTTGAAGGACTCATTTCCATCGTAACGTTCGCCTGCTTCCATACATTCATCGGGCGGCATTACGCGATGTTTCTTCGGCACTTCGCGCGATGAACTACAACCAATTATCTTTGCGGCATCGTAATATTCGCCTATTCTTGCGGCACTTTCGTGATGCTTCTTCATTTCTTATCTCTATAGTATCCACCATCAGCTTCTCTTTTTCTTTTCATCTTTGATATTATGTTTCCAACCTTTCCTTTTAGCATTTCTCTCTTCATGACTCTCTACGTCAACCTCATAACATTTCGACCTTCCTTCCAATCTCCCTTTATAATTCCAATACCATTTGGATGGGGAAATTTTATACATTGATGGTATGTTGATGCTACTCCCAAGATTTCGTGCGACCCATGGTCGCCCGATTAATGCGTTATAAGGAGATTCCACGTCAACCACGCGAGAATAAAATGTCACCGATAATCCTTGTAAAAGGTATCCTCATGTGAACCTCTCCTTTAGGTTTGTTCGCTGTGCCGTTAAAACCGTAGATTTTGTACGTTGAAGGAATCAAATTTTCATCCTCTCCACCCATAGTCTTATAAGTGTGGTAAAACAGAATATTTACCGAACTTCCAGTATCTATTAGGATTCTATTGATTGCCCAACAATTTTCTGCTTCGTCGTCTTCTCCATCAACTGGTTTTGGATTAATGTCTAGTCGCACCACCAACGGGCTATCATGTGCTTCTCTTCCTTTGGGTATTTGGCTAACGGAGAAAGAAATAATTTTTAGTCGCTAATCTTTCAATTGCGACTTTCTCGCCAAAGTTCATCACTTCTTTGTTATGAAAATCTCTTGCATATACTCTACTAAGCACGTTATCGTGAAAATCTTCAATTGTACGATATGAATGAACGATAGAATTGCAAAATAGATTTTTGGCCTTTGTTCCCACTTCTATTACGAATGCTTCTTTTCCCTTCTTCGAAACTGTTCTTTGCACTTCTGATGGTGATGTTGTTAGTACTTGCTTCCCTTTCTCTTCATCTTTTAGAAAATGAGTTAACTTCCCCTGATCAATCATTCTCAGAATGATTCTCTTTATGTTTCTGCAGTCATTTGTTAGATGTCCATGAAAGCGATGGTAAGAACAATATTCATGACTTCGTCACTTGGTTGTGGTTCACTCCCCGCATTCCATGGTGGTGGTACGTCCTCCATTACAAGTATAGCTTCCCAAATTTTTTCCACACTAGCATTTAGTGGTGGCATTCTCGATCTCTTCCCATACCACTGCGATTTCTTGGCCCTCCATGGTTATTATGCCTTCGTCCTCCATAAGTTTCTTGCATATGATCTAATCTCTGAATTTTATTATTGTTGCCGTTTGGTTGTAGTAGTTCCTTTCTCTATCAAACTCCTCCCGATCTCGGCCCCCATAGCCACTATTTTCTCTGTCCATCATCAGCTCTGTTTTAGGTTGCCCTTGCGAAGTAGTCGCCACCGAGTTTAAAAATTTTGGTAATAAACTTGCATTCGCAGCTGTTCGAACTTGTATTCGCGACTCGGGTATGATTCCATTTCATTTTGTCTCTCTTCCAAAGCAATGTATTCTTCTTGGAGTTCTCGTGACTCACCCATCGTAATCTTATTTTTAATTCTTAATATTTGAATGTATAACAAACTTGTTGCCAACAGAGCATTTACAAATGATAAAATGAGATATCTTTCCTCTAACCTTCCGGCCATTTCACTGCACATTGTTCTCCATCTCATTGTCGATGTCTTAAACTCTCGCCAACTCTTTGTTTCAATCCGAATACATCTTCAATTCCCGGTCGCGTGGAATTGTTGCTTATATACGCTCCCAAGAAAATAGTTTGTAAATGGTTGAATGATGAGATTGTGTTTCTCAGTAATCCTTCAAACCATTTCAATGCTTCTCCATTAAGCTTGATGCGAAGTATTTGCACAATATGGCATCATGATTCTCCCATTGTAACATACATCTCATATAAGCCTTGATGTGTTGTATCGCACAAGTTGTTCCATCGAAAATGTTGGTTAATGCAGGCAGATTGCATTTAGGTGGTATTCCTCCCATTTGTACTTCTATTGTGAAAGGAGTCTTCGCAGCTTCTGCGATGGCTTCATCCAACTGTCTTCTTCCTCCTTCCTTCCTCTTTGTTTAACAATGTTCTCATTTCGCTAGTTCTTTCAAGATTTGCTCATTTTCCTCGTGGGATTTGATTCTCGCCGGGTATTTTTAGCTCGCTCTCGCCTCCCGCGTTCATGCCCGCTTTGACCTTCTTGTTCACTATTTTCTTCTCTCCTTTCTCTGCGACTTTCTCCTTCGTCTCTTTCATCAATTCGCACACCATTATATCTATCGTTCTCTCTTCTCGGGGTTCTCTATCAACTCTCCTCTCGCGTCCTCTCGTATTATCCATTGGTATTTCTATTGACACGATTTTGTGCTCGCCTCCTTTCTCGGTTGTCATGATTATTTTGTCGGATTGCTTCTTCCAATTCTTGGTTTTCCACTTCTGCTCTTACTCTCTCTCTCGCGAGCTAAACGTGCTTGTTCAGCATAATGTTTCTCAATGTCGTCCACTATCTCTTTTTGCCTTCTCAATGCTTCTCTTCCGTGTAGTATTGCTCTTCCTTCATTGGCTGGATCATTTGGCCCCTGAAATCGCCTAGTTCCCTGATTTTCTTCATTCTGCTCATCTTGGAAATTCTCGGGATGGGGAATATAACGATCTTCTGCGTCCTCTCTTCTTTCGTGATGTTCGAGCTAAGATTTTGTGCTTCCCGTTGGTTTTCTATCTCCGTAGTTTCGTTGGTAAGGCTCTCCTTCTTTTCTTCCCTAGTTGATCTTGAACTCGATCTCGCAAAGTGCTTCTCGATCATACGTTTTGCAATCTCATATTCTCCATTCTTAATTCATGATTCTGTCTTTGTCAAGTTTGCTCGCTCCTCGCCTCTAGTCGCCTCTCTTCATATATCGTTTGTCTCAATGTTTCCAATCGTGATTTATTCATTTCCCCGGATTCATTTCCCCATTCATTCTTTGATCTCCTTCTCCTTGTCCATTGTTTACCAATTGTTGCTCTTCTTCCCTTTCATCCTCGTAATCCGTCCTCCAAGTGTGCACACTTACTCTATCGTAATCCACAGTTTCATTTGCTATTGGAGGAATTAAACGTTGAACATGATTTTCTTCCTCATTTCTCATATTCATCCTTGACGATTCTCCTTGCTCAATTCTCCTTTCCCCAGCAAGTCTTCCACTTCTTTCTCACAAAGTTGTTCAAGTACATTTTTCTTCTAGCCATTTCTCTTTTTAGTAAATTTTTTTGAAAATTATCTCAAATTTCTTTCTTGTTAATTCTCTTCTTTTAATGTCGTTTCAAAGCCCTGTTTCTAGCGCCAATATGTAGTTGCAGGAAATCCCACAATACACCCCTCACTATATTTTGTATAACTAATCCATTCAAAAGATAATAGATGAACAATTATAAATGTTTATTAATAATTTTCTTAAAAATGTTTACACAGGATAATGGAATTACACTTAAGATCTTACTACATTCGCTCTGTTTCTCTCTCCTAATGACTTGCTTTTCAATCCAAAAAGAACTCTCCCTTCAACAAATTCACTCATCCCTTTATATAGGGTAATACATAGTGAATGACAGCTAAGCTGTCCTTTATTTTCGGAATGTCTCGCGAAGTGTCGCGACGTACAAATATTCATACTCGCGACACTTCTTAACTTTCGCCGCATTTCATATCCTCCTATCGTCATTCAAGGTCATTTATATTTATCCCTCTGCGACTCACTCGCAATGTTGTTATCCGTTGTCTTCATGAATTGTTGTTGTGGCGATATTATGATCCTGGGCAGACTTCTCGATGCAAGAGATGAATCAAACAGATGAACAAGCAAGTGCACTTTACAAAGATGCTCGCAGTGTCAACACGTCAAGAGGTACCCAAGTTCTCGAGAGATGTATACACAATTATGCGTATATTAGCGGTGGTGTTGTGACTGCGTATGTACATATGCAATGGAAGCAACAGGGCACTTGTTATGACAGAATTGTGGGGCTAACATTCAATAGGTGCAAATGACAAAGAAGTGAAGTTACCTTAGCAAGTCACGATTCGTTAATTTGTTACACAGTATCTGCAAAAACCGACAGCAGATGGCCTAGCTCGGTTGATGGCGTAAAAGTTTGCAAACTGAGCTCACACAAGGTCTCGGGATTACACTCAAGCTCAACAGCCTACAAAATGGAGCCGAGCACGTAGTATGTTGAAGCCTAGGGTTTAAAGTGAGAGGGCAACGGTTGATTGACTCCACTTTACACAAAGCTATGCTCAAGTTACACACAAGACAAATGTGATGAAATTATTCAGGTTATATCAACAAGCATGCTATATCATTCATTCATGTAAGCAAGGTTTGAGACACAATACCGCCGCATAAAACTCTGGGGTTTAGGCAAATCCACAAGTGGTCTTGCTCCTTTATCTTCTCTTCTTCCTTGGTTGTATAGCAACACCACAAGTACCGCTACTCAAGAGAGAGTTTCGGCTTCTCAAAAATTGCACAGTTTAAAGCAAGAGAGCACTACCTAGCGAGTTCAAAAGACCGATACTAGAGGTTCAAAACAAGGATTCGCGAAGATGAAGATTAACTCATCGCTTCTTGGTTATCTCATTCAGGCGAGACCAAGTTGTGTGATGAAAAATTTAACCAAACATGCCAATGCTCCACTTACAGATGCGCTTAAAGATAAGACTCAAGTGCAAGAATAATAAGATGAATATATTACGAGGAATGAAATGCACTTACTTACTCTACAACATGTTAAATTTTTTTTTTACAGATGCTTAGCTATAGATGTGAGGGTATGCTACAGATGAGGTAAACAAGATTAGATAGTGCAATACTAAGATTAGATAGTGCAATACCAAACAAGACTAGCAAATGTATAAGTGCAATACCGTAATGCAATAAGTGGACCGAAAAGGGAATGCACAAATGGTTAACAACTAAGTTACTCTAATACCGAAAGCAACAATGCAAAGCATATATATACAGTGGTTGAAGAAAATCAGTGATGTAAGCACTATGGAACTACACAACACACTACCAAATCCCCGGAATGAGCTAAAAACTTGGTAGGCTCTTAAAAGATGTTTTCCTACGTGTAATACCTGCAAGTGCACGTACTTGTTGGAGGCGTGGCAAGAAACAGTCGATCCACAGAGAAATGGGGTGTGCAAAGTTGAACTAATGGATTTACTAACTGATTTCCAGAGAGGTGTTACACAAATGTTGTTGTTTTGGTGTCGATACGACTGAGTTATTGTTGTGACTCTAATCTAAGGCAGTAAATAAGCACAAGGTGTTGAAAACAATTGATTAAGGGTACTAGGGTGGTCGAATCCACCCTCTAATCCTATGCTAAGGCAGTGTAATTTCTCACTTTGTTCTCATGCCTTACCTTGAAGGCTTCAGATAGATATTTGATCAACTGATTCTTTTCACTCACCCCTAGTATCAATGGTCTTCTCACAGTACCATTGATCACAGGTTTGTTCAAGTAGCATCTAACTATAATCCTAACAATACAAATAATCAAGAACAATTTGAGAAATTAATTGGCTTCACATTGAACTAAAGGGTTTCATCTACACCCTAATTAAAAGACTTAGAACATCATGCAATTGATAAAACAGTTTCAAATTGAATTACAAAACTAAACCCTAAAAAATGATCGTGTTCTCTCTCATGAAGAACAATTGATTTTATACCTCACAATCAGTCCAACTTACAATTAATGCGCACCGACTTGTTCCTCTCGCGACCTGGCTCGGGTTGCCATGCATGAGTCAAGTTGGTGAAACCCTAGCTCTATCTATCTCTAATTTAGCTTCTAGGGTTAAGGGAGAAGATAAGAGAGAGATAGCTAGACCTAGAGAGGTGGTGAAGGTGGATGTTGTGCGGCTGTAGGTGTCGGGGAAGAAGATGGTGATGGTGAGCTCGGCTCTTCCATGGTCGAGGAAGAAGAGAAGGTATGGTTTCTCTGGTCTTTGTCGGGGAGAAAGAAAAGAGAAAGGGGAAGGGAGTGTTTGGTTCGGTTGGGATAAGGGTATAGGCGGTTTTGGTGTTGAGCGGGAGCAGCGAAAAATGATGGGAGGGACGGAGTGAGCGTTGGATCTAGATGGATCAAATCTGATGGCTCAGAGTAAAACGGGCTTTGGATCCGGGTTGTGGGCCGGGTCTTGGCTAGCTCAAGCCCATGTCTTGTAAATGGGTTGCCTCTTGTTGGGTTGCAATTGATGCGCGTGCGGGCTTTGGCTTTCTGCTCCATAGACGCTCGTCTCCAATTTTTTGCTCTTTTGGCTCCTCAATTTCTCCAAGCTTTATTTACTACCTAAAAACACAAAATTAATTAGTACAAATATTTATTCTTGAAAACAGGGAAAATACAAAATTTGGGATAATATCTGGTTTCTGAGCACAAAAGATGAGTTAAATGCCAATAAAAAGGTGTAGAAATATGCAATATTTGGCACTCATCAATGGATACTGGAATTAGCAATGAAGGCGAACTTTGGTTCGAACTGTCATGGCTACAGAAGGGGTTTACGCTGGCTGAATTATTCTTTGTTATTTGACCGGTGACCGGGTGGACTTTGCCGGTCACCTGAGATACTTTTCCCGGCGTACTTCTGGCACTGCACGAGTTTTCCTGCGACATATTTTTGGCAAGATTTTTACATGGGTTTCTCACGCACATGGGCTTGTTGGATCACTTGGACTTTGGGCTTTGAAGACCTAGTTTTGGAAAGATGAAAAGCTACATAAGGAGAAAGTTTCTACTAACTTGAGAGGACGTATTTTTCTACTTGGAGTTTTGGAGAGCGGCGACTAGGGTTTGCTTTTCATTTGCTTTTCATTTGTTTTTCATTTTCTTCATTATTTTATTATTGATTATGATTATGATGAACTCAAAAGCTATGAGTAGCTAAACACATATTATTGGTTATGAGATAAAGTGGATTTCACAACATGATATATGATTCAATGAATTAGTTTTGTGTCAATAATTTATTGTTTATGATTCATTGTTAATATTGTCATATGATTTGAATACTTGTTAGGTTGAGTCAGGAATAAATCCAATTTGCATTCATTTCTAGAGCTATATTAGGGTTTTCAATACGAAAAAGTTGTTTATCCCTAATTCTAAGTAGCATAATTGTGGGTAGTGCTTGTAGTGATATATACTACTAGTCACAAGTGAATCATAAATTTTTTTTAAAACGGATTAGTGCTTTTACACGTTCGTTTGCATTGATTAGTCTTATTCCATAGAACTTATTTCTTTTAGGGAGTTAAACTTGATTGTGATTTTACACGTTAGGTTGCTTTCTATGAAGAATTCATATATACATCTTTTAATGTGGTTGTGATGAAATCAGGGAATTAGCGGGATATTCTTGCGATCAAGGTATCCTAGGACTTTTAGTAAATGAGAGATTAAAATACCAATTCCAGTCATTGATAAAAATACATGTTTGTGAATGATACTATTGATCGCTGTCGTAGGTGTCAAAAATAAATTACACTTTCTTACTACTCAAAATATATAATGAAGCAAGGGAAAGAAAGGATCGTTCCCACATAGATGTCTTGGTTGTCATTATGTTTCGATTTCTTATAATAACACCTGGGGGGTTTTCTGATTTTTATGTAACTAAAATAATATGAAAGCAAAACAATAAAAAGTAAACACGCAAATCAAGGATGTGAAAATATTGGATAAAGGTTTCATCTTCAATTGTAAACAAGTTTTGAATGTATGATTAGAATTCGTATTTAATCTCGTTATCATCAAAAGCCCTAGAATATCTTATTGCAAGAATACTCCGTAAATTTCCTAAGTCATCAACACACACATTAGAGCTGCGTATGTGAATTCTACCTAAAGAATAACCTAACGCCTTGCGCTAATTAAGTTCAATTCTTAGGAGCATTAAGTTTCATAAATAGGCTAATCAATGCAATTGTAATACATTGCGCAAACAATTCGGACAAAGGTCAATTTCTACATATGACTACAAGGATGTATCACTACAAACCATAATCATATCATGCTACTCTTATTCAAGGTTATCGCTCGATGATGAACCCTGTAGGATCAGAATATCGCGACATCTATATCTTGCGAGATCAATAAACGACAGCATTGTGAAGGTGTCGCAGGGAAATAATTTAAATGACGCAATGGATGACGACAATTTTAACATGAGAAAAGTGTGAAGATTTGGCGAGATTTAGGAGTGTCGCGAAGATGAACACTTATACACTTGCGATACTTCGCGAGTCATTCCCGAAAATAAAGGAAAGCTTAGCTGTCATCCACTATGTAATGCCCTATATAAAGGGTTGAGTAAATCCGTTGTAGGAGAGGTCTTTTTGAATTGTTAAGCAAGTTATTAAAAGAGAGAAAATCTAGAGTGATTGTAATTTCCTTAATTCTGTTCTATCTTTCTTTCTAAACATTTCAAGAAAATAATTAATCAAATTCATAGTTATTCATCTTCGAATGGATTAATTGTGTTGAATCTAATGAGGGGTGTAGTGTAGGAAATCCTGCAACTACATATGCGCTAGAAACAGGGACGGGGCGAAACAGGATTGAAGATAAAAGATTGCAACTAAAATTATCCGAATCAAGAAAATGAGTGAGAAAAATGTTAAATTAGATGAAGTAGAGAAGTTAAAAAGCAAGGAATATGATGAAAATACGGAGTACAATACAATTACAAAAGTAATGATTAATGAATTTCATGAAAACATTAGCGGAAGAATACATAAACGAGATTTTGAAGGGAAGAAGATTATAGATGGAGAGAAGACATCGTCTTTGAAAGAGTGGGAAAAGCAGAAAATAACATTCACAGCAGCAGAGGTACCTAAAGAGGGTTTAAGTCATACATCCCCGTTAGTGATCACAATAAATGCATGCAAAAGTGGAAAAGAATCGGCAAAAGCAGCGGAAGAATGGGCAGTAAATAGAACCTTGGTGGATACAGGGACTTTGGTGAGTATCATGTTTTACCATACTTATAAAAAATTAGGATATAAAGATGAAGAAATGATTTCCCCGGCGTATTATATCCATGGTTTTGGTAAATCCATAACAAAACCTAAAGGAGAGATAAAATTACGAATTCTGCCTGGAGAAATTGAAACACAAGTGACATTGAGTATAGTAGATATGGAATCGCCATATAATGTGTTGTTAGGGAGACCATGGGTACATTCAATTAAAGCTGTAGCATCAACGTTTCATCAGTGTATTAAATTTCCTATGCCGACTGGAATTGGTGAAATCAAAGGGGATATTGATAAAGGAAGAATATATCATCAAATCGAAGTGAAGTATTATGAAGAACAAGTGAAGAAACGAAGAGATCGCAAGAAGATGGTAAAAGCAGCTAAGAAAGAGGAAGAGTTTAAAATTTACATGGTAAGAGCAAAAGAAGGAAAAGGGATACCTGGCACAATCTCGCAGGATAAGGAAATGAAATGACCAACCCCTATGGGAGAACCGAAAGCAAGTTATATCGCAGCAAATTAAACAAAAGAAGTGAATGTTGGAACTGAAGAAGAACCCAAGATGTTAAAAATTGGGACTAAAATGGAAGTAGATGAAGAAAGAAGAACTATTGATTTGTCATGAGATTATAAAGATATTTTCGCGTGGGATATGGATGAAATGCCCGGGTATAGATCCATCTCGTGGCTTGTCATAAATTGGAAATTGACAGAAATATAAGGCCATTCAAACAAAGAATTAGAAAGATCGCAACAAGATATCATCCTCAAATAGAAGAAGAATTGCAGAAAATGCTAGATATGGGAATCATTAGACAAGCAAAGTATCCCGAATGGATAGCAAATATGGTTATAGTCCCAAAGAAGAAAAAAGGGATAAGAATTTGTATAGATTTTACCGATCTAAACAAAGCTTGTCCTAAAGATAGTTTCCCGTTACCAGATATTCCACAATTGGTTGAAGCTGCGGCAGGAAATGAAAGGATATCATCTCTTGATGGATATAAAGGTTACAATCAAATTCCTCTTGCCGAAGAAGATCAAGAACATACTGCTTTCTTTGCTCCAAGAGGATTATACTGTTATACAAAAATGCCGTTTGGTTTGCGAAATGCCGGAGCAACATACCAAAGAATGGTGGAAAAGGTGTTCGCGAGATGGATACACAAAACATTAGAGGTGTATGTAGATGATATGCTAATAAAAAGTAAGAAAGCAGAAGACCACATACAAGATCTGAAAGAAATTTTTGAACAAATGAGACATTTCAACATCAAAGTAAATCCAGAAAAATGCACCTTTGGAGTTGCATCGGGAAAATTTTTAGGTTACATCGTATCAAAAGAGGGGATCCAAGTCGACCCAGAGAAAATACAAGCAGTTCGCGATATGCCAACACCTGCAACTACATATGCGCTAGAAACAGGGATCAAAGATGTTCAGAAGTTAAATGGGTTACTAGCTTCGCTAGGAAGGTTTATCTCGCGATCATCTGATAAATGCAAGCACTTTTTTAACATTCTCAAAAAGGGGTCAAAGTTTAGATGGACATATGAGTGTGAGAAAGCTTTACAAGGAATAAAGGAACATTTAATGGATATATCAATTTTGCAAAAAGTAACCGTGGAGAAGAATTATTGATCTATCTCATGACGACCCCGCATGCATTAAGTGCGGTATTCCTGCTGAGTGGACTCAGGGTAGAGAAACCAATCTATTATATCAAGAAACTTTCAATGCCACGTAAAGGAATTACTCAAAAATTGAAAAACTAATCTTGGCATTAGTTTACGCAACATTTAAACTTCGCATATACTTTCAAGCACACATTGTTAAGGTAGTGACAAAAATACCAATCGAATCAGTAATGAAAAATTCAAAAAGATCGGGAAGAGTTGAAAGATGGAATGCCCAAATAAGTCATTGCAAACTCAAATATGAAATATTATCTTCACCAAAATCGCAAGTGGTCGCAGACTTTCTAGCAGAATTTCCTTTGGAAGAGGATGAACCAGTAGAAGAAATGATGGACGTAGAAGAAGAACATGGAGATCCAAAAGACTTATTAACCGAGCCAAATAGATGGGAAATATTAGTAGATGGGTCATCAAATGGAGAAGGTAATGGGATTGGAATTGTTGTGATATCACCGAAGGCAATAAAATGGCTTTTTCTTTCGGAGTTAGAGTTTGCGTCAACCAATAATGAAATGAGAATATGAAGCTATAATACATGCTTTGCAATTCGCAATAGAAATAAAATTGGAAAATGTGAGGATTACCAGTGATTCGCAATTGGCTATTCGCCAAATAAAAGAGGAATATACTACAAATGAATTATCTTTGCAAAAGTACAAGAAACTTGTTTGATGAGCTGTCGGTGCAAGAGATACCGAAAATAAAATGGAGACATATATCAAGAAGAAACAATAGACTCACAGATGCTTTTGCCTTTATATCAAGTATGATGACAGATCCGATCATGAGAAATATAAAAATACAAACACTTTTAACACCATCAATTAATAAAGAAGAAGAGCAGGAAACAGATATAATGTTAATAGAAGATGGAACACAAACACTTTGCGAAGAAGATTGGAGAACAGAACTTCATGCATACTTGATGAAAGGAGAAACACCAAGAAACAGATTAGAGGCACACAAATTAAAAAGCCGTGCAACAAATTATGAATTAAGAGATGGAGTACTATACCGACGATCTTTTAATGGACCTTCATTCAGATGTGTAACAAGGAAGGAAGGAGAAACCATATTGAAGATGTTGCATAGTGGGGATGCTGGTAATCATAGTGGTGGAAGATCTTTAGCACATAAAGCAAAAGTGCGTGGCTATTACGCCGTCCGTATATGCATGAGGACGCGAAACAAATATCAAGGCGTTGCGAAGATTGCCAAAGACATGGGAAGAAGATACATGCACCAAGAGCGCCATTAAATTCTTCAACAAGTGTGTGGCCTTTTGGAAAATGGGGCTTAGATATTGTGGGACCATTCCTACCAGGAACTGGACAGAGAAGATATCTAATTGTCGCTACTGATTATTTCACAAAATGGGCAGAGGTGAAAGCAGTACAACACATTCGCGATAAAGATGTTTTTACTTTCATATTTGAGAACATTATATGCAGATTTGGGATTCCAAAGACAGTTGGTATCCGACAATGGGAAACTTGATTTGAAGGACAAAATATAGAATTGCTGCTTAATGCATTTCAGATACGATGTGGAAAATCAACTCCTCTATACCCGCAGGCTAATGGCAGGAAGAAGCGACAAATAAAACAATTGCAGACATATTGAAGAAGAAGTTAGAGGGATACAATAAAGGATGGTGCTAACAAGTGCCCAATGCAAAGCATGGGCTTATAATACAACTAGAAGAGAAGCTACACAGGCATGTCACCTTTTTGTTTAACATATGGGGTTGAAGTTTGTACTCCGACAGAAGTTATGATTCCAACAACAAAGAAAGAAGCTTGGGAGAAAAATCTTAGTGCGGGTAACATTTTAATCAAATTAGATGAATTAGAAGAAAAAAGAGAGAGAGCACTACAACATATGGAGAATTATCAGCGAAGATTGGCCAGAGAATATAACAAACGTGTCAAGATACGTGAATTTCAACCTGGAGATCTGGTGCTGCGAGAGACACCAATATATCAGCGTGAAAGTGGTGGCAAATTGGCAAGAAAATGGGATGTACCTTATATCATTAAGGAAATAGTTGGCACAGGGGCATATAGATTAATGGATCCTGAAGGGAGAGATGTATGACAAAGATTGGATAGACCATGGAATAGGTTGTATCTCAAGAAGTATTATCCATAAAAGATGGATGAAATGAAATGAATTTGGATGAAATGTTTTTGCGATAGAATGATTGCGAGGTTGAATAAAAAAAAAAAAAAAAGATTGTGTGAATGTCTCGCAAGCAATACATTACATAAAATGAATGATTGAATGAAGTAACAAAAATGAATGAGTGAGTGAATGGGACGAACCTTTATGGCGTACACCTTAGTTCGCGAATGATATTTCGTAAGAGGCAAATGTAAGACCTAAAGTGCGTCATATAAGGGGGTATCTCTTGACATGGCTCAGGGGAAAGGTTACACCGCTCCTGGAACCTGAGTCATGGAGATTTGGGGCCCATGAAAGCCTATCCGGGAGAGATACCTTGGATTTCCAACTATATATATAAGGTTATACCCTGGTTGGACGCCCGAGGATCTCTTCCTAGGAGTTAGTGTATGCTCAAGGCGCCGGGTACACGGTTGAGCCAAGAGTGCCTGGGGCATTTGAAGTGTCTCGGCCATTCTTGGCAAGTCTTGGTATATGCTGCACTCGCCCGAAGAAAACTCCACTTAGGGTGCAGTCTCGTAACCATAAACCATATAGGTATAAGGGATAAGAGGTGCGAAAACAACCGGTTGTTGTTAAGACCGGAAGGGAGGAGCTAGTCTTGTATGGCCGATGTACGCCTCCTTGAAAGGGCAACCAGGGAGAAGATAAGGGCGCACCCTCCATTAGGGAGCCGATAAGTGTCAAAAGACGCAAATGTCATGAGGCTTTATTTTCGCAAGGAAATTTAGGCTTGTCATATTTGTGCGATGATCCTGTCAGAGGCAATAATACTAACGCAAGGATAAGGCGAGATCAATGGGTTTTTACATGAAAATGTAAAGACGTCCTGCGATTTCGTCGCGAAGACGGCAATATCATGGGATTTTACATTCGCAAGAGTATTTAAACCTATCATATTGTCGCAAATAAAATATCCTGCAGAGGCAAAAATACTTAAGAAATGATAAGACAAGGTCAATGGGTCATTACATGAAAATGTAAAGACGTCCTGCGATTTTGTCGTAACGAGGGGTGGCGAAATAAGACCTTTAATTAGGAAGGCAAAATAAGACCACACAATCAATGATAAGACAAGATCAATAGATTTCTTCATTTGTGAAGATATCCTGCGGTCTTGTCGCAATGATAAATTTCAACATAAATAAAGGTAAGCAAACACGCTTGCGAGAGTAAAATTGCAAATCTAAAATGAGATAGAAAGAGAAGATAAGGGTTTGTTCATCAAGGGACTTGGTCTTTCCAATCAAAAAGAGTACTTCAACAGAAATTGAAAAACATCCCATGCAAAAAGTCATACAGAAAAGAGACTGGAAGATATAAGATTACAAGAGTAGATTAATGTTCTACATCTACATTGGCATTCTCGGCAGTAGGAGATGATAAACGTTCCTCAACAATCTTATCAGGTTCGCCAGTTGGAGGATTTTCATTAGAAATTCCTTCATTCGGATTCTTATTGAAGATTTCATCATTAATGACTTCCTCGCAGCTTTGATAATAATAATCGCTATCAGGGGAATCAGGAACTTCATCATCACTTATTTCCAGAGGTGCGACGGATACAGGATCAAGAGATTTAGAGAGTAAAACATCATTCACAAGAACTTCAGCTTTAAGATGAAGTTGACGAAGGAGCGCTTTCTGCTGGTTTTTACTCTCTATATTTTTAAAGTTACACATATAGTCGAATCTTCTTTCTGCCCTGTCGCGAGAATGCATAAGAGAAGTAACAAGCATTTTATTCTCCTTGCGAGTTTTTGAGTGGTCGGATTTCAAAGCAGTAATGGCGGAGTGAAGACTTTTCTCAGATTCTGCAAAAAACAAAAAAAAAAACAAAAAAATGTTATAACAAACAAAAATATGAAGGCCCAATAAAGGAAGAATAGATGAGGCAGTCAACTTCTATGACTACCTTCCTTTTGCGAGATAAGATGCTGGGTTAAAGCTGAACAACTATTCTCCAGTTGATCCATGGCGTTGTCAAAATTATCTCCAACTAATCCTTTCAGACGAGCTCGCCAAATTTTTTCGTTAGAAACAAGTATGGCATTTTCTTTTGCAAGGGAAGAATTGGACTTTTCTAATTGGGAACATCGATCTTTGAGTTGGTTTGCTTTTACACTTAAGGTTATTCTACCCTGAATGAGTTTATCCTTCTCGGCAGTAACTTCTGCAAGATGACTCTTCAGCGAGCGAAGAGATTGTTCTTGCTCTTTACATAATTTTTGACAAATATTATTTTGTTGCGAGTAAATCGCCACCTTGTTTAACAGAGTTCGCTTCTCTGGAGAAAGAGTTCCATTCTCATCTGATAAAGTTTCCAACTCTAGATCAGCTTTAGTCAAAGAATACGAGAGGCGAGATAAGTCATTACTTAACGATTCGTGTTTCTGAGCTAAATCAGCATTTTCTTTAGAAAGATTATCTATTTGATCAACAACATATGTATGAAGATTATCTAATTGATTATATTGCTCCATCCAAGCATCTTTATCAACTCGAACTTCTTCAACAGTAGATTCCAACTGATATATCTCCATTTTTCGTTTCTGGTTTAAAGCTTAAAGGGCGAACAAGGGTTTGAGTTTTAAAAAAAAAAAAAAAAAAAAAAAAAAAAGGACAATACAGAGGCAAGAGTATACCTTTTAGTTCTTCGTTCTTCTTGCGAAGATTGTCGCGATCCAGTGAAATGTTGAGAAGGCTATTTTTCAAGACCTTAATTTCTTGCTCCAGAGATGTTCGCGACAATGTGTCAGATCCAAAATATTTACCCAGGGATTCAAAAACACTAGACCTAATAGGATCAGTGGAGGTTTTCTTCGCATCATTGATGACGTCTGATAAAGTTTTGAAAGTTACATCTATCCCTTCCAAGTTTTCTTTGGTAAGAGGGATAGACTCATAGGAGGAGGAGGGAAAAGTTGAATCATTCTCGGTTATAAGAAAGCCAGTTGAAGAAACCTGATTAACAGGTGGGGACGAGACAGAAGTATTAAGAGTAAAAGTGGAGAAAGGTTCATTTTGAAGAATTTCATCGACGGAAAATTCAGGGATTGATTTGTCCTGCGAGGATATCGCAGGAGGAGACAGATTATCTTGAGAAGAAGGAGTTGGTTTATTCTCACGAAACAATCGCTGAGAGGGAGGAATGAAGGTACTAAAAAACCGAAAGGAAAAATCATGAGAAGAAATAAGTTTAAACCTTGGGAAAGGAAACATGAGGTACAACTATAATGGTTTTAGAATGGCGAGACCTCTTGGGAGATCTACCCATTTTTGTCATCCTGCGAATTACAAGTTAAATAAGAAACAGAGGCAACAATATTGTTATTAAAAGAGTAAATGTTTCTTAAATACCTTGATACTCGACCGCAGTAGGGGCTGCCTTTTAGAAGGAAAGGATTTCGATTGAGAACCCGAAGAAATGTTAGGTTCTAATATTCATTAATAATGAGTGTCTCAAAGCTCATCTCATCCAGTGAATTTCTTTGGGCTTGTTCTTGCTGAAATAAAAATGGTAGGAGAAACATTAAAAGAAGAGTAATATCCAAATAAAAGACTACAATAAGAGAAATCAATCATGAAATAATCAAAATTAGTAAAATCAATTTGTTTGTTTAAATTCATTCTCATCCACACCCCAAAGACCTTGATGCCATAGAAACAAGAATCCGCGGGTGGTTGAGATAAGAATTATAGCTTTTGAATGATATGGCGGCATAATTACAAGAAGCAGATGAGGCATCCCGCTCGGGCAATGAAATCTTTAACCAGAGTCACATCTTTTGGAGAAGCAAAAAGGGGCGCGCAACCGCAAGGAGACCCGAGGAAGATGAACAACATGGTCGGTCAACAAGACGATGAAGGAAAATGGGCGATTGAGATACAATATCCCGTGTCCGCCAAGAAATGGGGAACACTTTTACGGACGTCTCTTGAACGTGACATTAAAGGACGACCGTCTCTCTGGTAACATCTAACATTGTAAGTTTTATCTTGTTTCATGCCTACCACACAATAGTGTAACCAGAAAAATCATACGACATCTTGTAAAAGATAAAGCCATTTATAAGTGTTGGATACTCCCTCACTTAATTGACCTTGTATTTCGTACTCATTATCAGTGTGGCATGATGACCGAGTGGCAACACGAACCTCCAAGCACTATAATGAATCATTATGTGGCATGAGACTGGTGTTACTCATACAGAGTGAGAACCTCCAAGCACTATAATGAAACCGACCAGTACGGGATGATTCTCGGTGTGTATCCAAGGCCCTCTCGGTGGTTACTCTAGCCCGATTGAGCCCTCTCGGTGTGTTATACTAGCCCGATTGAGCCCCTCTCGGTGTGTTATAGTAGCCCGATTGAGCATCGGACTTGACCGTATTGTCTCGGGATATGATCCGATCGCAGTCATCCAACTCCACAAGCATGATTGGATGACCAGCATCAGAAAGCATGGTATGGAATAGCCTTAAGGATATGATCGATCGCAGTCATCCAACTCCACAAGCATGATTGGATGACCCGCATGGTCGACCATTGGCCTTTACTTGCCAAGAAAACCGTCCATACCAAGCATTATGGGCGGAAAACCCTAAATTAGGGTTTGCGGCATAATACATGTCCGCAAAATGGTCTCAAACCATCCATCTTGGGTATAGATGGACTATCGACACAATCACCATGTGGCCTACACACTTGACCAATCGGTCAAAACCAACCATGGTTGGAAATGAAAGCCAAAATTAGGGTTCAAGCCATCACGCGCGTCCATCTTCTCCCACACGAATGGAGGGTCGCGATTAGATTAGCGAGTCCTGGTCATACCAGCATGACCACCGTGGGCCCATCTACCTCTTCATCTTGGTCGGCCAAGGCATATCACGCTCGGCTAATCCAAACGCCCGCTCAAACATGCGTGGATACACTTCCCAAATCGCAAATCGATCTCGACCACTCAACTTAAGTCCAGACCGACCAAGCTAGGTCGTCTTCAGAAAAAGAGTATGGCGCGCGGCTTGCGGTATCAAACTCTTATCGCAAAATCGATCTCGACCACTCCTCTTGCTGGCCCAGATCGCGCTTTCGTGAGGGAACGGAATACGAGGCACCTACACCATCATGCCGTACTGCATGTATGGCCTGGGTCCTCTCAAAATCCTTCCCATACTTGGTTTCGACCAAGCTTGTTCCGCAGACGAGAAAATCAAGTGTTAATACAAAAATCGTATTCAAAACACCCGTAGCCTCCTTACTTACATTAACCGTCGGAACAGCCATTTCTTGGTTTAGGCCGGACTTGCACGGATGATCTCTCGAATCTACAAGCACTCACCGCGCAGTGCATTTGTTTAAAGGTTTAAATTCATTCCTCATCCACACCCCAAATTACCAAATTCTGCAGGAGTAGTTTTCACCCATCAACAAGGAGAAGAAATAAGTTTAAACCCAGGAAAGGAAACATGAGGTACAACTGGTTTAGAATGGCGAGACCTCTTGGGAGATCTACCACCATTTTTGTCATCCTGCGAATTACAAGTTAAATAAGAAATAGAGGCAACAATATTGTTATTAAAAGAGTAAATGTTTCTTAAATACCTTGCTACTGCCTTCGCCTAGAAGGAAAGGATTTCGATTGAGAACCCGAAGAAATGTTAGGGTTAAATAACGGTGGAATTTGGTCTTGGGCTTGTTCTTGCTCAAATAAAAATGGTAGGAGAAACATTAAAAGAAGAGTAATATCCAAATAAAAGACTACAATAAGAGAAATCAATCATGAAATAATCAAAATTAGTAAAATCAGAGACCTTGATGCCATAGAAAACGTTAAGCGAGAAGAATTATAGCGAAGGCGATGAAAACGATGAAGGAAAATGGCGAGGAAAGTTACAAGACAATAAAGAAGATGAAGTAAAATAAGAGAAGAATTTTCAAAGGGAACTCCTCTTTAAATAGATGGGAGAAGAGTAACTTAGGATGAGTCGGTAAAAAGTAGAATTTTAAATACGTGTAAAATGACCATTCCTAAATTCACGGAATCTTGTCGGTAAAAAAGAAAAATGGATAGAAAATAAACGGTGGAGACATTTCAAAATGATAATTCTCATGACATTCTCTCCTTCGCAGAGAAGACATGAGAAGAGGCAAGATGTAGGATCAGAATATCGCGACATCTATATCTTGCGAGATCAATAAACGACAGCATTGTGAAGGTGTCGCAGGGAAATAATATAAATGACGCAATGGATGACGACAGCCCGAACATGAGAAAAGTGTGAAGATTTGACGAGATTTAGGAGTGTCGCGAAGATGAACACTTATACACTTGCGATACTTCGCGAGTCATTCCCGAAAATAAAGGACAGCTTAGCTGTCATCCACTATGTAATGCCCTATATAAAGGGTTGAGTAAATCCGTTGTAGGAGAGGTCTTTTTGAATTGTTAAGCAAGTTATTAAGAGAGAGAAAATCTAGAGTGATTGTAATTTCCTTAATTCTGTTCTATCTTTCTTTGTAAACATTTCAAGAAAATAATTAATCAAATTCATAGTTATTCATCTTCAAATGGATTAATTGTGTTGAATCTAATGAGGGGTGTAGTGTAGGAAATCCTGCAACTACAAACCCTAAAATAGCTATAGATATGGATGTGAGTTCAATTAATTCTAGACTTAACTAAACAAACATTCAATCATATTGCAATACATCAATCATGCAATTATTATAACCCGTAGAAATCAAACAATGATGTTGAGAGAAAACTAATTCATAAAAATCATAACTTGTTTTCAAAATCCAACTACATCTTTAACCAATAACAATAAATCAACTACTTGGGTTTTTGGAAATCATCACAAAGAGTTAAGAAGAATCTATCATGTGAAACCCTCGAAAACAAGTAGAAGCCTCCCTAATGGAGATATATCTAGGTTTGAGAAAGACTTTTCTATTTATATGTTTCTTCAATTCCAAAAGGATACTCTTTTCCAAATTTAGGTCTTCTCAAAATCCATCTCCAAGTGGTCCACCAAGCCCATATGTGGAAATAAGTCTATGGAAATTCTGGGTCCAAAATTGTCTGCCGGAATTGATGACGTCATCACCGGAATCCGGTCACCGGTCGCTGGAATCCGGTTGTCGGAAAATCGTCTCCATCCACCTGAACTTGCCCACGGCTACTGAAACTGTCACAAGGCAAATATGTACTTCCTGCAACTCATCTCTCCTTCTCTATGTTCATACATTCACAAAAATCACTAACCCAACTTCTTATTTCTTGCGAAAACGCACCCAAAAGCGTGACCCGTAGCTCATATGTCCGGCGGCCAACTCTTTTATCAAACACATACCCCCTTCGTGATTCGAAATATTATGATCCCCACCTTCGGTTCAGAAATCCGACAACCGGGACTAGTACCACCAGTGCGCCAATTCTGCTCACTTTTCGCGGTTGTAACATCGCGGCATGTACCTGCAATGTTCATAACCACCAGTTCTCAAATTCAGCTCCTCACAACAGCAAACACCAGTATCAGTTCGATGTACCTTCGTAACTCCCTTGCTTTAGTTATCACCATCATTCTCAGTTCTCTGCTCAACAATGGCGGCAAGCCAAACACTCCATGTCCTCAGCTTAATTCCCATGCTCAGTTCCATTAACCTGCATCCGTGGCAAACCACCACCAATGCCTCGCAACACACCCATTCCTTTAGCTTCACATACACATCACCATTGCCATTTCAACATCAGGTCACCACGAATACCATCATAGCTGCAACAGCTACTTCTATGCCATTATATCCTCAGCTGCATCATTACCAATTCCTGGCTCAGTCTTCCCGAACAAGACAACATCTCACTTCAATTCCACTTCTTGTGCACAAAAATGGATCCCAAGCTACTAACCATCTCACTTCCTAATTGTAGTTGCAACTCATTAGCCAGACCACTGCCGCGACACCTCCATCTACAGCTCAAACAAGCCATCAACCTGCACTTGCAATTCCAGCAGCAACAAAACCTTAATACGTCAACTCCGTTATCGCTTCAACAACGGCTCAATTCAGTTGCGACGCAGTAACCTGACACCAGCATAACCACCTACAATTTCCATCTGAGAATGCAACCATTGCATTTCTTTGCTCATCCCAGCTTCATTAGCTCAACTCAGGCCACCTGCAACATCATCTCCCTTGCCTTCACTGCAACATTCACCCTCGCAATTCACTCCACCTATTCCATTCTTGCTCGTAGCTATAACACACCAAACCGCCACCTATTTCGGACTCATTCACACTCAACCATTTCCACCTCGCAATCAACATCTAAGTATCCACCAGAACCCTTGAATTTAAGCACCACCATCAACGGTTAGTGGCAGCATCACCTGAACTGCACATTACAGCTCCAATACCTTCATTGTTTTGCCATCAAGACCTGTATCTGATTCCATTCATACTCAATACCCAGCTCCAACTACACACAACATCTCAAATTATCCATGTACTAACTTTGTGTCACAACCCAGACTCCATTGTCTTCTCGCCACGACTTCCTTGTAGCTCTAATTCCAACACCAGTAGTTGCTCAGCTCTGCAAAAATCAGAGCCATTGTCTTTCTCTAGTTCACCACCAGAATCAAGGCATCAACTCTTCCATCTTAGCCATACAAACACACCTACACATCATCATTGAGCCACGGGCTAGCCATTCCATTTGAGCTCTTCATATCTTATCTGCTCCATCACCAGTGCCTAGCTTTTCTTCATTTCAATTCCTAAAACAAAGACTTAACTCGAGCATAACCACCAATCACTGCAACCCCTTGTGTGAACACCCATAGTGGTGATTGGAAATTGGTGAATGTACTGATCTTTCAGGCGTTTTCTCAAGAACTAAGTGTGCATATTCTGGACGTAAAGGGATATGAGAATGCTGCTGACTTCCAATCCCATTATATCTCCTTCCCTGTGATAATTCCCATTCAATGTAACAAACCCATTCTCATATTTCATACAAACTCTGAAATCATTCATTTGTCTCTTCAATTCAATCCCTACATTCATGACAGCAGGTTCATTTTCCTCCTTGTGTTCTTGCGGCTAGAAACTCAACTCACAACCCTTATAAACTTATCTCGTTTGCTGCCAAAAATCACATTCGAATCGAACCCATTTCTCCTTAACTCTCAGATATTCATCAAATACAGCCATTAACCATTACAATCAACATCATCAGTTCGATGTTCTTCTCTAACTTCAGGGCAAGCACCAGATTCCACCATCCACAGATCAACACCTTGATTATTTGTTTGATACCCATCGATCTCTTCCACCAATACCTCCATCTCCTACATCATTTCTGTCAAACCTCAGCTTACACACTGTGATGAAAATTGGGAAAACGGAGACCTAGTTTCATTCTCTCAACCAAATACTTCTAAGAAGGAGATTAAAACGCCCCAGAAAGAAGAACCACCCAATGGGGGTGCACTGAGTAACTGATTGTCTGCTGTTAGCATTTTCTTGAACTTTAGCTGGTTGTCCCTTATCCACGTCTATGCTCCAAGTATTACCAGCTTATGCAATGACCATTTCGCCCATTTTGCTTAAGATGAGTACTCTCTTCTTCTTTTGCTCCAATGACTCCAAAATACCTGATTAGCTCAAAAGCACACATAAGATACACAATTCACACGAAAAATAGCAAAGAAAGCATAAACTCTAGATAGTAAATATGGTGTATTCTACACCTATCAAATTCCCCCACACTTAGACTTTGCTAGTCCTCGAGCAAATCAAACAAAACAATTCTAAAACATACATACAACTCCGTATCGTCGAGGCTACGGTCACTTTTAGCATAAATAACAAGCCTTTAAACCACTAGGCGTCCCTAGTGGACGAGTTATAGTCTCGTGAGGGTTTACTAGAGATATACCCACAAAACCTATTTTTCCAACTTACTAGTTCTCCGAAATGATAGCATCCAATGCGCTAAGAAGACATAGAGATTCTGCACACTAGTCATAAGAAGTTAGACACATAAATGAACACAATCTCATCCTTAAAAGTTGAGAGAAATAACCATACCTTATCGAAAGAAATTCGGGTTCGGAGTGATCAAAACTCTTGACTCTGCCTCACAAGAAAGGGTTTTATGAAATTGCTCTCAATAATAAACAGACTTTTTATGGGTCACACATGTGTCCGGTAGGAATGAAGAGAGAATCTGCGACACGTTGAATGGTAGGAAGGCAAAACCCTCCGAATTGTTTTGAAAACCCACATCTTTTATCATTTTTTAAAAACCCATTTTTTTGACGATCTCTAAGAAAGGAAATCAACCACTTAACGAAGGTGGGAATATGCTTACTTACCTCGTTATCCGTTCGACGTGCATCTAGCACCACTCTCACAGCATCCATAGAAACGTCTTCGGTCTTCAATCGGTGTATTCATCTTCGTCTTAGGTCTTCAACTCTTGATGATAACTCTTGAACTTCGTAGAATCTTGACAATGTAACTCTTTCCTCTAATTCCTTGTTGCTTGAAACTTCTTTATAGATATTCCTTCTTTCCATTGGCTTTATTGAAAGAATACAAAACTAAAAACGAACTATACAAACCCAAAACCAAAATATGATCCAATGAATTTTTCTTGTCTCCTTTTTTTTTCATTTTTCATTTTTTTTTCTTTTTTATATATATATATTTTTTAATTATTATTATTTTTTTTATGAGACAAGAAAAATAAAACAAATACAAAATAATAAAACTAATTTTCTCTTGTTGTTTTTTTTTTTTATTTTTTTTTTTTTTTTTTTTTTCTTTTTTTTTTTTTTTTCAAATTTTTTTTTTTTTGAAGATTAGAGAAATAAAATACAAATAAAATAAAATACAAATGCCATGGTATAAGTACTTTACCGCTTGATTCTTCACAACTTGTATGTCTTGATATCATATACTTCTCGAACTCTCATCTTTATAAACTTCGCTCTTGTACAATAGTCTTCAACTTGTAAAAATTCTGCTCATTTATGTACTGTTGCTTGTAAACCTTGAACGTCTTCAACTTTCCTTCGAATTTGTGATTCTCCTCTTGCTGATGATGATGGTGTTTCTATGGACCTGTTGGTGTAGAGAGAGATAAAGTGGATGGTGCTAATCATGAACAAGATTACAAGTGGTATGTGAGTTAGCAATTCGATGTCACCATCATGATTGATAAAAATAGAACTCAAGAGATCAAAATAGTGCTTCTATTGGTGGGAGGTTGGACAGCTCACCATTCTGCCCGGAATTTACGTACGGTGACACACACTCTAAAAGCACATATTTAGACAGGTACAAAGAATTGAAGGTCGGTGCCTCGCATGATGTAACATGGGTAGTCTCCACTATAGGGGATCACTACTCTAATACCGAATTAAGTCTGCACCTTATTTGCTGCCTTGGCATGGTTAAATCCAACTTTAACTCTCATACAAGTAAGAAACCCGATCATGTTCTCTGTCATCTCTAAGTTCAGTCACTCTTATGAGATTCTCGATGTAATCTTAGCGACATGTATACTATGTGACTCTAAACTAACTACAAGTTGGAGTTTTTATTCACTATTTTACACAAAAGTTGAAAATTTGAAAAATTTACAATGCAAATGCTTAACCACTCCCCCACACTTAAACTTTACATTGTCCTCAATGTAAATTGAATCGTCCAAAGAAAGTCAAGGTGGGAAATCATATAACAATATACGATAAGAAAAAGTAAATACAAGAAAAGAAAAATTAAAAGATAAGAGATACAAAACCTATGGGTTGCCTCCCATTTAGCGCTTGGTTTAAAGTCGTCAGCCCGACTATATCCTTGCAAGATTCATTCCCCATATACCAATAATCTGAAAAGTTGAGGATCCCTCCATAGAACCTGTTTTGCAAACACTAGCTTCACACAAATATTAGTAATATAAAACAGAAATGAAGCTATTAACCGATAAAAGCTTCCCCCACACTTATTCTTGTCCACAATTGGAAGTGTATAAAGAATATAGAAGTCGGGTACTTCCACGGTTTCTTGTTCCATAACCTGCATAGTATGAGAATCAAGTATCTCTAATGGCGGAAATCGAGAAACAAAGTCATTCAACAATATTCTCGAAGCACATACATTCAAACCAATAAGAGGTAAAGGAGAAGAAACAATAGGCAAAGGGTTAGACAAACCTTGCACAATCTCTTGTATTACGGAATCCTCTTCATCCTTGAAAAACTCAAGTGAATTATTCACCTCTTTTATATCGTGGTCCTCTATCAAACCTTGCAACCATTCTTCGTCCGTTTCTACCGTCACCAAAGTTTCGACATTAACATCATCAATACAATCATTTGCAAGCTCAATTGGGTCTTCCACAACATTGGTCATATCGGTTTCATTCTCAACATACTCCTCTCCATTAGACTCAAACCTTGTTGCTAGGAAGTTTTGTAACACACTATTTTCATCATACTCATGTGCCTTTTGAATAGGTATTTGATCATTATAAAGATCAAGAGTTGAGTCAACTAAACTAATGTCACCAAATATTTCCAAAGGTTGGTCCTTTTCAACACAATCAACTTTACCGCAAAAAGACTCCATTGTACACTCCTCGGGGTTGCCACCATAAATTGGTTCAAACGATGTATTTTCATAATAATCATCACTATCATAGTCAACATAAGATTGGCTACCACTTCCCAAAGATTGGCCTTTCTCAAAATTTTGCATGTCCTCTTTGTATTCTTCAATGCCTTGTCTTAAAGTGGAAACACCTTTTTGAAGCTCTTGGAGTGATCCATCCAAATTCTGAATATAGTGTTCCATTTGTTTGTAAAGCTCATTCGACAAAGAAAAAGTAGAATTACTTACTTCAGTATTGTTAGGACAATTATATTCCCTTTGAATGGGTGGATGATCATAACCACGATCAAAAATTGGGCCAAACATACTATGAGCACATTCGGTCGATGAAACTAGTTCCATGCTTGGTTGTCCACAAACTGACTCCATGCTGACCATAAATTGTTGCATTTCATCTACCAAATTAGAGGAAATATGAATAGGAATACAACTAGTCTCCCCTCCTTGTGGTTGCTCACTTACATAACCACCGTAAGAAGGTTGAAATGTATGAGAACAACTAAAAGGGTACGTGGAATATTGACCATAACCAAAGGATTGGTTTTGATTGTATTCCCCATAAGGGTGATAGTTTTCATGTTGTTGAGGTTGAAAGCCGTATTGATTGCTCCAATATGCTCCGTCCATAGAAATTGGTACCTGAAACGAGATTCTCAAAACTCGAATAAGAACCAAAGAATAAGAAAAAGTAAAACAAAACTAAATACAAAAATAAGAAACCAAAAACAAATGACAACCGCTGCCTCCCCGGCAACGGCGCCAAAATTTGATCATTTGTCGAGGCGTCAAAAATAAATTACACTTTCTTACTACTCAAAATATATAATGAAGCAAGGGCAAGAAAGGATCGTTCCCACAGAGAGGTCTTGGTTGTCAATATGTTTCGATTTCTTATAATAACACCTGGGGGGTTTTCCGATTTTTATGTAACTAAAATAATATGAAAGCAAAACAATAAAAAGTAAACACGCAAATCAAGGATGTGAAAATATTGGATAAAGGTTTCATCTTCAATTGTAAACAAGTTTTGAATGTATGATTAGAATTCGTATTTAATCTCGCTATCATCAAAAGCCCTAGAATATCTTATTGCAAGAATACTCAGTAAATTTCCTAAGTCATCAACACACACATTAGAGTCACGTATGTGAATTCTACCTAAAGAATAACCTAACGCCTTGCGCTAATTAAGTTCAATTCCTAAGAGCATTAAGTTTCAGAAATAGGCTAATCAATGCAATTGTAATACATTGCGCAAACAATTCGGACAAAGGTCAATTTCTACATATGACTACAAGGATGTATCACTACAAACCATAATCATATCATGCTACTCTTATTCAAGGTTATCGCTCGATGATGAACCCTAAAATAGCTATAGATATGGATGTGAGTTCAATTAATTCTAGACTTAACTAAACAAACATTCAATCATATTGCAATACATCAATCATGCAATTATTATAACCCGTAGAAATCAAACAATGATTTTGAGAGAAAACTAATTCATAAAAATCATAACTTGTTTTCAAAATCCAACTACATCTTTAACCAATAACAATAAATCAACTACTTGGGTTTTTGGAAATCATCACAAAGATTTTAGAAGAATCTATCATGTGAAACCCTCGAAAACAAGTAGAAGCCTCCCTAATAGAGATATATCTAGGTTTGAGAAAGACTTTTCTATTTATATGTTTCTTCAATTCCAAAAGGATACTCTTTTCCAAATTTAGGTCTTCTCAAAATCCATCTCCAAGTGGTCCACCAAGCCCATGTGTGGAAATAAGTCTCTGGAAATTCTGGGTCCAAAATTGTCTGCCGAAATTGATGACGTCATTACCGGAATCCGGTCACCGGTCGCCGGAATCCGGTTGTCGGAAAATCGTCTCCAGCCACCTGAACTTGCCCCCGGCTACTGAAACTGTCACAGGGCAAATATGTACTTCCTACAACTCATCTCTCCTTCTCTATGTTCATACATTCACAAAAATCACTAACCCAACTTCTTATTTCTTGCGAAAACGCACCCAAAAGCGTGACCCGTAGCTCATATGTCCGACGGCCAACTCTTGTATCCAACACATACCCCCTTCGTGATTCACTGAAATATTATGATCCCCACTTTCGGTTCAGAAATCCGACAACCGGGACTAGTACCACCGGTGCGCCAATTCTGCTCACTTTTCGCTGGTTGTAACATCGCGGCCTGTACAAGCAATGTTCATAACCACCAGTTCTCAAATTCAGCTCCTCAAAACAGCAAACACCAGTATCAGTTCACTGCACCTTCGTAGCTCCCTTGCTTTAGTTATCACCATCATTCTCAGTTCTCTGCTCAACAATGGTAGCAAGCCAAACACTCCATGTCCTCAGCTTAATTCCCATGCTCAGTTCCATTAACCTGCATCCGTGGCAAACCACCAATGCCTCGCAACACACCCATTCCTTTAGCTTCACATACACAGCACCATTACCATTTCAACATCAGGTCACCACCAACACCATCATAGCTGCAACAGCTACTTCTATGCCATTATATCCTCAGCTGCATCATTACCAATTCCTGGCTCAGTCTTCCCTGACCAGCACAACATCTCAGCTTCAATTCCACTTCTTGTGCACCAGCGGATCCCAGCTACTAACCATCTCACTTCCAAATTGTAGCTGCAACTCATTAGCCAGTCCACTGCCACGACACCTCCAGCTGTAGCTCAAACAAGCCATCAACCTGCACTTGTAATTCCAGCAGCAACAAAACCTTAATACGTCAACTCCGTTATCGCTTCAACAGCGGCTCATTTCAGTTGCGACGCAGTAACCTAACACCAGCATAACCACCTACAATTTCCATCTGAGACTGCAACCATTGCATTTCTTTGATCATCCCAGCTTCATTAACTCAGCTCAGGCCACACCAAAGACATCTCCTTACCTTCACTGCAACATTCAGCTCGCAATTCACTCCACCTATTCCATTCTCGCCTGTAGCTATAACTTAGCCAAACTGCCAGCCTATTTCAGACTCATTCACAGCTCAACCATTTCCACCTCGCAATCAACATCTAAGTATCCACCAGAACCCTTGAATTTAAGCACCACCATCAACGGTTAGTGGCAGCATCACCTGAATCGCACATTACGGCTCAATACCTTCTTTGTTTTGCCATCAAGACCTGTATCTGATTCCATTCATACTCAGTACCCTGCTCCAGCTACACACAACATCTCAAATTCTCCCTGTACTAACTTTGTGTCACAACCCAGACTCCATTGTCTTCTCTCCACGACTTCCTTGTATCTCTAATTCCAACACCAGTAGTTGCTCGGCTCTGCAATAATCAGAGCCATTGTCTTGCTCTAGTTCACCACCAGAATCAAGGCATCAAATCTTCCATCTTAGCCAGACAAACACACCTACACAGCATCATTGAGCCACAGGCTAGCCATTCCATTTGAGCTCTTCATATCTTATCTGCTCCATCACCAGTGCCTAGCTTTTCTTCATTTCAATTCCTAAAACAGCACTTAATTTGTCGAGCATAACCACCAATCACTGTAACCCCTTGTGTGAACACCCATAGTGGTATTTGGAAATTGGTGAATGTACTGATCTTTCGGGCGTTTTCTCAAGCACTAAGTGTGCATATTCTAGCCGTAAAGGGATATGAGAATGCTGCTGACTTCCAATCCCATTATATCTCCTTCCCTGTGATAATTCCCATTCAATGTAACAAACCCATTCTCATATTTCATACAAACTCTGAAATCATTCATTTGTCTCTTAAATTCAATACCTACATTCATGACAGCAGGTTCATTTTCCTCCCTGTGTTCTTGCGGCTAGAAACTCAACTCACAACCCTTATAAACTTATCTCGTTTGCTGCCAAAATCACATTCGAATCGAACCCATTTCTCCTTAACTCTCAGATATTCATCAACTACAGCCATTAACCATTACAATCAATAGCATCAGTTCGATGTTCTTCTCTAACTTCAGGGCAAGCACCAGATTCCACCATCCACAGATCAACACCTTGATTATTTGTTTGATACCCATCGATCTCTTCCACCAATACCTCCATCTCCTACATCATTTCTGTCAAACCTCAGCTTACACACTGTGATGAAAATTGGGAAAACGGAGACCTAGTTTCATTCTCTCAACCAAATACTTCTAAGAAGGAGATTAAAACGCCCCAGAAAGAAGAACCACCCAATGGGGGTGCCCTGAGTAACTGATTGTCTGTTGTTAGCATTTTCTTGAACTTTAGTTGGTTGTCCCTTATCCACGTCTATGCTCCAAGTATTACCAGCATATGCAATGACCATTTCGCCCATTTTGCTTAAGATGAGTACTCTCTTCTTCTTTTGCTCCAATGACTCCAAAATACCTGATTAGCTCAAAAGCACACATAAGATACACAATTCACACGAAAAATAGCAAGAAAGCATAAACTCTAGATAGCAAATACGGTGTATTCTACACCTATCAACTATCCCATGACCAATATCTTCTCTTTATTGATTATTCAAATTATTTTATTTGCTTTGCTCTATTTTATTGCTTAGATAAAACAAAAGTCCCCCCTTGGTTACTGAGAAACTGAAATTCTATAACAACAAAAGCCTCTTTGTGGGAACAAACTCTTTCTTACCACGTACTTCATTTATATTTAGTAGAGTGAGAAAGTGAAATTATATTTTCTCGGCTGACAACCGATCAAATTTTGGCGCCGCTGCCGGGGAGGCATACGGCTAGTTATTAATTTTTTAGTTTCTTATCATCATTTTTGCTTTTATGTTTGCTTTTTGTTTTCTTGTCTTGTTTCTCACTTGTTTGCGAGAATTGTTTTCAGGTACCTAATCCCTGGCTTCTACAGATTGGAACTATCCAAGGTGCGGGGTTAGCTACTCGAAGAGGCACAATACTCCAACCAAGTCAAGACACAACAGAAGATCAAGAGTTAGAAGTGGAAGAAGAGTTACAACTAGAAGGAGAACAAGAGGTTCCATTCGTAGACGAACCACAAGTTGAAGAAGAAGAAGCAATGGGTGATGCAAATCGTACACTCAAGGACTTGGCTTCTCATAGGCTTGATGCACAACAATGGTGTATCCAAACTAACTCAACCTTTGAGATCAAGCCGGGGTTGCTTCGAGAGTTACCAAAGTTCCATGTCATGTTGAATGAAGACCCAAACAACATCTTATGGACTTCCATACCATTGTCAAGTCCATGCTTCCAGCGGAGACTGATGCCGATGGTGCAATGTTGAAAGTTTTTCCGTTTTCTATGGTGGATAGCGCTAAGGATTGGTTGTACTGTTTGCCATCCGGAAGTGTCATTACATTGAACGGGTTGAAGATTAGAGAGGTATTTTCCTGCATCGAAGGCTACTCAAATTCTCAAGGAAATTTGTAGGATGAAGCAAAATATGGGAGAATCTTTGTATGAGTGTTGGGAACGATACCAGAGATTGGTGGCAAGCTGCCCTCACCACCAATTTAGTGACGCTATGATTATCAAATACTTTTATGAAGGACTCCAATCAAGTGATAGGAATCTCCTTGATGCTGCATGTGGTGGTGCACTAGTGAACAAGACGGTGGCACAAGCTAGAGAGTTGATTGCAAACATGGCAGAGAACTCACAAATGGGTAACATGACAGCAATGATGCAACAAGTTGCAGCCGCGGTTACACCAAGTTCTCCTCGATGTTATGAAGATGAGCAAGCTAATGTGGTCTTTCCAAATCAACAAACACGGTATGATCCCTACTCCAATACGTATAATCCGGGATGGATAGATCACCCCAATTTCAGCTATGCTAACAAGCAAGGAGCGGCTCAACAACCTACTTTCAACCGTACGAATGGATTTCCACCACAACAACAACAATTTCCACAACAACAACAACAACCTCAAAATCAGGGGTCCAATATGGAAGAGTTGCTGAAATCTTTTATGCAAAGAATGGAGAGTACTGTTAATGATTTGCAAACTCAAGTTGGTTCTATGGCTATTGAGTTGAACCAATTCAAGGCACAAAATGGTGGGAAACTCCCTTCTCAACCTATCAACCCAAAAGGGGACGTCAATGCCATTACGTTGAGAAGTGGTACACAACTTGTGCAACCCGAAGTTACTGATTAGGGAAAGGTGGAAACACCAAAGGAACCTGTTTTGGAGGAGAAGAATGATGATTCTCCCCAAACTTCTGAGGTACCTATTCCTAACTCTAAAACTCTGGTTTCTACTTATGTTCCTCCTTTACCTTTCCCTCGCAGATTTGCAAATTCCAAGAAGGCGGAACTAGAAAAGGAGATTTTAGACGTTCTTAAAAAAAGATCCACGTGAACATACCACTCATTGATGCTATTAAGCAAGTTCCAAAGTATGCAAAGGTGTTGAAGGACTTGTGTAAAAATAATCAAAGGCTAAAAGGTAATGAAGTGCTAAGTGTGTGGGAGAATGCTTCGGCAATCTTACAACACAAACTCCCACTTAAGTGCAAGGATCCCGGTAGTTTTGACATTCCCGTCACAATTGGTAACACAACATTTAACAAAGCTATGTTGGATTTAGGTGCATCCGTTAATGTTATGCATGCATCCATGTATAATTCCCTTGATCTTGGTCCTCTTAAAAAAGCTGGAATTGTATTGCAATTAGCCGATCGCTCTAATGTCTACCCAATGGGTATTGTTGAAGATGTTCTTGTGCAGGTTAATTAATTAGTCTTTCCAGCTGACTTTTGTGTGTTAGAGATGAATGAAGGGTCACCGGACTCGTCTCTTCCATTGCTACTTGGGCGTCCCTTCATGAAAACGTCGAAAACCATTATTGATGTGGACAAGGGAACGTTAACTATGGAGTTTGATGGAGAAACAATACGTTTCAACATTTTCGAGACGATGAGATATCCTAGTGATGTCCACTCTTGTTTCTCCATTGATGTTATGGATACATTGGCACAACAAGTGTTTGAATTGAATGGTGAAGATGCTTTGGAAACCGTTTTAACTACATCCATGGATAATGGTGTAGAGTGTGGTAATGAAGTCAAGAAATCCCTTGGTGATCTTAATTCACTACAAGGATGCCCGGAAACTCATAATATCTCTTTTATTTCTTTACCATGCAGTGATGAAAAGCTTGTACCTTCCATTGTTAAATCTCCAAAATTAGAATTGAAACCGCTTCCCGATCACCTAAAGTACTTGTATTTGGGTGACAAGGAAGATTTACCTGTGATTGTTTCTAACAAGCTTAGTGAATTACATGAGCAAAAACTTCTAAGGGTGCTAAGGAAGTACAAAACGGCCATAGGATGAACAATTGCTGATATCAAGGGTATAAGCCCTGCCGTTTGTATGCACAAGATCCGTTTGGAGGATGATGCAAAGCCTACAAGGGAAGCGCAACGTCGTTTGAACCCTCCCATGATGGAAGTTGTGAAAAAGGAGATACTAAAGCTTTTGGACGTGGGTGTTATCTACCCCATATCCGATAGCAAGTGGGTGAGCCCGGTACAAGTAGTACCAAAGAAATCAGGTGTGACGGTGGTGGAGAATGATAAGAACGAACTTGTCCCAACTCTTGTGCAAACCGGTTGGAGGGTTTATATTGATTACAGGAAATTGAATGCCACTACTATAAAAGATCACTTCCCTTTACCTTTTATTGATCAAATGCTTGAATGTTTAGCTGGACACTCTTACTATTGCTTCCTTGATGGCTATTCAGGATACAATAAGATTGTGATAGCGTCGGAGGATCAAGAGAAAACCACTTTCACTTGTCCTTTCGGTACTTTTGCTTATAGAAGGATGCCTTTTGGCTTGTGCAATGCTCCAGCTACTTTTCAAAGGTGTATGGTAAGTATCTTCTCAGAATATGTTGAAAACATAATCGAAGTGTTCATGGACGATTTTAGTGTCTTTGGTGATTTATTTGACCTTTGCTTGAACAACTTGTCTCTAATCCTTGAACGATGTGTTGAAACAAACCTTGTGCTGAATTGGGAGAAGTGCCATTTTATGGTAACTCATGGCATAGTTTTAGGCCATATAATATCTTCTAAAGGCTTAGAAGTTGATAAATCTAAGATAGACCTTATTCATGCTTTAACCCCTCCCACTACGGTGAGGGAGATATGCTCTTTTCTTGGTCATAAGGGTTTTTATCGTAGATTTATCAAGGATCTTTCCAAGATAGCATCACCACTTTGCAACTTATTGCAAAAAGATGTGGTTTTTAACTTTGATGAAAAGTGTATGGCGGCATTCAATTGTTTGAAAGAACTTTTGATTTCAGCCCCTATCATTAAACCACCGTATTGGAGCAAGCCTTTTGAGCTCATGTGTGATGCAAGTGACTATGCGGTTGGTGCGGTGCTTAGGCAACGTGTGGGGAAAATACCTCATGTTATTTATTATGCTTCTAGAACGTTTAATGAGGCCCAACAAAACTACACAACCACTGAAAAAGAGTTGTTATCCATTGTTTTTGCTTTGGAAAAGTTTCGATCTTATATAATTGGTACAAAAGTTGTTGTCTTTTCGGATCTTGCAACACTTAGGTACTTGCTAATGAAGAAAGAAGCGAAACCGAGGCTCATACGATGGATTTACTCTTGCAAGAGTTTGTTATTGAAATCAAGGACAAGAAAGGAATTGAGAACACCGTTGCGGATCACTTGAGTCGTCTTGCTGTGGACAAGGAAGCTATCCCATTGCGTGAAAGCTTTCCGGATGAGCAACTATTCTCAATTGCATTCAGAGAACCATGGTATGCCGATATCATCAATTACTTAGTGTCTAAACAAATCCCAAAGAACTTGTCTCGTGCTGAGAGGGACAAACTTAAGAAGTTAGGAAACCAATACATATGGGATGATCCATACTTGTGGAAACATTGTAGTGACCAAGTAATAAGAAGGTGCATTCCCGAATCTGAATTTAATTCTATCTTGTCTTTTTGTCACTTCTATGCTTGCGGAGGACATTTTGGCCAACCTTGTTTAAGGATGCATATATATTTTTTACAATTTGTGATAGGTGCCAAAGAACAGGAAATCTAGGTGCCCGAAATCAAATGCCACAAAATTTTATTCAATTTATTGAAGTTTTTGATGTATGGGGTATTGATTTTATGGGTCCTTTTGTCAACTCCCATGGAAATTTTTATATCTTACTTGCGGTTGATTATGTCTCAAAATGGGTGGAAGCTAAAGCCACCCCAACTAATGATTCTAAAGTGGTTTCAAATTTTGTGCAAGCTAATATTTTTGCAAGGTTTGGAATTCCAAGAGCCATAATTAGCGATGGGGGTTCTCACATCAAAAAACAGGATCGTACAAAGATTGTTGAAGAAGTACAATGTGTCGCACAAGATTGCAACACCTTATCATCCCCAAACAAATGGACAAGCCGAGGTTTCTAACTGGTAAGTGAAATCCATTCTAGAGAAGACAGTGAATCCAACAAGGAAGGATTGGAGCATGCGACTTAATGATGCTTTGTGGGCTTATAGAACCGCATACAAGACACCTATCGGGATGTCTCCCTTTAGGCTTGTGTATGGTAAACCTTGTCATTTACCCGTTGAAATTGATCATAAGGCGTTTTGGGCTATTAAACAATGCAATATGGAGATGGATGGGGCTGGAAAGCAAAGGAAGTTACAACTCCAAGAGCTAGAGGAGATTCGCAATGATGCATTTGAAAGATCACGCATTTACAAGGAGAAAACGAAGGCCTTTCATGATACTATGATTTCTAGAAAACAATTTTGCATTGGGCAGAAAGTGCTTTTGTTTAATTCTCGCTTGCAATTATTCCGGGTAAATTAAGGTCACGTTGGATTTCACTTTTTATTGTTACTAATGTGTTTTCTCATGGTGCAGTAGAAATTCGTAGCATAGATACAGGAAAAGAACTTAAAGTTAATGGGCACCGGTTGAAACCATATTATGAGAATTTCACTTCCGAAGTGGTGGAAGGAGTTAACTTTGTGGATGTACTCCATCCTGGAGGAGTCATAGAAAGCAAGGAGATAGTTGGGTGACGACTTTAAACCAAGCGCTAAATGGGAGGCAACCCATCGGATGAGTATTTCTTGTCTTATTTTTATTTTCATGTCTTGTTTTTAGTTTTTTCTTGTCTTGCATTTACTTTTTCTGATTTCTTGTCATATTATCATGTAGGATTTCCCACCTTGACTTACTTTGGATGACTCAATTTACATTGAGGACAATGTAAAGTTTAAGTGGGGGGAGCATTTGCATTGTAAAAATTTCAACTTTTTAAATTTTTTTTTGTAAATTAGTGAATAAAAAACTCCAACTTCTGGTTAGTTTAGAGTCACATAGTATACTTGTCGCTAAGATTACATCGAGATTCTCATAAGAGTGACTGAACTTAGAGATGACAGAGAACGTGATCGGGTTTCTTAATTGTATGAGAGTTAAAGTTGGATTTAACCATGCCAGTGGCAAATAAGGTACAAACTGAATTCGGTATTAGAGTAGTGGTCCCCTATAGTGGAGACTACCCATGTTACATCATGAGAGGCACCGACCTTCACTTCTTTGTGCCTGTCTAAATTTGTGCTTTTAGAGTGTGTGTCACCGTACGTAAACTCCGGGTAGAATGGTGAGCTACCCAATCTCTCACCAATAGAAGCACTATTTTGATCTCTTGAGTGCTATTTTATCAATCATGATGGTGACATCGAATTGCTAACTTACATACCACTTGTCATCTTGTTCGCAGTTAGCACCATCCACTTTATCTCTCTCTACACCAACAGATCCATAGAAACACCATCATCAACAACAAGAGGAGCATCACAAATTCGAAGGAAAGTTTAAGACGTTCAAGGTTTACAAGCAACGGTACAGAAATGAGCAGATTTGAGATTCAAGTATAGCAACAAGACAAGGAGCAGAATTTTTACAAGTTGAAGACTATTGTACAAGAGTGAAAATTATCAAGGATGAGAGTTCGAGAAGTTTATGATATCAAGACATACAAGTTGTGAAGAATCAAGTGGTAAAGTACTTACACCATGGCCGTTTGTACTTATTTTATTTTTATTTTCTGTTTGTGTTCATTTCTCTAGTCTTATCAAAAAAAATTGAATAAAAAAGAGACAAGAGAAAAGTTTATTAGGTCCATCGTTAGTTTTATTATTTTGTTTTGTTTGTTTCATTTTGTATTTACTTTATTTATCTTGCTTTAAAAAAAAAAAAAAAAAAAAAAATCCATTGTATCATATTTTTGTTTGTTTAGTTCATTTTTAAGTTTTGTATTCTTTCAATAAAGCCAGTGGAAGAAGAAATTTCTATAATGAAGTTTCAAGCAACAAGGAATTAGAGGAAAGAATTATTGTCAAGATTCTACGAAGTTCAAGATTTCATCATCAAGAGTTGAAGACCGAAGATGAAGACAAGGATTGAAGACCGAAGACGTTTCTATGGATTCTGTGAGTGGTGTTAACTGCACGCCGAATGGATAACGAGGTAAGTAAGCATATTCCCACCATCGTTAAGTGGTTGATTTCCTTTCTTAGAGATCGTCAGAAAAATGGGTTTTCAAAATAAATAAAGATGTGGGTTTTCAAAACAATTCGGAGGGTTTTTGCCTTCCTACCATTCAAGGTGTCACAGGATTCTCTCTTCATTCTTACCTGGACACATGTGTGACCCATGAAAAGCTATTTATTATTGAGAGCAACTTCATAAAACCCTTTCTTGTGAGGCAGAGTCGAGACTTTCGATCACTCCGAACCCGAATTTCTTTTGATAAGGGATGGTTATTTCTCTCTCAACTTTTAAGGATGAGATTGTGTTCATATATGTGTCTAACTTCTTATGACTAGTGTGAAGAATCTTTATGTCTTCCTAGCGCATTGAATGCTATCATTTCGGAGAACTAGTAAGTTGGAAAAGTAGGTTTTGTGGGTATATCTCTCTAGTAAACCCTCACGAGACTATAACTCGTCCACTAGGGACACCTAGGGGTTCAAAGGCTTGTTATACATGTTAAGTGTGACCGTAGCCTCGACGACACATAGTTGTATGTATCTTTTAGAATAAATTTTGTTTGATTTGCTCGAGGACTAGCAAATCCTAAGTGTGGGGGAATTTGATAGGTGTTGTAAACACCTTGATATTTATCTATTGTTTATGCTTTCTTTGCTACTTTTCTTGTAAATTATGTATCTTATGTTTGCTTTTGAGTTTATTAGGTGCGATGGAGTCATTATGAGCAAAAGAAGGAGAAATCGTCCATTTGGAGCGTAAAAGGCAAAAAGATCAATTCACACATGAGTTACATTTGGAACCAGCTAAGGGTGCGCAAGGAGGTGAAGAATGAACCGTCAGTTCCCACAAGTGGCAGATGAGCAATAAAGAGAATAGACATGTCATTCCCCTGGAAACAACAAGTCATTGATGTACTGGTGTTTGAGGGTGAGAATGGTTTCTGCTGATTTTGGTAATTTCGGGTGTGTGGGTGAGAAATGAATTTAAACCCTAAACAATGTACTGCAAGGGAGTACCTAAACCAACAAATGGCCGTTCCAGACTTGCTTCGGTCACAAAGAGGAGGAGAATGGGTTTATTTTTGGGAGGGAAGCGAAGAAAGTGTTGAGACCAGGTTGATTCTGGAAGAGTAGTTGTTTCACGACTTGTATTAGAAAATGGGAAGCTAACAGATGGAAAGCTAGCAAAATGTTTCTGAGTGTTGTCTTGCTCCTCACTGACCTTGTTCTTCGGTGGAAATAGGTGAGACCTATTTATACAAGTCGAAGTGAAACGTACTCTGGCCTCATTAAGAAAATGGTAAATGTGTGAGTAAATGGGAGGAAGTGATGACCGGTCACACTTGGAACTGATGTTCCATAAAAGAAAGCATTTCACCATTACTTCCCATGTTTACTAACCGCCTTATTCTTATTACACTTTCTTATAAATGGCGTAGTGTACGCCGCACGCTGTAAACCTCCAAAGCAATACCCAAATAGGATCCCCTAGTTTGTGATATGTGTTAATGTCTCGAATGTTTTTGTGGAAAACATGTAGCATGTTGTTGTTGCCTGGAAAGTCGAGCTTGGGAGACTTGCTGGCTTGGTGACCTTCGACGGTCGAGATTTTGCATCTTAAGAGGAAAGGTAGCCGTTGATCATTGCACCTTTTCGTTCTTTGGTAGTTGTATAGGGAAGGCTAGCATGGTGGCGCGGCAAGGTTGGCATGCCATTGGCATGGCATGCCTTGGCGCGGTTTGGCGTGGCCAAACTAGATTTCGGGTCAAAGGTTACCATGCGTTGTCTAGTAACCTTGGACGGCTAGGATTCACTCTTGGGATTGAAGGGAGACCGTTGATTGTCGCACTCCTTCGTTTCGGTAGCCGCATAGGGAAGGCCAGCATGGTGGCGCGGCTAGGTTGGCATGCCTTGGCGCGGTTTGTCGTGGCCAAACTAGGGTTTCGGGTCAAAGGTTACCATGCGTTGTCTGGTAACCTTGGACAGCTAGGATTTTCTCATGGGATTGAAGAGCGACCGTTGTTTGCCGCACGCCTTCGTTTTGGTAGCCGCATAGGGAAGGCCAGCATGGTGGCGCGTCTAGGTTGGCATGCCTTGGCGCGGTCTGGCGTGGCCAAACTAGGGTTTCGGGTCAAAGGTTACCATGAGTTGTCTGGTAACCTTAGACGGCTAAGATTCGCTCCTAGGATTGAAGGGCGACCGTTGATTGTCGCACGCCTTCGTTTCGGTAGCCGCATAGGGAAGTCCAACATGGTGGCGTGGATAGGTTGGCATGCCTTGGCGCGGTGTGGCGTGGCCAAACTAGGGTTTCGGGTCAAAGGTTATCATGCGTTGTCTGGTAACCTTGGACGGCTAGGATTTGCTCCTGGGATTGAAGGGCGACCGTTGATTGTCGCACGCCTTCGTTTTGGTAGCCGCATAGGGAAGGCCAGCATGGTGGCATGGCTAGGTTGGTTAGGGGGCCAAGGCAAGGTGCGGTTGGCTTGGCGTGTGGGGCCAAGGGTTTGGCATGCCGTTGGCACATGGTGCGGCTAGCATGGTTAAGGGACAAGGGCTTGGCATGCCGTTTGGCATATGGTGCGGCTAGGTCCAAGGCAAGGTGTTGTTTGGCTTGGAATGGTTTGCTATTGGCGCAGTAGTGCGGCTGGCATGGTTGGCATGCCTTGGCGCGGAGATGTGGCGGGGCACGGTTTGCCATTGGCACAGTGGTGCGGCTGGCATGGTTGGCATGGTTGGCATGCCTTGGCGCGGTAGATATGGCTGACACGGTTTGTCATTGGCACAGTGGTGCGGCTGGCATGGTTGGCATGCCTTGGCGCGGAGATGTGGCTGACATGGTTTTCCATTGGCACGGTGGTGCGGCTGGCATGGTTGGCATGCCTTGGCGCGGAGACGTGGCTGGCATGGTTTTCCATTGGCACGGTGGTATGGCTGGCATGGCATGCCATTGGCGCAGTGGTGCGGCTGGAATGGTTGGCATGCCTTGGCGCGGTAGCATGAGAATTTAGGGTTTGGTATAGGTGATGTCAGTTAGTGTTAAGGGTTCTTCCGTGGAACCTGACCCGTGAAAAAAGGTACCCCGGTAATTCTTACGTAAGCATGCTGATTAATTTAATAAATGCGCTAATGGTCATAGTGACGTCATGTCAGGTGCATAGTTTTACGATTTTGACCCTAAGCTAAAAACCACCATCAACATTAAGTCCCCTGCTTAGCTCGGAACAGGAGCATTGTTGCGAGGTAAGCATAAGATGGTGACAGGCGAGGACAAAAATCGAAACGACAGGTCGTGAAAGATGGTCAGGAAGGTCCGACTAATCTTTTTCGAGAGGTAAGGAGAGTTCATGATCCTCGTGCATGGCGGCCCTGCGTAAATTCTACTCGCGGCGTTGTTGGCTGGACCGTGGAGTGGTTGAGGAGTTTGTTGGCAGTGATGCAAACAGTTGGCGTTGACTTGGCTTGGTCGTGCGCTATCTTGGCTAGACTAGGAAACGCGGAGTTATTGGTTTAGCGAGCCGTTGGCGTTGATGGCTTGTATTGGTAAGCCGTTGGTGTTGACCTGGCTTGGTATGGAGCCGTAGACGTCGTACTGGCTTGGAAGTGAGCCGAAGTTGTTGGATCGGCTTGGGATGGATCCGCAGACGTTGTACTGGCTAGGAAGGGAGTCGCAGTCATTGGAACGGCTTGGGATGGAGCTGCAGACGTTGTACTGGCTAGGAAGGGAGCCGCAGTCATTGGATCGGCTTGGGATGGAGCTGCAGACGTTGTACTGGCTAGGAAGGGAGCCGCGGTCGTTGGATCGGCTTGGGATGGAGCCGCAGACGTTTTACTGGCTAGGAATGGATCCGTAGTCGTTGTACCGGCTAGGAATGGAGCCGCAATCATTGGATTGGCTTGGGATGGACGCTGGATTGGCTTTGCATGGCGTGGACTGCTTGGCGTTGTGAAGTGCTAGCTATCGCAGCCTGGTTGTCTCCTTCCATGCGTGTCCCAGATAGGAAATCCTTTCCTTATTCAAATCCCAAAGCATCACGTTCATACAAAAGGTGTTAGCTTTCCTCCTCATGTTATACCGCCGGTTTCGTAGGATGATGGAAACTTGCTTCAGTTTCGTGGAAGGATGACGACTGGCTTCAGTTCCGCGGGATGATGGCAACTTGCTTAAATTAGGGTTTGGCATGCCGAAACCCTAATTAATGCCTCCTTACTAAAATCGTTGTAGAATTCTTGTACGAACTCGGATTTTGACGGTATGCCTCTCCATTTTAATCGGAAAAGAATTTCCTATTTTCCTTCGCGGGAATATTTAGGTTTTGAGCTCGTTTAGGAGGTGAAAACGGCCCGACAGTGAAACTCAGGAAGAATTCAGGAGGGATATTGCGGGCCGGGGTATCATAGTCGCGTCGAGTCATCTATTCCCGTTCATGGAGCAAGAAGGAAACTTTATTCTGTGCAAACTCTAGAAACTCCGTCCGTATGAAAAGAGGTATTGACCTTCTTCTATTTTTCGTTGCTCGTCCGGATCCGTGCTTTCGTCGCATTGTCTCTCCAAAGTGGATTCAAAAATTTACCAAACTCCATTGCATTCTTTGGACGGATGGATGTGGTTGCGTTGTCGGTCCATCCTTGATTTTAGGTTGTTCAAGTGCTCGAACCTTCCGATCGCGATGACGGTATGCTCTGGATGCTTGTATGGTCGAAATCTTAGGAACCTTTGGATGAAATAGATGAGTTGGGAGACGTTTCGTTGCCGACGTGCTGCTATCAAGTCTTCAAGGACTTTGTTCCAAGAGACATCCTTTGAACCATCTTCTGAATCTTGGACTATCGTATGGAATGGGATGCGGTGAGCGGTCCCCAGTTATATTTCTGTTAGATCCGATGGCGCGGCCGAACATGTGAATGTATCTCTGTGGCGTGCTTTTGGAGTCTTCGATGCACATGTACGGCTTCGTGTTTAGAAATTCTTGCGGCTCGTAAAACTTCGACAGTGATGATGTTGAAATTAGAAATAACCTGGTTGAGGGGGTGAAAGCGCCCCGAGATGGTAGTCCCCATGTGTAGCCTACTTTCATTGCATCGCCTTGAATCCACGTCCACGGAATCTGATACAAGATTATTGTACTCTTCTGGATGTGACGATGGGAGGCTCAGAATATCACATGGATGAAATACTCTGGATAGTAAAGTAAGTGTAAAGATGAGAGAGTTATGTTGTTTATCGTGGCTCCCTCTGCTTCTTCAGGAAAATGTTTCAGCCGGGTCTCTGGGGTTATCTCATGAATCCTTGATGGTCATCGGGATGGACTGCGATGAGCAGTCCCCAGTCACACTTTTCTTTAGTTTATGAAGTTGTTTCTTCTGAGCAGGCTTGGGATCCACCGCGGCCTTGTAAAGTGTTGCAGGCGTCTTTTAGACAGAGAGATGATGATATTCTTTCGCTACACCCTTGAAGAGTAGATGACCTTGTTGTGGTTATGGCCTTTTGGTTGACTGTGTCTTCTGAGCTTTAACAGTGAAAGGATTCCGTGTAGATCCCCAGTCCCCAAGTATGGTTTATATGTTTCCATCTTGTATGGTCGGTGGGTTGAACATGATAAAGATATCACCATCGTGTGTTCGTACTGGTAATTTTGTTACTTCTTCCACGTGAAACTAAAATATGGAGGAGCACGGGTTACCTTTATAGTGATTGTTTCTATGGTGAAGCTCTGGCTGGTATCAACAAACAAGCGACAGCATTTGTGATCAGAAGAGACTACATTGTCATGAGAACAAAGTAGGTTGGCTAGAATTGTATGGGCATCCATGGAAGTAAAAGGATTGGCTGGATGTGTAAGAGAGCAAACTGTCCATGGTTACGAGTTTTGGCGGGATTGATCAAAAGGTGGCCATGACTATGAAGATTGGCTGGCTGCGATCATGATCCTTGACATGGGGAGTGTGGTGGAATGACCATTTGCATGAAGGAGTGGTGTTGAAGCGGCTTCGGCTCTTGGAGAGGACGTTGAAACTTAAGGAGCCAAATGCTGCTTCGGATCCTGGAGCATCTTATGGAGATAATGCTGAAGCGGAGCGGCTGCTGGAGCGAATGTTGAAGCGAAGCGGTTGCTGAAGCGAATGTTGAAGCGAAGCGGTTGCTGAAGCGAACGTTGAAGCGGAGCCGCTGCTGGAGAACATTGAAGCGGAGCCACTTCTGGAGAGAACATCGAAACGGCGCCTTGAAACTCCCAGATCCTTGACGGTTACAATGTTGAATCCGGAGAGTGCGTCACTCAGCGTTCTGTCAAAATCGACATCCCTCAAGTGAACGGTGGTTAGGATTCCCCAGTTTCATCTATCGATCATGCTTTCCAGGAGAGGTTGGGGTTTTGGAACGGCTTCCCTGGCTGAAACAACTGCTTTCCTGATGCAGTGCGGTTGAGGGATGCAAATATGTCTTGATGCTACGCCTTGGAGAAATATAGAATCTCACATAACTGTTTTAGGATAGACTGCACGATTTTGTAGGCGAAGTCCCCAGAAATCATGCATATCCTGACGGGAAGGGGGTCTCTGTGAATTCAGGAGGGTTTCTGATTTCCTTTGCCTCGATTTTGGAGAAGTCGTTCCTGATCTTTACGTGTGATGAAATTGGATTGTTGATTCCCTTCTACTGGGCGTTCAAGAGCAACGCGAGCCACTTCATCTATAAACGCACGTCCTGCTAAAGTGCATGTGCCGTATGTTAAAAGTATTCCTTGTCAGCTCCCTCTTGGGTTGACGTGACTCTTATGGTGGCCGCTCAGTCAGTGTCTTGAGGAAATAGGTATCTCTTTCCGAGTTATAAACACATCTTTCTAAGCCTTACGAGAACCTTTTGTCTTTCCATCAAATCAACAGTGGTAAAAGGAGGTTGGCTTCTTCCGGATCTTCCAGTATCTTGCCCTGATGGTGGAGTAGAAGAAACATTGGGGTGGTAGAAGCGGCTCTGGTTCTGGTGATCGTAGGTGTATCGTGCAGCGATTGTTTCGAAGGGTGAGGATGGCGCTGCTTTGGCTGGTTGTGGAGCAGAGAAGATGGCGCTGGAAGGGTGCAAGTCGTTATTATTTGGAAAGGATGCAAGCTGCGGCACCGGAAAGATGCGAGTTGTTAGCGTTGGATCGGCTAGGAATGGGCGCTGGCTTGGCGTGGGCGCTGGCTTGGATTTGGTATGGCGCGTACTATTGGCTGGGCATGGCGCGGATTGTTGGCTTGGCACGACGCTGGCTTGACGTGGCGCGGACTTTTTCTTGCGGGCCCAGTTGCCTCTTTCCATACGTAGCTCAAACAGGAAATCCTTTCCTTATTCAAATTCCAAAAAGTGTTATGCTTATGAATGGGGTTGGCTCCCCTTTTTTATCTCGTATCTTTGTTATCACATCCTGGTGTTAGCGGTAGCGTGGTAGCAATAAAGTGGGCAAGCATATTTCATCTATGTACTCCAGCGTTTATCTTTCAATTTGTTCTCTTGTTTTCTTGTGTTGGTGCAAACCCTAGCCATAGGTATGCCTTCCATAAATCTGTAGAAATATTTTTCTTCTGAACTGGTGTAACCCTAGCCATGGGTATTCCTTTCATAAACTTGTAGAAATACTTAATCATAAACAATTCCTCTTCGAATATCACTGTAGTAACGTCGGCTACCTCATGAATGGTGACGGGTAATCATTATTATGCAAAGTAGGCACATACGGGTGGGCGACTGTTTTTTTTTAAAGCAAATGAAACGCCTAGTTTATGGTTTGATTTCCTGGATTTCTTGGGTTGATAGACAAATATTACCTTAAGGGTTTTGGCACGGTGGTACGGCTGGCATGGTTGGCATGCCTTGGCGCGGAGACGTGGCTGGCATGGTTTGCCATTGGCACGGTGGTGTGGCATGGCATGCCATTGGCCAGTGGCTGGCATTGTTGGCATGCCATGGCGCGGTAGCATGAGAATTTTGGGTTTGGTATAGGTGATGTTAGTTAGTGTTAAGGGTTCTGCCGTGGAACCTGACCCGTGAAAAAAGTTACCCCGGTAATTCTTACGTAAGCATGTTGATTAATTTAATAAATGCGCTAATGGTCATAGTGACGTCATGTCAAGTGCATAGTATTACGATTTTGACCCTAAGATAAAAACTACCATTAACAACTGGTTATCCCTTATCCATCAAATGGGGTGTCTAGAGTAAAATCAGGTTTCCTACATACAACCTAGAATTCAGAGAGGAAATTATTCCTCTCATCACTACCATCTGTGTCTGATGGCGGAAGCGTTATTCAGAGAGGAAGAGAGCTTCAGAGATTTGAGAAAATTAAGAAGACGTTGTAGCTGGAGTTCAATGGAAGAATTCGTGAAGATTCAGATGAAGTAATTAGAGATTCAAGAATGGGTCTGTGATGGTTTCTGGATTCTTATTTACAGTTAGGGTTTTGATTGAAGAGAAGAACCGAAAGAATTCATATCGAGGATGAGTTCTGGTGTGATTTAGAAGACGGGTCTGTGGTGTTGAGAAGGTTTAAGAACATGGGTTCGTCTTTGATTCCAAGATAGCAGCCGATAGACTCGAATTTGTGATGATTTGGTCAAGAATTATGGCGAGGATGTGTTGATAATGAAGTTGGATTTTAAGCGAGAGAAATTGTTGGGACTGCGGTGACTATGTGATGATCTTCTTTGTGGTTGTTCTCAGAGGATGGTCTTGTCTCGAAATTGAGAATGAATCGACAAGGTGATGTTGTGATATGACAGGACATGATGGTCATGCTACCGAGACTTGAGGTGATGAAAGGTGCATAAAATGCCGGATTTGGTTGAGTAGGTTGCGGGTAGTTGAGCTGTTGGGTTGGTTGTAGAAGGTTCTTAACAAGAATGAGATTATAGAGGAGCCGATAAATCTCCTGGTATTTGAGGTGCAAACCACGAGATGGAAGAAATGATGCTTTGCCTTGTGTTGCTAAATTACAAGGTCCGCAGTTCTGGTGGTCTCAGAATTGGTGATTCTGGTGGAATTACAGTGCTATGCCTTTGGTGGGGATTGTGATGAAGTTATAGATGAATGTGTAGGATTACTGCATTTGAAAAAATAAAAATAGCTATGATCGAGATGGATTCAGGATAAGAGAAGGAACTGATGGTGTTTCTGAGACAACAAAGTAGACCTGAAAATGGTGTGATAGCTGCTACTTTGTGGTGGTACTGATACTGGTAAAAATGGTGAATTGCAGGTGAAATGGGTATTGCAGTAGCATGATATTGCAAGAAAGAGAGAGCTTGTGCTACTGGCTGAGAGTTACAAAGAAGTTAGTGGTGATTGTGTTGCTTCCAGGGGGTTGTGTTGCAGTGTGTATGTGAAGTTGCAGTTGCATTTGGTGCTGCAATGATCAAACGGAAGTGAAGGAAATAACCGAGATACAGGATGAATTGCCGTACAGTTGTGGTGGAACAAGAAGAACGGATTGGAGTCGAAACTGAAGTTACAAAATGGTTAAAACTGATGTGCAGCTACAGATGTTGCTGCCAAGATCAAATCAATGGGAGATGGCAGGTGGAGTGTTACTCCAGTGGTGCGGTCGAGTGTTGAGGAATGAATTGTAGCTGTTGTTATGAATGGAGAAGATGCAGGTGAAGTTACAGAAGTTTATCGGATTGATGCTGGCAGAGATGATGGAAGAATGGGAATTGCAGCTGTTTTACGGTGCTTCTGAAATGTTCGCAGTGAAGATTGTATCTGATTGCGCAAAACTGGAGTTGTTTGAGTTGATGTCGGCAGCTGAGACTGCAGATTTGTGGTATTAGATGTTTACAAGGATTTCAGGCAAGAGAATTACAGTTGCATTGTTCAAGTGATGCAGGTGGGAGCTGTGTTGGCTTGCTAGTGCATTCACGGCCACAGTTTTGTGTGGGTTCGGACAGGGAATGATATTGCAGCAATGGAGAAGTGCTGGTGCTGATTTAGTTGCAGTTATGCAGTGTGTTGGCTGCAATGAAGGAAAAAGGCACTGTGATGGGGATTGGTGCTGGTAATAGCAGTGCAGTGTCTATTGTAGTTGGCTGAGTTGAGCAGTGAGAACTGCAGGTGGAGGGAGTGAAAATGTTGCAAGATTTGTAGTATGAGCAGCCATCATGGCTGGTTAGGCACTTGTGAAGCACAAGGATTGTGCATCACAAAATCTGGCCAGTGCAAATGGCCTAAGCCAAAGTGAATCAGACTGAGCCAGACATGACTCGTCTGATTAACCATCTGACTCATTGACTCGGTGACTTACCGAGTTGACCCGGTTGACTGATATTTGACCGGTGACCGGGTGGACTTTGCCGGTCACCTGAGATACTTTTCCCGGCGTACTTCCGGCACTGCACCAGTTTTCCGGCGACATATTTTTGGCAAGATTTTTACATGGGTTTCTCACGCACATGGGCTTGTTGGATCACTTGGACTTTGGGCTTTGAAGACCTAGTTTTGGAAAGATGAAAAGCTACATAAGGAGAAAGTTTCTACTAACTTGAGAGGACGTATTTTTCTACTTGTAGTTTTGGAGAGCGGCGATTAGGGTTTGCTTTTCATTTGTTTTTCATTTTCTTCATTATTTTATTATTGATTATGATTATGATGAACTCAAAAGCTATGAGTAGCTAAACACATATTTTGGTTATGGGATAAAGTGGATTTCACAACATGATATATGATTCAATGAATTAGTTTTGTCTCAATAATTTATTGTTTATGATTCATTGTTAATATTGTCATATGATTTGAATACTTGTTAGGTTGAGTCCGGAATCAATCCAATTTGCATTCATTTCTAGATCTATATTAGGGTTTTCAATACGAAAAAAGTTGTTTATCCCTGATTCTCAGTAGCATAATTGTGGGTAGTGCTTGTAGTGATATATCCTACTAGTCACGAGTGAATCATAACTTTTGTTAAAACGGATTAGTGCTTTTACACGTTCGTTTGCATTGATTAGTCTTATTCCATAGAACTTATTTCTTTCAGGGAGTTAAACTTGATTGTGCTTTTACACGTTAGGTTGCTTTCTAGGAAGAATTCACATATACATCTTTTAATGTGGTTGTGATGAAATCAGGGAATTAGCGGGATATTCTTGCGATCAAGGTATCCTAGACTTTTAGTAAATGAGAGATTAAAATACCAATTCTAGTCATTGATGAAAATACATGTTTGTGAATGATACTATCCCATGACCAATATCTTCTCTTTATTGATTATTCAAATTATTTTATTTGCTTTTCTCTATTTTATTGCTTAAATAAAACAAAAATCCCCCCTTGGTTACTAAGAAACTGAAATTCTATAACAACAAAAGCCTCTATGTGGGAACAAACTCTTTCTTACCACGTACTTCATTTATATTTAGTAGAGTGAAAAAGTGAAATTATATTTGCTCTCGGCTGACAACCGATCACTTTTGATGTGCCATGCTTAGGGCGTCCCAGTGATATTTGCGATTCTAATACATATAATAGGTGATATCGATAGAACGAACAATAAATAATTCATGGATTATGTTTCATTTCAGTAATTGAATAGAAGTTGTGGTGGATACTATAAACCCTGGTTACCAAGTTCCATTGGATTTATTTTATTAGTTTAATTTATTTTATTTGTCTTTATTCCTTTTAAAAAATCCAAAAACATTATTGCTGATTAATTGATTGAGAATATTGATTATTGGTATTTCCACCGCTCCATGTGGGTACTAACCCGTACTTGTCTCTGTCTACTAGTTAGACACCGTGCGATTGCGGTTATCACATATAGGCAATCCCTAAAGCCTCATCGTGCATCGCCTAGAAGGTTCATCGGAATTGACTCATTTCTTCATGACACTTATGTTCCAATGTCTGTTGACGACAAGGAGTTCGGGTACGATAAAGAATTTTTCAAGAATCTTAATGTCTAGGAAACTTCTTATGAGAATTTATTCTTGTGTTTTAAAAAGGATAACTAGGGTTTGGAATAACAAATATTGTGATTACACATAGCTATTGACCAACAATTTTCATCTTGCGATGTTTTAGATTTATTTTTTTAAATTCTAAGTTATTTGGAAGATGATTTTGCAGTATTAATCTTTATTGGTTTTATATATTGCAAAAAAATTATGGGATATGTGTGTTTACGTCCGTGAACCATGTTGTCCCATATATGTCAAAAGTTAAGTCTATTAATGTCATTAAACAAATATTGATAAAAGATAGACTTTTTGAATATTCCGCAAAGATTGATCTTTCCCCCGATCCACTTCTATGTGAAAGTACCGTATGGCTCCATAAGAAATTCATGTTTCATGTGGTTAATTAAATTGAGTTTACTGGATACAAATTCATGTTTCATGTGATTTGTTAATGTCCAAAGAAATCCTTCTTTTCTTGTAAAAGTAAGGTCACTCTTGTTGTTCTTTTGGGAATGACATTTTATGGGGGAGAGTTCTTAATTTAACATGTGCTTAATTGCCAAATCTTTGGGGGAGTGCGGTCGTGGAATTCTCTTCCGAATTCTCTTTCATGATCGTAGTTGGGCTTCTTGATCCTCTGTGCAGAGAAAATCGAAAGCTTAGAAAAATCTTCTCTGGTTTCTATTATGGATATCAAAATACTAGATATCTTCTCAAGTAATTCAAGGAAAGCCTGAATTCAAAGACTCTTGAGTATGAAAATCTCAACAGGAAACATTATCTGTTGTATAAGAAACTTGTTGAGACTGAAGCAAGAGTTAACTCTCAGCATTTAATGTGTGAAGAAAAGAAGAGCTTACTTCTTTCAAAGAAAACCCCCTTAAGGATGATCTTATCAAAGCTCTTAACAATGTTAAGCTTTTGGAAGAGGAAGTTGCAAGACTAAAAAGGCTCAATATTAGTACAATAAACTTATCTTCCTTGTTAGAAACAGTAAGAAGTCATGGTGATAAGAGCGGTTTGGGATATCAAGGAACCGATACTTCCTCCACCCACAAGGAAATAAAATTTCTAAAAGCAACAGAGGATCCACCAAAACCGACAGATATTTCAGATTCTCCAAAAATCTCAAGTGAAACTGTAAAGGAAAATAGTTTCGAAAGTAGTCATGCTAAGTCTCGGACCAAAGATCAACACAAGGGCATAACATCAATGAAAGGTATTCCTAAACACTACACTCCTTTTAATAAACATTGTTATTATTGTGGGGATAAAAGTCATATGCAAAGGAATTGTAAAATTCGAAAGATGCAGGATGCTCTATCTTTTGTTTCAAAAGAATTAGGTAAACTTACCTCTAAAAAATCCTCAAATCACCATTGTCTTATCTTGAGACAAAAGAATTATTCTAGTAATTTGAATTCCTATCCCAAAAGGATTATTCCTAAAAGGAAAAATGATAGAAATGCTAATGCTTTTATCCACAGGAATATGAGATCTGATGTTTCAACTTGGAAAAATGCAATGATACAAGAGGTAAAAAATCTTCATTCAAAATCCACCTACAAGTGGATACCAAAGTATGAAGTGTCATCTAAAACAAGATTAAACAAAAATCTTGTATTAACTTTAGATAAAGATGACCATGAACGCCTAATTTTTAGGCTCAAGAAGGATTTAAAAACTTCCAGTGATATTGATACACTGGTATCCTTCAACAATCTGCTAAAGAGCTTAAAAACAGAAAAAAGGATGTCTAAAACCATCAAGATAGATTGTGTTCCACAAACAAACATGAGCCATCAAAAGCTCACTTCAACAACTAATGTTGGTGATAGGAATTTCCTTATGATGTTCTCGATCTAAATAAATGGGAAGTTCTTAAAAGAGCACTGGAACATAAGAAAAGTATAAATATATACTTAATACATCTATATCATGAACATCTAAAGTATTTTTCTAGTTTTGGAATACTTTTTCTATTTTTAGAAGAATACTTTCGATCTTGGGGAAGTTTATGACAAATTTGGGCAAGATATTTTCGGACCCTCTTGACCATACTGTTTCGGAAAACTCTTCTCAAGTTATTTCCGAAAGAATATATTTTAACACATATTATCAAATAAAATTACCTTGATTAGGTGTTTCAAAAACTTGGAAACCAAGTTCAATTTGATATATAAAACATCATTAGAACCGATTATTTCCTCCACGTTTAGTCTACGGTTCAAGATGGGTGAAAATACTATTGATATTGATTCCCAATTGCAGAAGCTTGAAACTGTCTTCCTGTTGAAATTAAGTGCTATTTCTCAAAGGAACATAATAGGAATCAAATACAACTTGAGCTTATGTTGTTTCTGATGCGAGACTTTGAAATTGCTCGTGAACAATTGGATGCTTCTGTAAAGAATGAGAAGTGGCTCGAGTCAAATCTTTTGAAGTTGATTGTGGAGGTGAATCTCTTGAAGAGGAGACTCAATCATCTGAAAGAAAAGAAAAGGCTCAAGAACTTGAATGCTGAAGAAAGTTCAGTAAATAATCAGAGCACTTCTAGAGATTAAGTTATATGCTGTAAAACTTAATCCAAATGAAAAATAGACATCAATGTTTTGATTTATTTAAATTATTGTAATAAGGTCTATTCTTAAATAAACTATCAATTATCTATTATGAATAAAATTATTTTTATAATTTTCAATTCAATTATATGATAGTTTTTCCCGATTACATAGCCTGTGCTTGAATGTCTATATTATTGTTATGTGTTTTCGGTTAATGAGATGTCTGATTTCGGTTTTCAATAACCTTAATATTCGATCTCATATGATGTAACCGTTAGAGCTTCGCCTGAGTCGAACTCACATGCGTTTGCTATCTCAAGCATGTTTGTCAATGTTAGTGATCAAAACTATAAGTCTTGATTTCTAGTCTACTTATAGATGTCTCGAACTAGGACATAGATTGTGTAGTTGAGCCTTAGACTGCACGGTGTTCATCATTTGAAGACGAAGAACTACTAAGGAGAGCTTGTGGAACTTCATCAACAAAAATCACTTGGAAAGTCTATTTCTACTCTATCTCCTATATTGAGACATAAGTTGTGTTACGATATTGTTTTCTATTATACACATTTGAGATTTCGAGCTGAGTTTAACTCGCTTACATATTTCTCGGAATATGTGTTGGCAAGATTTCGCTTCGACCAAGTTCATCATATATTCTTGATGCAAGTCAAAAGATGATCATGTGAAAATTGTCGAGTAACATCTTACATGGTTTGTGATACTATCATTTGGTGTAGACTTGAAATGTTTCGTTTTGATTATTTCAATAACTTGAAAATTGCTTTGATGTTAATAGTGTGTGAAAACGGCTATTGTCATCCTCTAAGAAAGTTTCAATGATTGAAATAAGAGTTTAGAACACTTAACCATTATTGGATATGACATGTTGTGTAATCTTGCACATATGTAATCCATGTCGGGGAACCATAGTATGCGTACCCGTACGCGTACCTGTTGGCTTGAGAAATCCGGGAACCTAAGTATGTGCACCCGTTCGCGTACGTACTGGCGTAAGGTTCATGTCCGAATATTTCTGGTGGGATTGGAAGTACGCGTACCCGTTTGCGTACTGGCGAAACCCAATCTTGGTCCGGGTATTTCAAGTATGCGTACACATTTGCATACTTGAAGGTTAAAGTTCTAAAATCGGTTGTGTACATGAACTTAAACATTTAGATAATAAGGAATGCAATCTTTGCAAACCGTGGCTATAATGTTCATGAATTTATTCGAGTGAATCAAACCGATTTTGCTTCAATTGTGTTCTTGTATACTTATATGAGAATATAGCAATTGAACAACTCTTTAACTAGTTTCATTTGAGTCATTTGAACTAGTTATGGTTAAGATGAATAAGGTTGATATGAGAGTGTTCATATGGCTAACTTCGGTTAACTATTGTTGAGCCAACATGGTGTACACGTTTAGGTACGGTTACATAAAGGGTACATTTCATTTTTTTCTAACAAGCTAAGTTCGATCTAACGGTTGAAAGATATTAGCTTGGTTGAATCAGGTTTTTCATCTAACGGTGAATATTGAATGCTTTGTTACCAAGGTAACTTAGATTGCAAACCATGATTTGAAAACTATATAAAGGAGAACTCTAGCAACTGGGAAACCTAATCCCCACACTTCAGTGTGTTACTAGTTGCATAGCTAGAGTCGATTCTCCTTTAACCTTAGGTTTCTCACGAGACCTTCTAATTTAACGACTTGAAGACTTCATTGGGATTGTGAATCCAGACCCAACTATTTTTTCTGTAGTTGCGTGTCTGATCTTGCCCGATTCTATCGTTTGAGTACTATCTTCTCTAAGATTTGCTCGAGATTTAATCTCCGATAAGCAAGATAAAAAATAATCGCAAACACCTTCGTCTCATCGATTGTGATTCCACAATATCTAGTTTCGCTTCCACATGATTTAGATTATTGTGAGGTGATTGATAATACTAGGATGTTCTTCGAGAATATAAGACCGGTTTATCAATTAGTTCTTGTTCACCTTGATTTATCAAAAGACGGAACAAACTCATAGGTATTTATGTGGGAAGCAGATTTATCAATTCCAATAGACTTTTCTGTGTGAGACAGATTTGTTTATCAAGTCTTCGACTTTGGGTCGTAGCAACAATTGGTTGTGGGTGAGATCAGCTAAGGGAATCAAGTGCGTAGTATCCTGCTGGGATCAGAGACGTAAGGAACGAAAGTGTACCTTGAATCAGTGTGAGATTTATTAGGGTTCAACTACAGTCTAGTCTTAAGTTCATTGGTAGTAGGCTAGTATCTATAGCGGCTTAATACAGTGTGGTGTTCAAAGATGGACTAGGTCCCGGGGTTTTTCTGCATTTGCGGTTTTCCTCGTTAACAAAATTCTGGTGTCTGTGTTATTTCTTTTCCGCATTTTTGTTATATAATTGAAATATCACAGGTTGTGTGTTGAATCGATCAATTGGGAAATCCAACCTTTGGTTGTTGATTTTTCTTAGTGTAACCGATCCTGGTAATTGTTATGACTAATCACAGAGAGTGGTGTAATCGATCCTTGTAATTGGTGGTAACCGATCCTGGTAATTGGTGTAACCGGTCCTGGCAATTGGTGTAACCGGTCTTGGCAATTGGTGTAACCGATCCTGGTAACTGGCGTGACCAATCACAAGTAATACCATAGAATATGATAACCGGTCCTGGTAATTGATGTAACCGATCCTGACAACTGATATAACCGGTCCTGGTAACTTGTGTGAGTAATCACAAGTATTTCCATAAGTAAGGTATAACCGATACTTGTGTTTGGTAGAACCGATTGAACCCATAAATGTGTTTTGATAAGTTTGATCAATCACATAATAGTCTTGGAATACAGATGAACCAATTCTAAACTTGTTTGGAAGTGTGATATAATCGATTCCAAGAATGTAAATATGAAAGAGGATTTACATGAAGAAGATGTCAACATTCTTTGAACACGTACAGTAACTCTTATCTTTTATTGTTCAAAGATATTCCTAATTATTCAAGGAGATCATATTCGAAATAAATTAAGAATATTTTAATTAAGGTTGTTAGTTTTTATAAGCTTTAATTACCAGCAATTAAATGCATATCTCTAGAGAATAAAAATTAGTAATGTGCATTTACTAATTGGAGATTTTCTATTGAGAGATTTCGAAAATATTGGACACAACATTTATTGGAATTAGGAAAACCGAATGGGTATTTATTGCATATATTGAGTATACTTTCGGTTTTGGAAATTCCTTGATGTCCAAACTTCCTTGGTCTATAATACCTAAGTTTGCATATCTAGCAAACTATCCTAAGAGCCAGGCAAACTTCATCTTCTTTTTGTTTCTGGTGGAGTCGTCTATCCGGAAAGGAAAGTACCCTAATTAGGCAAATCTCTTACGACCGCTCGTTTAAAGACTTTTGTGGGATCAAGAAGCTCTACGAGTACCGTTGGTTACAGTGTTATTAGTTTTCGATTGATTTGATTGACTAACGGTTGTTGAACTTTGATTGCACCTAGTTTGTTTATTCTTGAGAATCTTCTCTTCTGATATAAGATTCACTCAAACTAGATCGAAGTGTCGACGGGATCTTTAGACTGTTTGTAGTTCTTAATACATCTTGTGATAATCCATTGTTAACAGACTCCATTTTGTGCGTAATTGATCACAAGAGATTCAAGTGGTGTTGTGAAGGTTATATTTGAAGATCATAGAAGATTTGAAGAAGAAGAAGATTTATTATTTGGTTTCTCATATATCTTTGTATAGCACAAACCTTGATCGGCTGGGATCCAACTAGAATCGGATTTATTCGATTGATTAGTTGCGTGAGATCGGTAACACATAATAGTTCTCTTGAGATCTATTTTAGATTGTTATGAATCCGAATCTTATTACTTTGGTGATAGAGATTGGATTGATCTAACCAGGCAAAGGAGTTTATTGGATTAAACAGAAGAGCCTTTTCATATAACTTGAGATATCTTTATCTAGAAAGAATCAATAGAGTTGTTAGCAAACAAATTTGTTGTTCCTTTACTGTTTGGAATACGATCCAAAGGAATTGTTCCAGTGCATGCACTTATTGAATGTCGGAAGCGCATGGATACTGAAGAAACTGAGTGAACTAGGGTTAGTTGCTTGGTCTCAACTATACGAAGTTGGTTTAGATTTTGTATATCGGCTTAATTCTGAGAGTATTCAATTCTGGACTAGGTCCCGGGGTTTTGCTGCATTTGCGGTTTCCTCGTTAACAAAATCTTGCTGTGTCATTTACTTTATCTTTCCGCATTATAATTGTTTTATTATAATTAAAGTAAATTACACAAACGTTAACTCCGTGTTACTTGATAATGATCCTATAGAGTTTGGTTAAGTCTGAACCTATTATCAAGTAATCACACTTTGGTGCTTGTATTATCTCGATCTCGTATCCATAGACAATCACACAAAGTGTGAATATCGATTTGTTGCATTGTCTCGACTTTGTCCATAGACAATCACTTTCGGTAAGAGGACTTATAGGTGGATAAATAAAATATTGTGGTATATTTGGGTACCCTCGTCTTTTCATCCTTGATGAATACACTAAGTTTCGACTATGTGAAATCATCGAACAAAGTTGATATGTTCTCTTTTAGTCATGAAGTATCTCTATGATAATTTCATTATGATCCCACTAGTTTTCGTACCTTTGCTAATTTATATTGACAAAAAGGGGGAGAATTAATGTGTAGTTCACACTACAAATACATATGGTTTATAAATTATTATGTAAGGGGTAGTGGTTTTCATTGTGAGATGAAGTATTAACTAAGGGGGAGTGATACATATCACCATAGTATTGTTGTCAAAGTTGTGATACAATTGGAATTTGATGTTGTGTAATAATACTATGACACTGTATAACAATGATTTAGAGCTACTGTTTTCTCATTGTTATGGCTACGGATCTTCAACAACACTGATGTTGAGTTGAACACATTCAGAATCACTGGAGTTGTAGGATCAAAATATCGCGACATCAATACCTCGCGAGATCAATAAACGACAGCATTGCGAAGGTGTCGCAGATGAGTAATATAAATGACGCAATGAATGACGACAGCCAAAACACGAGAAATATGTGAAGATCTAGCGAGATCTAGGAGAGTTGCGAGATCATATATTTGTACACTTGCGATATGTCGCAAGTCATTCCCGAAAATAAAGGATAGCTTAGCTGTCATCCATTATGTAATACCCTATATAAAGAGCCGAGCAGGCCTATTGGAGGGGAGATCTTTTTCGAGTGTTGGGAAAGTCATTAAGAGAGAGAAAGTTTAGAGTGATTGTAATTCTTTAACTGATTTCCATTTCATCTTGTAAACATTTTAAGAGTTTAATTAATAAAAATTACAGTTGTTCATCCTAAAATGATTTGATTGTATAGATTCTTGTGAGGGGTGTAGTGTCGGATTTCTTGCAACTACATATTGGCGCTAGAAACATGGATTGAAGATTGAAGATAAAAGATAAAAGATTATAATTAAAATCATTCAAATCAAGAAAATGAGGAAACAAAATGTTAAATCAAATGAAGTACAAAAGTTTAAAACTAAAGAATGTAATGAAAATATGGAGTATAGTTTAATTACAAAAACAATGATTAATGAATTCCATGAGAATATCAGAGGAAGAATACATAAACGAGATTTTGAAGGAAAGAAGATTGCAACAATGGAGAAGACATCGCCTTTGAAAGATTGGGAAAAACAGAAAATAACATTCACAGCAGCAGAGATATCAAGAGAGAATCTAAATCACACATCACCACTAGTGATTACGATAAGCGCACGCAAGGAAGGAGGAGAACCAACAAAAGCAATGGAAGAATGGGCGATAAATAGAACTTTGGTGGATACAGGGAGTTTAGTGAGTATAATATTTTACCATGCTTACAAAAAATTGGGGTACAAAAATGAAAAAATGATTTCCCCAACATATCATATCCATGGTTTCGGTAAATCTATAACAAAACCTAAAGGGGAGATAAAATTACTTAATTCGTTTCGGAGAAATTGAGACACAGGTGACATTATGTGTAGTGGATATGGAATCGCCATACAACGTGTTGTTGGGGAGACCATGGGTACACTCAATTAAAGTTGTAGCTTCAACATTTCATCAATGTATCAAATTCCCAATGCCAAATGGGATTGGCGAGATCAGGGGAGATACTGATAAAGGAAGGATGTATTATCAAATCGAGGTAAAACATTATGAAGAACATGTGAAGAAACGAAAAGATCGCAAAAAGATGGCAAAAGCAGCGAAAAAAGATGAAGAATTTAGAATTTATATGATAAGAGCAAAAGAAGGAAAAGGGATACCTAGCGAAATCTCGGAAGAAGAGAATGAGTTTGCGAAGGAAGTGAAAGGACCAACGCCTATGGGAGAACCAAAGGCCAGCTACATCGCAAATGAGTTGACAAAGGAAGTGAACGTCGAATCGAAGAAGAACCCAAGATGTTAAAAATTGGGACTAAGATGGAAGCAGATGAAGAAAGAAGAACTGTTGATTTGTTGCGAGATTACAAATACATTTTCGCATGGGACATGGATGAAATGCCTGGTATAGATCCATCTGTGGCGTGCCATAAATTGGAGATTGACAAAAATGCAAGATCATTCAAACAAAGAATTAGAAAAATCGCAACAAAGATATCATCCTCAAATAGAAGAAGAATTGCAGAAGATGCTAGACGCAGGAATCATTAGACAAGCAAAATATCCCGAATTGATAGCAAATATGGTCGTGGTCCCAAAGAAGAAAAAGGGATAAGAATTTGCATAGATTTTACTGATCTAAATAAAGCGTCCAAAAGATAGCTTTCCTTTGCCAGATATTCCGCAAATGGTCGAATCAGCGGCAGGAAATGAAAGGATATCATCTCTTAATGGATACAAAGGCTACAATCAAATTCCGCTTGCTGAGGAAGACCAATAACATACTACTTTCTTCGCTCCAAGAGGGTTATACTGTTACACAAAAATGTCATTTGGTCTGCGAAATGCTGGAGCAACATACCAAAGGATGGTAGAAAAGGTGTTCGCGAAATGGATACACAAAACACTAGAGGTATATGTGGATGACATGTTAATAAAAAGCATCAAAGTAAATCCAGAAAAAATGTACCTTTGGAGTTGCATCAGGAAAAATTTTAGGTTACATTGTATCAAAAGAAGGAATACAAGTTGACCCAGAGAAAGTACAAGCGATTCGCGATATGCCAACACCGGCGACGGTAAAAGATGTGTAGAAGTTAAATGGACTATTAGCTTCCCTAGGAAGATTCATCTCGCGATCATCCGACAAATGTAAGCATTTTTTCAACATACTCAAAAAGGGAGCGAAATTTAGATGGACCGATGAATGTGAGAAAGCTTTACAAGGAATAAAAGAACATCTAATGGATATATCAATTTTACAAAAAGCGGAACCAGGGGAGGAATTATTAATCTACATGTTTATGGGTGAAAACTACTCCTGTAAAATTTGGTAATTTGGGGTGTGTGGATGAGGAATGAATCTAAACCCTAAACAAATGCACTGCGCGGTGAGTGCTTGTAGATTCGGAAGTCAATCTGTGCAAGTCCGGCCTAAACCAAGAAATGGCCGTTCCGACTTGTTTCTGGCCACAAAGTGAAGGAGATGGGGTTGATCTTAGGGAGGGAAGCGAAGAAGGTGTTGAGATTGTGAAGGTGTTGGCTATGAATGACTTGTACAGTAAAGATGAGCAAAGTTTACGATTGATGCAAGCAGTGCTCGGGTGTTGGAATACGTTTTGTATTAACACTTGCCTCTCGTTGTTTTTCCCTTGTTTTTGAAATAGGGCTGAGAACCAATTTATACAAGTCATTTGAGCCTTATTCACGTCTCTCGTGGGAAGTGGAGGAAGTGGAGTGATGGAGTAGTGGAGTTGTGCGTCGGTGCCACACGACCCGCCTTGCCCACTTCTCATGTTCATCTCTTACCGTCCATGACTTCCTAACACGTTCTTGTGATGGCGTGTTGCACGCCGCACGCCGTAAACCGCCGACCAATACCCCAAAGCATGTATCCCCCGTTTGTGACATGATTGATGTCCGGAACGTGTGGGTCGTGGATCCACGATAGGTAGCATGTAATGCTAATTTGAATAATCGCGTTATTCAGAAGTTGATACTTGTGAAGTATCGTGTGTATTTTATGTGTACGCATCATGGTGTGGTAAAGTGATGGGTAATGACGCTCACCGACCAACTAACTCCCGACTGTGGTTGTATAACCAAGTCGGGTGAAGTTGGACGGATGAGATGATCTTTGAGACACTCATCTCGCGACCGTTAATGAAATTAGGTTTTGAAGAGGTGCGTAGGCATCACTCTTGCCTTGGTCGAAACCAAGCATGGGATACAACTTTGGCAGGCCGACCATACATGCGTGTAGATCGCATGATGGTGTAGGCTCCTATACCCCATTACCTCTTGAAAGTATGATCCGGGTCACTCAATTCATCCGGTGAAGTTGAGTGGTCGAGATCGATTTATGACAAAACCAAGGCCGCAAGAGCCGCACGTCACGCCCACTTCAGCACACGTTCCAAAGACGACCAATTTTGGCCGGCCTTGGCCGATTGGCATGGTGTGAAGGTGGTAGGCTGGTGTTCACGCCTATACCTGAATATCCCATAAAAACGTGATCTGAGCCATCCAAATCGTCCGGCGAAGTTGAGCGGTCGAGATCAGTTTGTGGTTTGGGAGGTGTGACCACGCTAGTTTGGGCGTGCGTTTTGATTAACCAGGCATGATATGCCTTGGCCGATTGGGTGAGGGAATAGATGGGTCCACGGTGGTCATGCTGGTATGACCGAACCGCTTAATCTAATCTTGGACCCTCCATTCGTGCCGAGAAGATGGACGCTCGTGATGCTCAAAACCCTAATTCTCGGGATTTCAAAGCCGTGCGTCACCCCTTGTTTGGGCGCACGAATTTGTTACGACCAAGCATGGTTGGTCTTGACCGGTTGGTCAAGTGTGTAGGCGGGGCCCTCGGTGATTGTGTTGACATGCTCGGGGTCCTTTGAGTTTACATCTACACCCTCCATCTATACCGCGAAGATGGATGGTTGAGACTGTTTTGCGACACATGTAATATGCCGCAAACCCTAATTTAGGGTTTTCCGTCCATACCGCTTGGTATGAACGTTTATTTGGCAAGCTAGGCCAATGGCCGACCATGCGGGCGGGCAGTGGGTATTCCATACCGCTTGGGGGTGATGGAATTGATCTGGGTCATCCAATCATGCTTGTGGAGTTGGATGATCGCGATCATATCCTGACCGATACTGGCCACCGGGATGCTCAATCGGGCTAGTATAACACACCGAGAGGGGCTCAATCGGGCTAGTATAACACACCGAGAGTCGCATGTACGGGTATTTCGTACATGGTTTCATTATAATGCTTGGAGGTTCGTGTTGCTCTGTAAGAGTAACACTCGGTTGTCATGCCGCACCGATAATGAGTACGGGAAATACAAGGCCGATTGCGCATTAATTAATAATGCTAGAAATTCACAGGTATATGTGATTGTTGCTACATGCTCCAACCTGGATGAATTTCGTGTATTCACAGAATGGTATTGTTGCCACATGCTCCATTCTAGGTGAATTAAGTGAGGGAGTATCCAACACTTATCAATGGCTTTATCTTTTACAAGATGTCAACGCATAATTTTTTCTGGTTTTTTACAATTTTAACCTTAAATGAAAATCCACCATCAACATTAAGTCCCCTGCCTAGCACACAATGGTTACACTATTGTGGGGTAGGCATAAGATGGTGACAGTTAAAGATAAAACTTATGAGACAAAGTTAGATGTTACCAGGAGAGACGGGTCATCCTGTCCTTGGAGTATGTCACGTTCAAAAGGCATCTAGGAGAGCATTCCCCTAGTATGATGTCGGTCTTGCCTGCTTCGATCGACCTTGCTATGTCTCGCTTTGGCCGAGGGCCCATTTCGTGCTTGCTCCGTTTGAATGTCGGTCTTTCCAGATCGACCTTGTTATGTCCGATTAGGTCGAGGGGCTATTGCGCCTGCTTCGCTCGATCGTGGGGTTGTGCCTAATTGACGGACTGCTGCGCCTGATTTGTTCGTGGGGCTACTGCGCCTGCTTGATCGAACGTGGGCTTGAATTTCGCGAACATGATTCCCATGACATAAGAGAACCGTGTTGTGCAAATAAATATGGTCCAACCATATATGCTTGATTGAACGTGGGTCCCATATCGCGTATGCCCGATCGAATGTCACCTTTATACCAGCCTCGTGCCCTTGACCAACACCGGTCTTGAAACTTGAGCAACCCGGATTTGTGACTTGATCAATACCAGACTTGAAGCTTGAGAAATACGGAAAGTTGAGGACTTGTGACTTGATCAATACCAGACTTGAAGCTTGACCAATACCTAGACTTGAAACTTGAGTGATACCGGACTCGTCACTTGATCAATACCGTACTTGAAGCTTGAGCAATACCGGACTTGTGACTCGATCAACACCGGACTTGAAACTTGAGTGATACCTGTGACTTGATCAATACCGGTCTTGAGACTTGATCAACACCGGACTTGTGACTTGATCAACACCGGTGTTTTGGACCCAATACCAGCCCTTGTGTACTCCAAAGTGAATGTGTGTTTGTTGTGTGTGACTACACATCTCACGCGTTTTTATACAAGTACCGACTCGTCTGTCTTTTATTGTAGAATGAAGAAAAGAACTCCTGTTGAGATGTCTTCTGGGGATAATGCTGGTGCCAAGTCAGGAGGTGTTGAAAGCTTTAAAGATATGCCGAACATTGATGATGAGTTGTTAATCGCGCCCTTTCAACTATATGAAAATATCCGTTCCACAGGATAACCCTCCTCCTATCGACTTCAGGGTTTTTCATGCTCCGCTGGGTCCTCATGAAGGATGGATGAGACGTATGTTGAGCAATGAGTTCATCAAAGATAACTTAACCAGAGCGCAGATTATTGATGTAGCTTGAGTGTTGAAACGACTCGAGAGGATATTAAAGTGGCTTCTGGTGCGAACGTTGAGGTGGATCCTGGAGAGAGTGTTGAAGCAGGATTCTGAAGCGAACGTGGGTCCCTGAGAGAGCGTTGAGGTGGCTCTTGAATAGACCATTGAAGCGGCTTCTGCTAGATGGAGCGTTGAAGTGTTTCCCTCTTCAGTTCGATTTTACCCTTGCGAATTCCATGCCTCTTGACTGACCATCTCTCTCATGTTGAAGAATTCCTTGACTGACGGTGAAGGAACTTCATGCTGAGCCTCAATCCCCAAGCGTGGTTTACATGGTTTGTTCGTAGTGGTTGTTGTCGAGCCAGATATGGAACATCTTGGACATTGTTTCATCATTGTGGGAGTCGTGCATGTGGTACTAAAGTTGGAGTTGGCGGACGCGCAGGATGTTGTATCTCGGTAGTTTTCCTCTTGGTGCTTCGTGGAACCGCTGCGAAGGATGAAGGTTGTATCGCATGTTGGTGAGATATATGCCCCTACGAACATTATGAGGATCTTCATTACCGGCATGCCTGGTTCTTTCTATCAGGGCATATGTTATTGTAGATGAGCGTTCAACAGCTCCAGAGGATGACCAAAAGCGCGGATTCTCCAACATAGCATGATAGACATGTACCATCGCTCGATAAAGTGACTCGCCCGGATCTTGTTCGACCACCGTCCTCGATAGAGTGACTCGCCCGGATCTTGCTCGATATGACGCGTGGACATCGTTATCTTCTTGAGGCTGCTCCCTTGAGGTAACGGCTCCAGTGGAAGATTGTCGTCATAGAGTGTTGATACGTTGCACCGGTATTCTTTAAACCAAATGGCAGTATGGTATAATAAAAATTTCCGAGAGGAGTTCGAAAAGTTATCTTACTTGCATCATGCTCTTACATCCTCATCTGGTTGTAGCCGCTACATCCATCCATGGAGGAGAACATACCATGTCCGTTGGTTGAATCTACTAACATGTCGATGTTAGGTAAAGGAGGATCATTTTTGGAGCAAAGACTGTTCAAGTTTCAAGTCTATGCAAAGACTCCGACTATCGATTCGAACTACAATCGTTTAACCGACTTGGATCCGTGTATGATATGTAGATGATGGGTGACCAATTTTCATCTAAATCCGGCATTTCTTCATATCTCCAAGCGAATATGTCCTAGTACTCTTTGAGAAGTTCCACGAGCTTCGTGCGCTTATCCGTACACAAGGTTGAGCTGATGGAGATAGGCCTAGGAGATTCCCCAACGATTTCAATCTCATCGCTTGTGGAGTTGGTGCCATCTTGCAGTGGGTTGTGGAGCATCTAGCACTTGTTCTTGTGGTTCATGTTGTCGTTGTAGCATTCCATTGGGTGGAGAGACCGGGTACAGCCTCCCCGCTAATTGATAATGGAAGTGTCGGATACCGTTATCCCTTTCTCGGTCACGACTCACCATAAAAGTTCGATCCCTCTTCGTGTGAACGTGGGTCGTGGCTTCACAGATGGAGAAGAATGCTTTGTCAAAGAAAGATGCATCGTGGGTACTAGCCCTCAATGATGCAAGCCGGTCTTCTTCCCGAATTGACGCCCACGTGGGGAGTGGGATGCAACGAACTTGTCTCGATTCTTTCCACGAGCTTCTCCCATATGTGCTTGGTTTGGTTTCCTCGAAGTCCGTCATTGTGGTAGGCTTCCGTACGACCTTGCCGGGAGAACCTTGGATGTCCTGAGAGTCTTGAGAGTAATCACATTCGAAGACGCTCCTGTGTCTATAAGGGCCATCTTAAACTCTGAATCCTTGATGCGTGCGGTGATATGTAGGGCACGGTCGTGACATTCTTCTGGTTGATTGCAGCAAAACGTCCCTACGCGCTGATTCTTCGAGAGGTGTGAAAGTTCGCATAAACTTTCCACTAGAGAAACCGCTTCCCGATCTACCGGCCTCTGGTTCATGGTGAAACTTATTGACTTGGGATCGTTGTGAGGATTAGTCCCCAGTGTAGGAGTCTCCATGACAGACCGCTCATATCCGATATCGCTTCTTTGATCGGGGGTTCATGGAGGTCCGCGCCGCCGAAGTACCTTCTCCGGTGCGTTGAATGTGTTCTTTTTGCTCCCGGGGCTGTCACGGCTCTTGTGGAAATCGATCGCTTAATGTCTTAAGAAAAGTGAGTACCTCTTTCCGAGTTGCGGCCATATCCGTTTGAGTCTTAGCAAGAACTTCCTGCTTTTCCATCAAGTCTGCAATGGTAATGGGGGATGGTCCTCCTCTCGTCCCTCCGGCTCCTCGTCCCGATGAAGGAGTGGAAGTTGTTGCTCGGTGACTACCGTGAGGTGTTACACTTGATGAGATGCTAGGATTTGCGGCCGCTTTGGCTCGGGTGATGGGAGGTGTTGTAATATCACCGCCGAGTGATCGAATTGAATATTCCCATCCTCTCGTACTCACGTGTTCCTTGATTGATCTCTCCTTCCTCAAGCATTTCTTCACTTAGTTGAAAGGTCGATGCGGATTGAACAGTCTTCCGGGCTTCGACAAGGGTCTTGAGATATAAATCTTCCAGCAGGGATCCGTAAGCTGCAGGCTCCATTTCTTTATTCGGTAGACGTTGTGGTACCCCGGACAAGACTTTCATCTGTGGAGTTGCCTCGAGTCTTCGTTGTTGTCTCGACCATGTTGTTCGTCTCTCCTGAGTCCCATGTGATTACGCGCTCTTTTTGCATCTCCACTGGTAAAGGTGTGACTCCCGACTAAGGATCCGGCGTTTCTTGCACCGCTTTGAGTAGATTCCCGCCGACCATTCTTGTAATTATGTCGTTTATATCATTCAAAAGGCGAAATGTCTCGCTCTCGCCTTCGGTGATACCGCTTGATTTGCCAAGACATCCTCCAAAGATTCTAGCTACACTTCCCATGATATCTCGAACCACCCGTGGTTTCCTGAGGATACATTGCGAGATGGAAACCGAAAAATTGAGAATTCAATTTTGTGCAACCGAGAGATCAACCTCCCGCTGTGGTCGCCAATTGTTTATGGGTGAAAACTACTCCCGTTGAATTTGGTAATTTGGGGTGTGTGGATGAGGAATGAATCTAAACCCTAAACAAATGCACTGCGCGGTGAGTGCTTGTAGATTCGGAAGTCAATCTGTGCAAGTCCGGCCTAAACCAAGAAATGGCCGTTCCAGACTTGTTTCGGTCACAAAGTAAAGGAGATGGGGTTGATCTTAGGGAGGGAAGCGAAGAAGGTGTTGAGATTGTGAAGGTGTTGGCTATGAATGACTTGTAATGAAAGATGAGCAGGCTTACGATTGATGCAAGGTGCTCGGGGTGTTGGAATACGTTTTGTATTAACACTTGCCTCTGTTGTTTTTCCCTTGTTTTTGAAATAGGGCGGAGAACCTATTTATACAAGTCATCTCATGGGAAGTGGAGGAAGTGGAGTGATGGAGTAGTGGAGTTGTGCGTCGGTGCCACACGACCGCCTTGCCCACTTCTCCCGTTCATCTCTTACCGTCCATGACTTCCTAACACGTTCTTGTGATGGCGCGTTGCACGCCGCACGCCGTAAACCGCCGCACCAATACCCCAAGCATGTATCCCCAAAGTGTGTGACATGATTGATGTCCTGAACGTGTGGGTCGTGGATCCACGATAGGTAGCATGTAATGCTAATTTGAATAACTGCGTTATTCGGGAAGTTGATACTTGTGAAGTATCGTGTGTATTTTATGTGTATCGCATCATGGTGTGGTAAAGTGATGGGTAATGACGCCTCACCGACCAACTAACTCCCCGACTGTGGTTGTATAACCAAGCCGGTGAAGTTGGACGGATGAGATGATATTTGAGACACTCATCTCGCGGACCGTTAATGAAATTAGGTTTTGAAGAGGTGCGTAGGCATCACTCTTCGCCTTGGTCGAAACCAAGCATGGGATACAACTTTGGCCAGGCCGACCATACATGCGTGTATATGGCATGATGGTGTAGGCGCCTATACCCCGTTACCTCTCGAAAGTATGATCTGGGTCACCAATTCATCCAGGTGAAGTTGAGTGGTAGAGATCGATTTGTGACAGAAAACCAGTGCCGCAAGAGCCGCACGTCACGCCCACTTTCGGCACACGTTCCAAGACGACCAATCTTGGTCGGTCTTGGCCGATTGGCCGGGTGTGAAGGTGGTAGGCTGGTGTTCACGCCTATACCTGAATATCCCATAAAAACGTGATCCGAGCCATCTAAATCGTCCGGCGAAGTTGACCGGTCGAGATCGGTTGTGGTTTGGGAGGTGTGACCACGCTAGTTTGGGCGTGCGTTTTGGATTAACCAGGCATGATATGCCTTGGCCGATCGGGTGAGGGAATAGATGGGTCCACGGTGGTCATGCTGGTATGACCAAACCTGCTTAATCTAATCTTGGACCCTCCATTCGTGCCGGAGAAGATGGACGCTCGTGATGCTCAAAACCCTAATTCTGGATTTCAAAGCCGTGCGTCACCCCTTGTTTGGGCGCACGAATTTGTTACGACCAAGCATGGTTGGTCTTGACCGGTTGGTCAAGTGTGTAGGCGGGGCCCTCGGTGATTGTGTTGACATGCTCTGGGCCCTTTGAGTTTACATCTACACCCTCCATCTATACCTGCGAAGATGGATGGTTGAGATTGTTTTGCGACACATGTAATATGCCGCAAACCCTAATTTAAGGTTTTCCGTCCATACTGCTTGGTATGAACGTTTTTTTGGCAAGCTATGCCAATGGCCGACCATGCGGGGTCGGCAGTGGGTATTCCATACCTGCTTGGGGGTGATGGAATTGATCTGGGTCATCCAATCATGCTTGTGGAGTTGGATGATCGCGATCATATCCGACCGATACGGTCGGCCCGGGATGCTCAATCGGAGCTAGTATAACACACCGAGAGGGGCTCAATCGGGCTAGTATAACACACCGAGAGTCACCCGTACGGTATTTCGTACATGGTTTCATTATAATGCTTGGAGGTTCGTGTTGCTCGTAAGAGTAACACTCGCCGTCATGCCGTATTGATAATGAGTACAGAAATACAAGGCTGATTGCGCATTAATTAATAATGCTAGAAATTCACAGTGGTATATGGGATTGTTGCTACATGCTCCAACCTCGGATGAATTTCATGTATTCACATAATGGGATTGTTGCCACATGCTCCATTCTAGGTGAATTAAGTGAGGGAGTATCCAACACTTATCAATGGCTTTATCTTTTACAAGATGTCAGCGCATAATTTTTTCTGGTTTTTTACAATTTTAACCTTAAACGAAAATCCACCATCAACACTACCTTGCGACAACCTCGCACGCACTAAGT
>JAJJWW010012296.1:0-70937 GCA_023531295.1 Papaver armeniacum
ATTGTTAGTAGGTTTTTGTTGTAGATTTAAGAAGATTTGAAGACAAAGAAGATATTGAAGATCTGACTTGGGTTTATAATCTTTGGTGTGCACAATACTTGTTTTGGTAAAATAAGATCCAATTAATAATCGTTTTATCCTTGTGATAGATTGGATTGATTAATTGAGTAGATCGGTATCAACATAATTCTTTGGATTAAGAGTGTTGTTGGCTTAATCTTAAACGATTACTTCGGTAATTGAACATAAGATAGATCTAAGGACCCGACGAAGGAGTTTATGTTAAGATAAACAGAAGAGCCTTTGTTTGACTCATATCACTTGGTTGAAGAGAGTTTATACCAAACAGATTTGTTGTTCCTTTACTATTTGGAATACGAACCAAAGGAATTGTTCCAAGTACGTGACTTATTTATAAGTTGGAGGCGTGGGAATACAGACGGAACTAGGTGAACTATAGGTTTAGTTGCTTGGTCTCAACTATACGAAGTTAGGTGTAATTTTGTGTAGCGGCTTAATCCTGAGAGTATTCAATTTTGTACAAGGTACCGGGGTTTTTCTGCATTTGCGGTTTCCTCGTTAACAAAACCTTGCTGTGTCATTTACTTTATATTTCCGCATTTTAATTGTTTTATTATAATTAAAGTAAATCACACAAACGTTAATTCATATTTACTTGATAAGCAATCCTATTGTGTTTGGTTTAGTCCGAACCTTTGTATCAAGTAAACATACTTCGTTGTTGTATTGTCTCGATCTCGTATCCATAGAAGATCACACGAAGTGTGAACCGATTAGTTGTATTGTCTCGACTCAGTCCATAGACAATCACTTTTGGAGAAAGGACTTATAGGTAGGAAAAGTTTTAGCTTGAGGTATATTTGGGTACCCTCGCCTTTTCAATTGGTATCAGAGCAGGCAAACACGAAAAGATCTAACAATCTGTGTTTGGTGCGATCCAACCTATAAGAATGAACTCGAGTTCTCATGAATCGACTTCAACTAACGTACCGCCAAGATTTGACGAAACAAACTATCTATGGTGGAAATATGCTATGAAATCTTTTCTTCAATTACGAGACTTTAATACTTGGCTATTAGTCGTCGAAGGATACATTTACCCTAAGGTAGAAAATTCGGATACTGAGCCCAAACGCTTAGTGGATTTTTCAAACGAAGAAAAGGCTCTTGCCAAGTAGAATTCAGATGGTTTGAATGTTATTATTCATGCTGTAAGTCGTGATTTACAACATCATGTTTCAACATGTCAAACTTCGAAAGAAGCTTGGGATAATCTTCAGATCGTATTCGAAGGAAATACATCATAGAAAGAAGCTAGACTTCAAACCCTTATGTCCGATTGGGAAAATCTTCGAATGGATGACAACGACACTTCTGAAGAGTTTCATTTTCGACTCTCTGAGATAATCAATGCCTCTTTCTCTCTTGGAAAGACTATTTCTGGAAAGGATATAATATGCAAAATTCTCAGATCGTTTCCATCTATATATGATTCCAAAAAGCATGCAATCATTGAAGCTAATGATCTTTTTTCTCTTTCTAGAAGTTCCTCAGTTGGAAAACTAAAAATTTTTGATCAAGAGAATCTATCTAAGCAAAAGGACAATCTGGCCTACAAAGCCTTTAAAGGGTTTCGACTGAATTTTCGGAAAGCTTTAAAGATCAGGAAGATCAATATGATAAAGATGAAGCTGAAACAAATCATCACTTGTCTCTTATTACTCAATGATTCAAGAAGCTGTTGAGACATCGAAAAATAGAATCTCCTGTGTCAAAAGGAAAACATGTTCCTTCACATAAACGTGAAGACACCTGGGATGATGATGATATCATTCCTCAATGCTACAAGTGTAGGGGATTTGGTCATATTTATCCAGATTGTCCAACCAAGGACACACAGTGGAAAAGAAATGCTTACACTGCCACTCTTGATTATTTTCCTAATGAGAATGATCAAGTTGATGAGATAGATCATGTTGCAACTATTGCAGAAGTCTATGAATCTGAAAGTTTTCCAACTATAGACACTCAAGTAGAGCTTACCCCTTCGATTTTCGAGGAGATATTTCCATGTAAAGATAAAAGAACTCACCTTCTTAAATCTGACATTGTTGAAATAAAATCATCACTTAATCAACTCAATCAGAGTTTTCTAAATGATAAAGAAAAATTCAACAAGCGACTAAAGAAAATCAAAGTTACTCAATGCTCCAGAGAAGCGCAAGTGTCTAAACTCATCTTCGATATTCATTTTGCCAAGATGAGATCAGGAAGCTAAAAACAGAAAATCAGAAACTAAGAGAAAGACTCAATTACCTTGAAAAATCATCACCATGTATGTATGATTCAAGAGACAAGAAATTGAGGCTAAACAATTCTCAAGGATCTAAATCCAGAAAAAGTAATATTTCTGATGTTTGCTTCTTGTGCAAACAAAGTGGGCACTTTCAAAGGGAATGTCTGATTACTAAACAGAGAGAGAGACTGTATAAAACTAGAAAATCAAGATCAAATCATGGATCAAAGGTCTCTTCAAGACAAGAGAATAAGCTCTTCGAGCATCATGATCTCACAACGAGATTAAGGGCTGAGTCTAAGAAATTGTTGAAATCTTCAAGGGAAGAAAATTCAACAACCAAATTGTGACAGCCTAACCGGTTATTATGAATCCTTACTTGTTACCCTTGATAGTATACAGTAAGGATATAGATGTAAATATTTGGGTAAAAATATTTCTAAAATTTATTTTTCGGTTATGAATTTAATTAAAATAATATTCTCAAATATCTTTGAGAAAAAGTGCTAGAGCTTATAAAAGGTAAGATATCTTACTTTATTTTCATAGAGTTCTGACAGAATGTCTACCTCTAGTTGCAGTTCTCGCAAAACCAAAAAGGTCTGGACTATATTGTTTCCTAACAAGAAACTTCGTCTTCAGTCTTATAATGGCGATTCTGATTCATCTCCAGAGCTTCAACATGATGTTCCTAATGAAGAGATCTCTTCTCTCAATGATAATCTTCTCAAGAATCTCTCACTAAAGTTAGATCTAATTTTATGTGAAGTAAGGAACATGGAAAAAGATTTGAGGAAGGAAGTTAAAGAAGTCAATGACAATGTTATGAGTCTTGAATCAAGACTTTCATTGATTTTTGATTTCTTTCATTGATTGTATTGGTCTATTGATTTTTGTTTCAGTCTTGGAAGAAAACTCTAAAAACTCTAGCTTAGAGTTTCAAAAATACGAATAATAGACATAAATTTTTGATTTCTTTCATTGATTGTATTGGTCTATTAATGAATAAATCTATTATGAATAAAATTATTTGATTGATATTTTTCTTGTAATAGTTTTCGGTTTACATAGCCTATGCTTGAATGCTTTTATCTTATTGCTATGTATGTTTATGGGATGTTTGATTTCGGTTTTACTACCTTAATATTCGATCTTATATATTGTGAACCCTTGTGGTTTGGGTGACTTTTTGATTTAGCAGAATTAAGTTCTAGCCCATGTTGGTAGGCTTTATCAAAGAATCATGAGGGGTTCTGGTAGAAACAATATGTGAAAAAGTCACAATATGTTGAATCGGTTTTGGTTTAGCATAAAAGCATATGTGTTTCGACGGTTTTCAACTCTTGCTTGCAATTGTTAAAACCGGTTTTCAACCTTTCTCTAGTAAAGGTTGAGGGTTGTTGTTATTCTTTTGTTTTGGCATAAGGATGACAACATGATGATATTTCGATATCAATTCTCCCTGGATGAAGATGCAAACATATTGGAGAAGTGGATGCGAAATTTGAGGTAACAATCTTGTTAGTTAATTGTTTTCCTGTTTAAGAAAAGCCTGAGTTTATATTATATATATTTATTGCTTTTGCTTAACAAAATTTCGGTTTAATTGATGTTTATTCCATGATGTGTGTGTGTATGTGTGTGATTCAATTGGTTCCGGTTAAGAAAAACTATTGTTATCTTGCTTTATTGTGTGGTATCAATTGTTTAGGCTTACAAATTTCGGTGCAATTGCGGTGCTTTTAATGTCTATGTTGTTTCAATTGCTTCCGGTTTAGGTGAATAATTATGCAAGTTGATTTATGTTGGTTTGTATGAATTATTTATGGCTTAACGAAATAAAAGGTGTACGGGTGTTTTGGGGTAAAAACTGATTCCACTGTTTTTGGTAATTTGGGGTGTGTTGATGAGAAACGAATTCAAACCCTAAAAAAAAAATACATTGCACAGGAATGCTTTTAGGTTCGAGGGATCGATCTATAAGACTCTAGCCTAAACCAAGAAATGGCCGTTCCAGATTCAATTCGGTCACAAGGTGATGGAGAAGGGTTGATCTTAGGGAGGGAAGCGGAGAAGGTGTTTGAGATCAGAGTGTTGAAGGTGTGGCTGTTTATGACTTGCGTATCAGAAAATAGTTTCTGGCTACTTGTGATGATAACTTGTATCCCCTTTCGAAATAGATTGAAAACATATTTATATAAGTCATTGAGCGTACCCTGATCTCTTAGGAAGTGGAGGAAGTTAAGTAGTGGAGAAGTGGGTTTGTGCGGAAGGTGATCATCGTATTTCCGTTATGAGGGAAGACTGATCACACGTTCACCCACTACTCTCATTAACTGTCCGTCTTTCCTGACACTTTCTCATAATGGGCGCGTTGCACTCCGCACGCTGTAAACCTCCAGACCAATACCCCAGTGAGTATCCCCTAGTTTGTGACATGTTTGATATCTCGAATGAGTGGGTCAAGTTGTGGGACTTGCCGCGGAGAATAGCATATGATGCTATTAGGTGAAACAACTAAGTTGTTTATGAGGCCGACATAAAATATGTATGTATTCGATGCATGTAAAGAATCACATTTAAATAGCTCAGAGTAATCTACGTGTATAAAGCATCATTGTTTTAGAGGTCGATTGAATAAGTCGCGGATTGGCGTCATAAAAGCAGCACAACCGGCCACCTTTGGGTAATCGTTTGAGGACCTTACGATCGAGCTGTCACTTGGTCGATCACTCCCTGTGGAGGAGAGACGGCCGGTGTTCACAATGATACTTTGATAGTTTTCCAAAAATAAATCTACACCATCCAACTAGGCTGGCAAAGTTGGATGAACGAGATAATTTGCGGCAATTGATGGCCGCCGTTGTTTTACATGCAAGCAGTGTGACAAGTCGCCTTTGGACGATCGTTTGGGATCCTCACGGGCTAGTCATCACTTGGCCGATCACTCCTCATGAAAGAGGAGTGGATAGTGATCATGACGACATCTCGTGGGTCATCCGAAATCGAATCTTGGCCTGTCGTCTTAGCTGGTAAAGTGGGACAGCGGAGACAATTTGCGGCAATTGCGAACCACTGTTAATTCAATTTTTAGGGTTTAGGGGGACATGCGGCAAACTCTTTTGGGGCGAGCGATTCTAGGCATTAAGCGCTAGTTCGAGCAGGCCGGTCGTCACGTGTAAAGATAAGTTGTAGGTGAGCATGCTGATATCTCCTGGGCCATCTAAAATTAGATCTAAGCCACTCGATTCGACTGGCGAAGATGGGTGGTCGTGATCGATTTGCGGCAGTTATGTGTTGCCGCAAAGTAATTTTAGGGTTTCTCAAAACAGCGCGTTCACGCTACTTCGGGCAAACGATTTGATATGCTCTACTTTTGCCGTGGACAGGTCGATCGACCAAGGGAGGAGTTGCGATCCAAGCCGTCCAACTAGGCCGTTTAAGTTTGACGTACGCGATACGTTCTTGAAACCCTTTTTGTCAGTCTCAGCTCCTTTGAGCTATTTTTATGCAGCGTGAACGCCCATGTTTGGGTCTGTGTTCGAAGCACTTGTGAATGAGATACATAGGGCTCGATCGGCTAGGGCATTAGTGGGCCCACCGGTGGTTATTACGGTGATTACCTAGTTCTGTTAGGAGTAATTTAAGCTTATTGATTCGCGCGGCCAAATCGTGTGGCCGTGATTATTTTTGAGACTAACAGTCTAGATTTTATTTAAGGAATAAATATGTATTCGATCGCGCTAACTTTAATTAAAAAGTGTGTGAACACGTTGATCCCTTTGTTAGAGAGTGATGTAGCCTGTATGAGTATTTTTGTGCAGATCCCAATACCGGCACTTCGGGAGATTCATGCTACTCTGCTGTGAGTGAGCATTGATCGTCATGTCATGTCAATATTGAGAGTTCGGCTGGGAACATAACACATGTAAATACTAGGCAAGTCATGCATCAGTTAATAATGCTGGCAGAAAATAGAATTCACAGAATATTTGGGATTACTACTACGCGCACCATTCTGAATGAATTTCATATATATACTGAGTTGTTCAATAAATGTATAACTAAAGAGGTTTGAGCACTCGTTACTTTCAAACGTCCTTTATTCCTTTGCAGGATCACAACGCTAAATATAGGGTTTTACGATTTTAACCATGAACTAAAAATCGCCATCAACATTAAGTCCCCTGCTTAGCATGTAATGAAAGCGCCATTGCGGGGTAAACATTAGATGGTGACATACAATATAGGACCGAGAAAAGGAGAACAGGCTTACCAGGAGAAATCAACCGTTGGTAACGTGCAGGAGGTGCGGCCATGGGGCATCATCGTGCTGGGCCCGGACGCTCTTCCCTCGTCCGAAACAAAGAAGGTTTCCTTCTTTTGTTAGAACTCTGCCAATCTTTTCATGTATAAAAGAACGTCGACCCCATTTCCCCTTTTTTTTTTTTTTCGTTTACTCCAACTCCCTTCTTCAGCATCCATTGCTCTCTTGCCACCGTTGTTAGCCTCCTCGCCGTCGCACGTCCGCCAACAGCAAGGTAGGTGCTTCATCTTCTCTTCCTCATCTTCGTTTCTGTTGCTGCTCGTCCTTCTCTCTTTTTATTTTTGTGTGTGAACGCAAACCCTAGCTCTTAGGTTCAATCCTTGAGAAAATCATCCCTATGTAGATGTGTTGTTTTCTTTTTTCCCTTTTTGCATGCAAAACCTAGCTTTAGGTTGTGATTGATACAAAACTTAGCTTAGGTTTCGGCAGTGGACATAATACCCATGGCAAGTCCGTTCGTCCAATCGTGCACCTAGTCGAACATGAATCCCGCGGCTGATGCGGCTTCCCTGCGACCTCCTTTACTTAATTATTTTTTGCCTGAGCGGTGAGGATCCGATTAGACCTGTCTGTACACGCTCATATGAGGCGAGTAGGATGTTCGAGCAAGTAATGACCATGAGGACGATCGAGCATGTAGTGACTTTACTCAATCCGGTCGTGGTCCCGCGGTTTTTTTTTTTTTTTTTGTCGTTTGCACACTTCTTCATCCATTAGCTTCGAGCATTAGCGCCCATGTTGAGTTATGATAACGTGCATGATTCCTCTCATAGCATGGAGTAATGACTCTTTTCTGTTTTGCTCCATTGTAGTTATTTGGAAGTGAACTCAAGAAATTCTCGTTAAGATGTCTCCTGGAAATATTTTTGCCGCCAAGCCAGGAAATGCTAGCAACACCAAAGACACGCCAAATATATATGACGAGCTCTTCGTTGTGCCTTATCCAAATATTATGACTCATCCTGGTCATAAGATAATCCTCCTAACGGATTCAGAGAATGAGATGGATGCTGCATCAGTTTACCCAGAGCGTGTGATGAGGTTATGTCTCCAAAAGAAAGAGTATCCAACTTCTCCTATTGATTTCAAAATTTTCCACACTCCGCTGCGCTCTTATGAAGGCTGGATGAGGTATATGTTGGGTAATGAACGTATCAAAGATAACCTGACTAAAGCGCAAGTTGTTGAAGCTGTCATGGCGTCTGCAACACTTCATATTAGGAAAGATGTTGCAGGTTTAATCACTTTCATTTCTCGATGGTGTCATTCCACGCACACGGCTATATGCAGATGGGGAGAGATGACCATTACTTCAGTAAACGTAGCTACTTTGTTGAATCTTCCAGTTGCAGGAAGTTTCAAATATAAACTATCCACCGCATAAGGCGTCATGCTCGATGCTTTAGTCCAGAAATCAGAAGAATATAACCAACATAAAAATGGTGTGAAATGCTTTTACATTTTGTGGGTGTCTGAATGGTTTCCTACAAGACCGAGGTCGGGCCAAGTGCTGGATGATGAACTCAGTGTCGTCGCATTTCTGTCCTTGTGGTTGTCTAGAGACGTTTTTGATGATGGCTCCGGTAAGAAGACCATAAGATGTGATCTCATCATGTTTGCTATTAAGTTGGTGCAGGGTGTGGTCCTCCCCTTAGGCAGCTTGTTCCTTGGGTCGTTGTACTCTCATCTGGATTCCTTGGCAGAGGATATGCATGCTTCCAACGGATATAAGAAAGTGGAATCGCATGTTCATATTGATTTCCTTTAGGCGTGCTTATGGGAACACTTCAAGGGTTACACTCCCGTCCCGGCAACTTCGTTTTCTAGTTTATGTGGAGGTTCGAGAATACTCCGTTGGCAAAATATACGTCCAAAACCTGGATTAAAGCTTATTGATTTCGTCGATAATGTGTATGCCATAGATTTCCGCCCGTGGGGACCAGTTCATTCTTCCGTGGTTCAACCAAAGACCTTTGCTACTGCTCTTGACACTGTGTTGCACACCGACGAAAAGAATATGAGCCCTGGAGAGATCATATTTCTGCGAAGTTGTATACCAGGATATATTCCGTCTTTCTTTGATGAATCTCTTACTGCAGTTCCTTATAACATTGACAGAGCCGTTCGCCACATGAGGTTTGATTATGGAATCCCATTTTATCGTCCGCCAATGCCTTCAGCAGATCTTGTGTCGTTTGTTCTCGATGCTAGCATCTTTACAACAAAGCGGAGCCTTCCATTCCTTCTCCTCGGAAGAAAACCAGTAGAGACTAGTAAGTATAAGGCTTTCTGGGGGAAGAGCTGCTAGCTTTTCAAAAGTTCTCAGAAGAAGTTGTAACAGTTCCTCGCGAAGAGCCTACCCCCGAAATTTTGAATCAGCGTAAATTGTTGAAGCCGCTTCCAGGAAAGTGAACCGGTGGTTTTCAATTCTTCCCACATGCCGGTACTTTAATTTTTTCCTCTTTTGATCCACTGATTTTATTCATTTCAGAAAATCCTCGCTAAGTGTGCTTCTTACTCGAAATCAAGGTCTCAGGAAAGAAAATGCTTTTACGAGGATGGCACGTAGTCATAACGCAACTTTAGAGAAATCCGGCGATACTGAATCTCTTGACAGCGAAGACGAGGATGACGAAGGCTCGGTTGGCGATGAAGGAAGCGTCTCCAAACGTAGTAGGGAGCTTGACCGTTCTAGTGAACCGGGAGATGAGACTGTGACAGATACCAACCTTGAGGTTGAGGGATATGACGATGCAAGGACTACTAGAGATGTCACATCCGTGGTTGTAGATGTGCTTACCTTTAAAGAGCTTCCTGCGACTGACAAGACATTAGTTGTGCACTCCACCGCCACTGGTGTCATCTTTGACCCTCCTTTTGACGCCCCTTTCGTGGATCATGTGCTAGTTGGAGGATTCAGAGTGCCAGCTAAGTATGAAGAGTTATACACCAAAATATGGAAGAAGCATGGTCACATCGCCACTTCCAAGAAGCTTAAAAGTCGCTTTGCATTAGTCAAATGTGTCGAAGAAGCTTTATCCTCCATTTATGGTATGAGCATCGTGACTGGGCGCACCGTTTCTGAAGAGGTAGTTTCAAACTGGGAGTTCCACCGAGATGTGTTTGTGAAGTATGAGTTTAACGCCTCTTGGTTCTGTGATGGATTTTCTGAAATCCAGAAGCTGCAAGGCGAAATAGAGGATGTTCCATCCATGGAATTCATTAGTCAGCAAGAGGCAGAAGTCGAGAGATTTTCCCAGGAGTTGAAGCTGAAGCAGAATTCTCTCCACAACATGAAAGATGCCTTTGCCAAGAAGAACGAGTTATTGCTGGGCGAATTCCCTTGAATAATTTATACTTTTTCTTTATTTTTAGGTGTCTTTGAGTGACATGAGGAATTCCTTTCATGGTTTGATGATTTTCTTCCTTTTTTTTTGGTTTTAAACTAGCAAGTGATTGCTTTTATGAAGATATTTGATTTTGATTTTGGGATAATTTATGAGTAGTTTTTTTTACAGGAATTATGACTGGGTCAACAGAAATTCTAGAAATTCTCATTTTTGAATGCAAGTAATGTACCTTAGAGAAATCGTGTGTGTTGCATGAAAAATGCAAACGTCACACGAAAGGAAAACATGTAAAGTGAAACATAAAATGGAGATGGAGAACGATAATAACTTCATTCTCCAAATGGGATGTGTGTGTCGAGTCCCCAGCAAATTTCCAAGAGACTTCTTGTACAAATAATTGTTTTAATGAGACTTACTTGTTGACGAGGTTCCAACGAACGAAATTGGCCTTTCCCAGATAATTGCTTAAAATCCAAGTTGCGACCCGGGTTGTTGTAACACGTCTCTACTAATGAAAAATCCCCAACTGATTCGATCTCTCATGTGAAACTGCGCGTGTCGTCTTGTGGAGAGAGATAATATTCACAGTTCATAGGCACAACTCCCTTGAATTTATTTCCTCCCAGATAATGCGTTTCAGGTCGTTGCATTCGCTGGTGGGGTGATGGATAAATCTGTGGTAATGGCAATATCTCGGGTCAATCATCTCTTGATCAGTTGGTGAACGCCACACAAGAGGTAGTTGAACTACTCCATCTTGCACCCAAGCCTCCAACAGCTCCAGAACCTTTCTCATTGAAACGGGAAGTGTGGGTATTCTGAGTCCAGCTTTTCTTGTGTTTGCAGTGAGAATTCTTGCGGGTTTTGGTACGAGGCTCGTTTAGAGAGTGTGGCTGAGATGTGCATTGACATAGACGCAGACCGTTTAGCTTGGCGGTTTTTCCGAAGTGTAACTCCTCCCGAGGATCCCACATCAATGGCATTGTGACGCGGCTGAACTAAGTACCGTTCATTAGTGAAGTTTTTGTCTTCGTGGCGGTCTTGGAAAATTTCCCCTTCTTCCGGCGCTTCTCTGTCTGGTAAAGTCGTGGTGGTTGGGGGTGTGGATTGTTGGATAGCTCTCCGAAATTCTGCAAGCGTCTTGATATATATACACTCTAACAGAGTTTCATAAGTCGGGCCTTCGTTCTTATTCTGCGGGTATTGCAACATTCATGTCGAGTCTGTCTCCCTGTGAAACTGCTTAGGCCCCTCATTGCTGGCAGGATTTTGTTGATTGTTTCCTTTCGGCTCATATCCGACGTGGATACGTACCATGTCTGTATCACTGTTGTCGGAAGCACGGACTTCAGATAAAGACCCGACATTATCTTTATCGTTAATGGTGTTATCCGGGCGAGTGTTAGCCGTCTCTTTCCACAACCGGTTTACCATACTTCTTAAAAGACAAAGAATCTCATTTTGCCGTTTGGAGACATCAGCCTGACTTGCGAGGACATCTTTTAACACCCCAACTATGTCTTCCGTGGTGATTGCGCTTCGATCATTCATGATTTTTGGAGAACTTGGCTGACGAGGATGTATCACATAGTGGAAGTTGATATCCGTGATTGAAACAAAATTGGGTTAGCGAATGTGTTTAGACATAAAATCCACCCTCTCTAATTCGAGAAGATTGATATGAATTTCAAAATTGATCTTGCAATCGATAGATTAATCTCCCACTGTGGTCGCCAGTTGTTTTAGGGTAAAAACTGATTCTACTGTTTTTGGTAATTTGGGGTGTGTTGATGAGAAACGAATTCAAACCCTAAACAAATGCACTGCGCGGGAATGCTTTTAGGTTCGAGAGATCAATCTGTAAGACTCTGGCCTAAACCAAGAAATGGTTGTTCCAGATTTAATTCGGTCACAAGGTGAAGGAGAAGGGTTGATCTTAAGGAGGGAAGCGGAGAAGGTGTTTGAGATCAGAGTGTTGAAGGTGTGGCTATTTATGACTTGCGTATCAGAAAATGGTTTCTGGCTACTTGTGATGATAACTTGTATCCCCTTTCGAAATATATTGAAAACCTATTTATACAAGTCATTGAGCGCACCCTGATCTCTTAGGAAGTGGAGGAAGTTAAGTAGTGGAGAAGTGGGTTTGTGCGGAAGGTGATCATCGTATTTCCTTTATGAGGGAAGATTGATCACACGTTCACCCACTACTCTCATTAATTGTCCATCTTTAGTGACACTTTCTCATAATGGGCGCGTTGCACGCCGCACTCTGTAAACCTCCAGACCAATACCCCAGTGAGTATCCCCCAGTTTGTGACATGTTTGATGTCTCGAATGAGTGGGTCAAGTTGTGGGACTTGCCGCGGAGAATAGCATATGATGCTATTAGGTGAAACAACTAAGTTGTTCATGAGGCCGACATAAAATATGTATGTATTCGATGCATGTAAAGCATCGCATTTAAATAGCTCAAAGTAATCAATGTGTATGAAGCATCATTTTTTTAGAGGTCGATTGAATAAGTCGCGGATTGGGCGTCCTAAAAGCAGCACGACCGGCCACCTTTGGGTAATCGTTTGAGGACCTTACGATCGAGCTGTCACTTGGTCGATCACTCCCTGTGGAGGAGAGACGTCCGGTGTTCACAATGATAATTTGATAGTTTTCCAAAATTAAATATACACCATCCAACTAGGCTGGCGAAGTTGGATGGACGAGATGATTTGCGGCAATTGATAGCCGCCGTTGTTTTACATGCAAGCAGTGCGACAAGTCGCCTTTGGATGATCGTTTGGGATCCTCACGGGCTAGTCATCGCTTGGCCGATCACTCTTCATGAAATAGGATTGGATAGTGATCATGACGACATCTCGTGGGTCATCCGAAATCGAATCTTGGCCGGTCGTCTTAGCTGGTAAAGTAGGACGGCGGAGACAATTTGCGGCAATTGCGAACCGCTGTTGATTCAATTTTTAGGGTTTAGGGGTCATGCGGCCAACTCTTTTGGGGCGAGCGATTCTAGGCATTAAGCGCTAGTTCGAGCAGGCCGGTCGGTCACGTGTAAAGATAAGTTTTCGGTGAGCATGATGATATCTCCCGGGCCATCCAAAATTATATCTAAGCCAATCGATTCGACTGGCGAAGATGGGTGGTCGTGATCAATTTGCGGCAGTGATGCGTTGCCGCAAAGTAATTTTAGGTTTTCTTAAAACAGCGCGTTCACGCTACTTCGGGCAAACGATTTGATATGCTCTGGTTTTGCCGTGGACAAGTCGATCGACCAAGGGAGGAGTTGGGCCAACGGTGAACACGTTGGCACCTCTTTGATCGCTCGAGATGCGATCCAAGCCGTCCAACTAGGCCGGCTAAGTTGGACGGACACGATGCGTTCTTGAGACCCTTTTGTCAGTCTCAGCTCGTTTGAGCTATTTTTGTGCAGTGTGAACGCCCATGTTTGGGTCGGCGTTAGAAGCACTTGTGAATGAGCTACATAGGGCTCGATCGGCTAGGGCATTAGTGGGCCCGCCGGTGGTTATTACGGTGATTACCTAGTTCTTTTAGGAGTAATTTAAGCTTGTTAATTCGCGCGGCCAAATCGTGTGGCCGTGATTATTTTTGAGACTGATACTAACAGTCTAGATTTTCTTTAAGGAATAAATATGTATTTGATCGCGGTAACTTTAATTAAAAAGTGTGTGAACGCGTTGATTCCTTTGTCAGAGATCGATGTAGCATGTATGAGTATTTTTGTGCAGATCCCAATACCGGCACTTCGGGAGATTCATGCTACTCTGCTGTGAGTGAGCATTGATCGTCATGTCATGTCAGTATTGAGAGTTCGGCTGGGAACATAGCACATGTAAATACTAGGCAAGTCATGCATCAGTTAATAATGCTGGCAGAAAATAGAATTCACAGAATATTTGGGATTGCTACTACGCGCACCATTCTGAATGAATTTCATATATATACTTGTTTATGGGTGAAAACTACTCCTGCCGAATTTGGTAATTTGGGGTGTGTGGATGAGGAATGAATCTAAACCCTAAACAAATGCACTGCGCGGTGAGTGCTTGTAGATTCGGAAATCAATCTGCAAGTCCGGCCTAAACCAAGAAATGGCCGTTCCAGACTTGTTTCGGTCACAAAGTGAAGGAGATGGGGTTGATCTTAGGGAGGGAAGCGAAGAAGGTTTTGAGATTGTGAAGGCGTTGGCTTGCTTATGACTTGTATGAGAAGGTGAAGGCAGAAGCTTACGAGGATGCAAGCTATCGATTCGGTGTCTTGTATCAACACTTGATTTCTGTTTCTTGTCTGGACTTGCTCTTGTTGGTGGAAATAGGGAGGAGAACCTATTTATACAAGTCATTGAGCCTTATTCACGTCTCTCGTGGGAAGTAGAGGAAGTGGAGTGATGGAGTAGTGGAGTTGTGTGTCGGTGTTACACGATCAGTCTTGCCCACTTCTCCTGTCATCGCTAACCGTCCATAACTTCCTAACACGTTCTTGTGATGACGCGTTGCACGCTGCACGCTATAAACCGCCAGACCAATACCCCAGTATGTATCCCCCAGTTTGTGACATGATTGATGAATCGTGGAATGTGTGAATCGTGGATCCACTTGTGAAGTATCAAATGCAAGTCTTTGCATCATGGTGTGGTAAAGTGATGGGTGGTGGTAGCATGAAGTTGGACGGAGACGACGAGATGATCTTTGAGACACATAAGACGACTGTTAATGAATTAGGGTTTTGTGCGTAAGCATCACTCTTTAGCTTGGTCGAAACCAAGCATGAATAGGGCTACACCGATATAGGTGTAGAATACACCGTATTTACTATCTAGTAGTTTATGCTTTCTTTGCTATTTTTCTTGTAAATTATGTATTTTACGCTTGTTTTGAATTTTATAGCTACTATGGAGTCACACGGAGGAAAAGAAGAAGAAATCACCATATTTTAGCAAAGGGTAAAATTGTCATTTCACCAAGGAGGGAATACTTGCCAAGGTTAAGGGGAGGTCAAAGAGGTGTCCCTTATCCAAAAGAAGGGAGTGAGAATTGCACTAATGGGGTGTACTTATGGTGGGTGTTTGTGAAGAATCGAGAAACACTTTTATCATGTGTATTTTCGAACTCGGAGACTTGGGAGGAATTTGAGTTTGAGTTTAAAGATTGCATGAAGATGAGATGTTGTGTGGTAAAGTGATGGGTGGTGATGCCTCACTCGAGAAGGAATCGGGAGATTGTGCTTTATTGTTCTTCCCCAATTAAGTTTCGATCGTCTCAAATGGATAGAATCAGAGCAAGGGTTTGTATAAGCTTGAAGGTTGATGGTGTTAAGTTGAAAGCAAAAGAAGGCTTGGTAAAGGAAAGGTAATGGAACGAGATGATCTTTGAGACACTCATCAGGTTGAGTGAAGCGGTGGTGACCGTTAGATGAATTAGAAAAAGTTTTTGAATGAGGTGCGTAAGCATCACTCTTTAGCTTGGTCGAAACCAAGCATGGGAAGGTTTTGATTTGTCTTTGGTGAAAGGACCGAGAGTATTGGCATTGGAATTGGTGATGCGCAGTGTCTAAACTGCAGGATTGGCCGATATTGATTGATTTCTTTGTTATGTGCTATATGGGCATGCGTGTACGTAGCTCAATTTATGGGAAAGCTCAGTGTAATAGGTCCGACCGGGAAGATTGGAGAGGTTGTTGAAGAAGATGCAAAGTGAAGCTGTTGCAAAACATACCAAGTGCAAAATTGCGGTGGTGGTGCTGGATCATTGACTCGTTTGAAGTTGTGTTGGATCGTTGACTAACGGTTTGACTTTTGACCGTTATCTGTACGCCACAACATCCATATCTAGTTATTTGTGTGTAGCTAATTTTATTATTGATTGAGGATGAATTCTAGTTCCATGAAGGTGCAATCTGAGCTAAGAGTCTAACTACTAATATCAACCTAAGAAATTCACAAAACTTAATGCATGAGCCAAGTTACATCTAGGTTGAGCTAATTCTAGGTGGCTTGGTGATTAGAATCAGGGCGAGAAGGCCATTTGTGACTAATAACTCATTCCTTGATCTTCTCTCTCTTATTGCTTTCATCTTTCAACTTTCGATTTTAATTGCTTTGTTTATTTTTTGACTTCCATTATATTATTTTTAATTGAGTGGAAAATCAATACGACACGCATCATACAGGCACTGTCCCATGAAGCCACTCAAGCAAAGAGGAGTGGTGGAGATCGATTTTGTAATAGGAATTTGGTACCGCAAAAGCCGCACACCATGCTCACTTCCAGTGCGCGTTCCAAGATGACCTAACTTGGTCGGTCTTGGCCGACCGGTCAGCGTGTAAGTGGTATCTTTGGTGTTCACGCCTACACCGACTATCCCATGAAAACGTGATCTGAACCACTCAAATCGTCCGGCGAAGTTGAGCGGTCGAGATTAGTTTGCGGTTTGGGAGGTGTGACTACGCTAGTTTGAGCGCGCGTCTTGGAATGACCAGGCGTGATATGCCTTGGCAGATCGGGTGAGGGGATAGATGGGTCCACGGTGGTCATGCTGGTATGACCGGACCTGCTTGATCTAATCTTGGACCCTCCATTCGTAACGGAGAATATGGACGCTCGTGATGCTCAAAACCCTAATTTTGGGTTTCAAGGCCGTGTGTCAATGCTTCATTCGGCGTACGAATTGGGATAACCAACCATGGTTGGTCCTGACCGATTGGTTAGGTATGTAGGCGGGCCCACGGTGATTGTGTTGACATGCTCCGGGCCCTTTGAATCTACATCTACACCCTCCATCTATACCTGCGAAGATGGATGGTTAAGACTGTTTTGCGACACATGTAATATGCCGCAAACCCTAATTTTAGGGTTTTCCGCCCATACTGCTATGGTTTGGACGTTTTGGCAAGCTAGGCCAATTCGGAGGGAGGCCGACCATGCGGGGTCCACGTTGGTTCGGCAGTGGATATTCCATACCGCTTGGGGGTGATGGAATTGATCGGGTCATCCAATCATGCTTGTGGAGTTGGATGACTGTGATCATATCCGGACTGATACGGTCAGTCCGGATGCTCAATCGGGCTAGTATAACACACCGAGAGGGGCTCAATCGGGCTAGTATAACACACCGAGAGTCAGCCAAATACGGGGTATTTCGTACATGGTTTCATTATAATGCTTGGAGGTTCGTGTTGCTCTGTAAGAGCAACACTCGATCGTCATGCCGCACCGATAATGAGTACGAAATACAAGGCTGATTGCGCATTAATTAATAATGCTAGAAATTCACGGGGTATATGGTATTGTTGCTACATGCTCCAACTGGATGAATTTCGTGTATTCTGAGAATGGGATTGTTGCCACATGCTCCATTCTTGGTGAATTAAGTGAGGGAGTATCTAACACTTATTAATGGCTTTATCTTTTACAAGATGTCAGCGCATAGTTTTTCTAGTTTTTACAATTTTAACCTTAAATGAAAATCCACCATCAACATTAAGTCCCCTGCCTAGCACATAATGGTTACACTATTGTGGGGTAGGCATGAGATGGTGACATACATAAACGTAAGAAGACAAGATAAAGGAAGTCTACCTGGAGGGATTCTGGCCGTGGGCAATCCTCCATACGTGTGCGATCTCAAGCCTTGATGGACCTGCTTCCTTCCTTAGGGTATTTACATTAAGTCCCCTGCCTGGAGGGATTCTGGCCGTGGGTGCTTACACACTGCTGGTTGAATCGCTCGTGTATCCAGATGTTCTTCTGATTCTTGATTAGGGCTCAAAAGAAAGCCTTACTTGGTCGGTGTCGTATCCCCATATATCGGGCGCCGTAATCGTTTTAGGGTTTCCTCAGCATATATGCAAGCGTAGAGATTCTGAACCACTTTTACGATTTTACAACAGGGCTTTCTCGTAGAAACTCCGTTTCCTTATCATGTCGAACACCAGTGGATCGTCTTCTTCATACCGTCAAGGATTCTCCATTAAACGTGCACGACCTGCGTCTGAGCTTCATGATGGATCCCCTGCTCGTGTTCTCCAAGTCAAGAAGATAATACCGGTTTGTATCTCTTTTTTTTTTTCTCTGAACAATTGCTTGTTCTTCATAATGATCAGGTGAATAATCTTCTCATTCTTGCAGAGATATCCTAGGAACATGTGTGACGGTTATCGATGATGATGACTTAAGCAGTCCTCTTCCTTCAAAATCAAACACGCCTACCCCCGTCGACCTCGAAGATCTTGATCTGGGTGTCTCATCTTATGAATACCCCAATGCGGGTCTTTTATTCGATGTTCGCATGAAATGTTTATCCTCCGGCTACCGAGACGTCGGTGGATTCTTAGTGCGGAAGGAGTTCGTGCCTCTTACACGAAGTTATGGAGAAAGTATGGTCATATCGCAACCGGGAATGTGGTCCAAGCCTTTGTTCATCTGCTCTGGTCACCACGGTAAACCCCATCTTCTTCCCATGATTCTATGAGATGGAGAACATTTCTATCCGCAACGTTGCCGAATCAAGCCTTTAAAAGTGGGAGGATATGGTATCTACATGCGAATCCATGGAGTTCAACGTGGGCTGGTTGCGGCAGCGTCTTGATATTATCAAGGTCGATCGAGCGGGCATCCTCGTGAATGTTGTTCCTGCTGCGAAAGCTATCTTGGAAGAGGAGAAGGCTCGGCCGCGAGAATCAAAGGAGGTAGAGCGGGCTGTACGGGACTTGAAGAAAAGAACAGAAAGATATCAAGCTAGACTGGAGATGATGCTCTCAAGGAACTATAATCTTCTAGATGGCCTTTTCTAAGTCGTATTCAGTTGTATTCTTTTTATGTCAAAGTTTATTGAACATCTTTGCAGAATAAATTGCATGGGTTTTGATTGGTGAAACAGGTTTTTTCATTGATGCATCTCTGAATATAATTGATGATTCAAACATGTAATGAAAATAAATGCTTGTATTATTGACAGAGCAGATAGTGGTCAGGCATAATATGCCTTGAGCCACTTTCCATTGATGACTGCTTCCAATTTGCCTCCGTCCACCTTAATAATTTTGTAGTAGCCGATATTGTAAGCCTTGGTGACTGTGTAAGGACCTTCCCATTTCGGTGAGAACTTTGGTGCGGACATGTCTTGTTGGATGTGTTTGGCCGTTTTCAAAACCAAATCTCCCACTTTGAAAACACGTGATTTCACAGTTTTGTTGTATGCCCTGGAAATTCTGTTCATGTACACCTGAGTACGTTCTTCTGCTTTGTCTCTTCTGAAATCTAGAGTGTCTAACTCCGCTACTCTAGAGTTAGAGGCTTCAGCCTCGTTCCGGTGGATTCCGGTTTCCATTGCGATCTGGTGATGGGATTTTGATCTTTGTTGGGAGAATTGCATCCGCTCCGTAAACAAGTGAGTAGGGGAAACCCCAATGGATCTTACAGGCGATGTCCGGTATGCCCATAGTGCCATTGGTAACTGGTCGTGCCATTCCCTAGGATTGTCGTGTCTTGTTCGTGATGATCCGGATCAATGTCTTGTTGGTACTTTCGGCTTGTCCGTTCCCTTGAGGATAGTAGATGGTGGAGAAGACCTGTTTAATGCCATACTCCTCAAGTAACTCTCGTACCTGCTTATTGGCGAAGGGAGTGCCATTATCAGTGATGATATGCTTAGGCACGCCGAAACGACAAATAATATGTTCTTTTATGAATGTCGCAATTGTTGCTCCTGTAGTTCCTCGCAGGGGAATGGCCTCTACCCATTTGGTGAAGTATTCTGTCGCAGTTATGATGTACTCGTGCTGCTTCGATGATGGAGGATTGATTTTTCCGATAATGTCCAGTCCCCAGCTGTAAAATGGCCATGGACTGCTTATCGAGTGTAAAGGGGTGGAAGGCGCGTGAACAAGGTTCCCATGAATTTGGCATTTGTGACAGCTTTGCACAAAAGCGGCTGCATCATCCTCCATGGTTGGCCAATAGTATTTCTCGTGCATCTGGAGAAACAGTTTCCTCTTCCCTTGATATTCCCCTTCATGTGTTTCCTTCAGCATGATTGGGATTTCTTCCCCAGCCAGGCATCGTAGTAGATTACCTCCAAAGCTCTTGCGATACAGGATCCCTTCATGTAATACGAACCGCTTAGCCTTTTGCTTCATCTTGATAGCATCCTTTTGTTTGGCGGGGAGTTGTTCCGTCACGGAGATAACTAATGTACGGCTCTCTCCAGTCCCCAGTGTGGTTCACGTTAAAAACTTCCAATTGATGTGGCGGCGCTTGGTAATTTGAGCAGGACTTCTGAAGTAGTCTGGATTGAGCCTCCATCCCTGGCCAGTAATAGCCCAGACGTTGGAGTCGTCGGTAAAGCGTTACCACCGGTGATTGTCCACAAATTTCGTTGTGAACATGATTGTTTGTAGTTGTGCTTCGTCATCTCCAAGACATCTTGACGGGGAACCATCAGGGTTCCGATAATCTGACATACCATGAAGCATGAAGAAGTTCTGCAGGGTTTTAAGACTGACCTTTCCTTGGGAGAGTGAGCTGTTGAGCTCTTGAATGATCGTAGTTCGCCAATCATCGGTCTTGGTATCTTTGTATTGTGATAACCATGTTGATTCTATGGTTCTCCTCTTTACTGTCAGGGTTTCTTCCAAACCTTCGAACTTCAATTTGGAAGCCATTGTTGCTAGAAAGTCGGCGTGCCTGTTGTTGCTGCGACTGACATGGGTTATGGTTGCATCGGCAAAATAATTCAGTAACCTCTGTGCTTCTGATTGGTATGGATCTAACGTTACTTCCTTTAGTGCGTATACCCCATTCATCTGATTCACCAGTAACTTGGAGTCACCTCTTATCTCCAGGCACGTGACTCCCACTTGCTTGGCTATTGACAGCCCTATGAGGAAGGCTTCATACTCTGCTGAGTTGTTGGTGCATTCGAAGTCCAGCTTGAAGGAGTGTGAGAATACTTCCCCAGTTGGAGATACTAATACCACGCCCGCTCCTCCGGTATTACTGCTAGGGGTAGCAGAGCCATCAAAATACAAGAGCCACACTTCTTCTTCCAAAACAGAGACGTCCGGAAATTCTCCAGGGAGATCTTCGTGTAGCCCTGTAGTGCCTTCTCCAGGAAATGCCGCCAGTAAGTCTGCAACCGCTTGACCCTTGATAGCTCTAGGTGACGCAAACGTTATGTCCAGCTCTGACATTTGGAGAAGCCACTTGCATGTCCTTCCAGTCAGGACCGGCTTTAAAAGTAAAAACTTTGCAGGATCAGATTTAGACACGAGTATCACCCTATTAGACAGTAGGTAATGCCTGAACTTTTGAATGGAATGGATCAAGGCTAAACATGCTTTTTCCGCTCTGGGTATCTGAGTTCAGCATCTCTCAATATTCGGTTGAAGTAGTATATGGGATGTTCGATTCCCTCGTCGTCTTCCCCGAGCGAGTAGAGCTCTCTGCGGTGTCGGCGAAAGCGGTGTAGAGATGTAGCGGCTTTCCTTGTGCGGGAGATTTCATAACGGTGGAGATGACGGTATTCGTTGAATCTTTCGAAAAGCCTCCTTTGGGTTGTGGTCCAAATGAAGCTAGCTCCTTTCTTTAGCAAGGAGTGAATGAGGCGGCAAGTTGGGCTAGACCCGGTATAAAACGTCGGATGTAGTTTACCTTGCCCATGAAACTCTGGATTTCCTTCACAGTTCGTGGAGGCGGCATTGTGAGGATAGCTTGAGTCTTGGACGGGTCTACCTTAATTCCTTCCGCGGTTACTTGGAATCCTAGAAATTTTCCTGAAGAGACACCGAAAGCGCACTTCAGAGTATTCATCTTCAACTTGTACTCTCGACACCTCTCGAACACTTGTCGTAAGACGTTGGTGTGATCTGCTCGAGACCTTGACTTGACCACGATATCATCTACTTGTTTATGCATCATGTCATGGAAGATTTCCGTCATAGCACGTTGATACGTTGCGCCGGCGTTCTTTAAACCGAATGGCATAACGGTATAGTAAAAATTGCCAAGAGGGGTTCGGAAGGCTGTCTTACTTGCATCGTGCTCATACATCCTTATCTGATTGTAGCCGCTGTAACCATCCATGAAGGAAAACATGCCGTGTCCGCTAGTGGCGTCTACTAACATGTCGATATTAGGCAGGGGAAAGTCGTCCTTGGGGCAGCACTTGTTCAGTCTCACGAAATCCACACATCACAAGAATCGCCCGTTTTTCTTCTTTACTGGGACCACATTGGCTAACCAGGTCGGATGGTGAATAGGTCTGATGAAGCCAGCAGCTAGTAACTTCTGAATTTCGTTCTTGATTTGTTCTTCCACTTCATGTCTGAATTGCCTCGGAGATTGCTTGATTGGCTTGGATCCGGGTATGACATGCAGGTGATGAGTGACCAATTTTTCATCTAGACCAGGCATTTCCTCGTATGTCCAGGCGAACACATCTTGGTACTCCTTGAGTAGTTGAACAAGACCCGTACGTTAAATACGTGGACAGAGTCGAGCCCGATAGAGACCGGCCTGGGAGATTCTTCATCCCCGATGTTAACAGTCTCGAGCTCGTCGGTTGTGGAATTGGTTCCATCTTGTAGTTATTGCGGGGCATCTAATACCTCCTCTTGTACTTCGTCGTTCCTGCAGCATTTAATTGGGAGGAGAGACTGGGTGCCAGTCTCTCCTGTTAATTGCTAACAGCGACGCCGGTATATTGTCTTCCCTTTTTGGTCACGTTTCGCCTCGAAAGTGCGTTCCCTTTTGGTGTGAACGCGGGTTGAAGCCTCACTGGATAAAGATGGACGCCCCGTCAGAGAAGGCGTGTCATGGTGCTTGGCCCTCAGTGACGCAAATTGGTTTTCTTCCTGGATTGAAGCCCACATGGGTAGTGGGGTGCACAGGACTTTGTATGATCTCCTCTGCGAGGTACCTTTTGGCTCGAACAGCTCCACTCCGCATATTGGTGCGTACGGAGACAATGATGCAGGAATGCGGATGACTTTCTCATTTAGCATGGTCTTCAGGCACTAGTGATACGTTGAGGGAATGACCTTGTTGTCGTGAAGCCATGGTCTCCCCAGTATCATGTGGTAGTACGGCTCCTTTTCTATGACTTCAAACTTTGCTCTTGACTGAACGGGTCCTACTGATAAATTCAGATTGACATACCCGTATGTGCTGGTCTGATTTCCTTCGAAGTCCGTCATCGTGGTGGGCTGTCGTACAATCTTGCATAGGCTAACCTTGGCTGTCTTGAGAGTCTTGAGAGTAATCACATTCGAAGATGCTCCTGTGTCGACGAGGGCCCTCCTGAACTCTGAGCCCTTGATGTGAGCGGTAACATGTAGGGCCCGATTGTGACCTTCCTCTGCCATCATGTCGTCTTCTGTGAATGTAACATTATTTACAGATATTTCCGACGTAGTTAAGACTTCTGGACGAGAAGGAGTCAGGTGTACGTCCAGAGCTATTTTATTAACTGCAGCAAACGTCTCTGCTCGTTGATTCTTCGAGAGGTGCAAGAGTTCACATAAGCTTTCCACTAGAGATGCCGCTTCCTGATCCACTGGCCTCTGGTTCGTAGTAAAACTGTTGATCTGAGGGGGACTAGTCCCCGGTGTAAAGGTTTCCGGAACGCTCATCTCTGATGTCATCTTGATGAGGAGATCAAGTATGCCGTTTACCGCTTCTTTGATTAGCTCCATATTCTTGGTGTGAATTTCCTGTACCCGTGCTAGTTCGCTTAATGTTGGAAATCTCCTGATCATGCCGTCAGATACGCCGTTAGGAGGAGAGGTATCTCCGTTGGAGGAACCGTCGGGATTTGAGGCTGTCGAGGCGGTCCTAAGACCAACCATCTCGAAATTTATTGAATGGTATTGAAGAAATTGACTTTACAACCGAGAGATCAACCTCCCGCTGTGGTCGCCAATTGTTTATGGGTGAAAACTACTCCTGCCGAATTTGGTAATTTGGGGTGTGTGGATGAGGAATGAATCTAAACCCTAAACAAATGCACTGCGCGGTGAGTGCTTGTAGATTCGGAAATCAATCTATGCAAGTCCGGCCTAAACCAAGAAATGGCCGTTCCAGACTTGTTTCGGTCACAAAGTGAAGGAGATGGGGTTGATCTTAGGGAGGGAAGCGAAGAAGGTGTTGAGATTGTGAAGGCGTTGGCTTGCTTATGACTTGTAATAGAAGGCTGACCCGGCTTACAGGATGCAAGCTATCAGTTCCGGTGTCTTGTATCAACACTTGATTTCTGTTTCTTGTCTGGACTTGCTCTTGTTGGTGGAAATAGGGAGGAGAACCTATTTATACAAGTCATTGAGCCTTATTCACGTCTCTCGTGGGAAGTGGAGGAAGTGGAGTGATGGAGTAGTGGAGTTGTGTGTCAGTGTTACACGATCAGTCTTGCCCACTTCTCCTGTCATCGCTAACCGTCCATAACTTCCTAACACGTTCTTGTGATGGCGCGTTGCACGCTGCACGTATGTAAACCATGAGACCAATACCCGATATGTATCCCCGTTTGTGACATGATTGATGTCGGAATGTGTGAATCGTGGATCCACGAAAGGTAGCATGTAATCTTTTGAATTGAATAATCTGCGTTATTCGGGAAGTTGATACTTGTGAAGTATCATGTGTATTTTATGCGAGTCTTTGCATCATGGTGTGGTAAAGTGATGGGTGGTGACGCCTCAGCGACCAATTAACTCCCGACCGGGGTTGTATAACCAAGGCTGGTGAAGTTGGACGGACGAGATGATCTTTGAGACACTCATCTGCGACCGTTAATGAATTAGGGTTTTTGAAGAGGTGCGCAAGCATCACTCTTTAGCTTGGTCGAAACCAAGCATGGGAAGGTTTTTGGAAAGGACCGACCGGGCATGCGTGTAGACAACATACCGGTGTACACGTCCATATCTCACTGTCCCATGAAGATGCAATCTAGGCCACTCAATTTGACCGGCAAAAAGGAGTGGTGGAGATCGATTTTGTAATAGGAATTTGGTACCGCAAAAAGCCGCGCACCATGCTCACTTCCAGCGCGCGTTCCAAGATGACCTAACTTGGTCGGTCTTGGCCGACCGGTCTGGCGTGTAAGTGGTAGGCTGGTGTTCACGCCTACACCTGACTATCCCATGAAAACGTGATCGAACCACTCAAATCGTCCGCGAAGTTGAGCGGTCGAGATTAGTTTGCGGTTTGGGAGGTGTGACCACGCTAGTTTGAGCGCGCGTCTTGGAATGACCAGGCGTGATATGCCTTGGCCGATCGGGTGAGGGGATAGATGGGTCCACGGTGGTCATCTTTGGTATGACCAGGACTGCTTAATCTAATCTTGGACCCTCCATTCGTCCCGGAGAAGATGGACGCTCGTGATGCTCAAAACCCTAATTTTGGGTTTCAAGGCCGTGTGTCAATGCTTCATTCGGCGTACGAATTGGGATAACCAACCATGGTTGGTCCTGACCGATTGGTCAGGTATGTAGGCGAGCCACGGTGATTGTGTTGACATGCTCCGGGCCCTTTGAATCTACATCTACACCCTCCATCTATACCTGCGAAGATGGATGGTTAAGATCATTTTGCGACACATGTAATATGCCGCAAACCCTAATTTTAGGGTTTTTCGCCCATCTTGCTATGGTTTGGACGTTTTGGCAAGCTAGGCCAATTCGGAGGGAGGCCGGCCATGCGGGGTCCGCGTTGGTTCGGCGAGTGGATATTCCATACACGCTTGGGGGTGATGGAATTGATCGGGGTCATCCAATCATGCTTGTGGAGTTGGATGATCGTGATCATATCCCGGACCGATACGGTCCAGTCCGGATGCTCAATCGGGCTAGTATAACACACGAGAGAGGGCTCATTCGGGCTAGTATAACACAACGAGAGTCGCACTGTACGGGTATTTCGTACATGGTTTCATTATAATGCTTGGAGGTTCGTGTTGCTCTGTAAGAGCAACACTTTCGATCGTCATGCCGCACCGATAATGAGTACAGAAATACAAGGCTGATTGCGCATTAATTAATAATGCTAGAAATTCACGGGGTATATGGGATTGTTGCTACATGCTCCAACTGGATGAATTTCGTGTATTCCTGAGAATGGGATTGTTGCCACATGCTCCATTCTTGGTGAATTAAGTGAGGGAGTATCCAACACTTATTAATGGCTTTATCTTTTACAAGATGTCAGCGCATAGTTATTATGGTTTTTACAATTTTAACCTTAAATGAAAATCCACCATCAACAATACTGAGTTGTTCAATACATGTATAAGTAAAGAGGTTTGAGCACTCGTTACTTTCAAACGGACTTTATTCCTTTGCAGGATCACAGCGCTAAATATAGGGTTTTACGATTTTAACCATGAACTAAAAACCACCATCAACAACGGGATGAGTTGTTTAGTCCAATTCGATTCCGGATAAGAGAAACTAAGTTAATTCTGATCTTAGTTAGACTTATCGAAGTGAGGTTTCGGTTATTCAAGTATAATCGAATGCCTTAATAAGAAATGCTAGTTAACTAACCTAGTACTTGTCTTTTTTAAAATTGAAAGGTCTAAGTTGATGGATAATTAGAACCTGATGAGAAAAATAGAGTTATATTTATTTTGGTCTTATCGAATTAAGCAGTTGTTTTTGAACAATCGGTTTAGCAAAGGGACTAAAGTGATTATTTGGTTTTTAGTTTGCTAAACTAAATTGGAAAAATTGTTTCGAACAATTGTTTCCTTGGTAACATATCAAAATAAAACTACTTGTAGTTTCGGTTTTGATATTGGTTATCAGAACATGATGTGTGGAACCCTCGTGCCTAACTCTACAGGTTGCAAGTATATTTTGAGATTTGTAAGATTCTTTTCGTGTTGTCCTTTATTTTTTTCGTTTCTTTGTCATTTTTGTGACAAAAAGGGGGAGAAATATATGGAGTAAACAAGAGATACTGGCATTGATTTTATATTGATTGGTATCGCTAAGGAAAAGAACATTGGTGCTTGAACGTTTATCTAACTAAAGAGTGAAATCACAGACTAAGGGGGAGTAACATGTCATATAAATTGGTATAACAAAGACGTGCTGATTGAATATCTACCTATCTTCCTTAGGGGGAGTAATAGCTTTGTTATTATAATGTCAACAACGACATTTTCAAGGATTGAATGTACGCAGTTTACTGTGCTGTTGAATTCGGGAATCAAGCGTATGTGTAATGAATTGTTTATCCATATGATGTAAGAGTTTTCACTAAAATTGACAAAGGGGGAAATTGTTAGAGCATGGCTCGGTTGAACCCACCAAGCGTTGGTATGTCAAGTTTGATTGTCATATTTTAGTGAATCAAAACTCATGTTAAGAGTCGCTTGATTATGTACTAGATTCAACTTCGTATAGGTTAGCTTGAAAGTATTAGGATATGAGACATACAAGTATTGCGAAGTCTTGAAGATGTGAAGAAGCAAGGAGCTACAACGACAACAATCATCCTTCCACTTGAGGTTAGTGATATTTGACTTGAAATGTTTCATTCCCTAATGTATCTTTCAAGTCGTGCATATTGAAAACAAAACTGCGAAGCATATTTGAACTCTAGATAGACATAGTATTAAGGAATACAATACGAGGTTTATTCTTAACCATTAACCTTTGTAGATAAGACATCGCCATAATCATTTGAATGCTATTGTAATTATGTATGGGTATGAGGTGAGGATTTCATCCTAGGGAAGAATGTTTTACATGTGTTCTAAGGAAGTAAGTTCATAAACTTGTTTGTGAACCGAAAAGGAAATTGCCAGGTGTTATTGGTTTTGTTATTCATTGTATATCTTATGAACAACCAATATGTGTGATTGAGTATATTCTCACAACTTGTTTGTGTTCTTGGTAGAACTATTCACAAAGGCCTGACTTATGTATTGGTATGACTTTTATTAGTGAAACCGATCTTAAGTAATCACCTGAGATGGTATGATTGGGTTTGTGATTTTTGTCTAACCAAATATGGGAAAGGAGAACCGATCCTAGTAATAGGTAGAGTACATCACAAAGGGGAACCGATCCTTGTATGGGGTGCAGCAAGGTTTATAGTAGAAAGGGGAACCGACCCTATGGACATGTGCAACACGTTTTTAGGCAAAGGGGAACCGATCCTATGGACATGTGCAACACATATAAGTTAGATGCCATATATATGTGGGGAACCGATCCTAGTACCTAGTCAACCGAATTTTGGAAAGCTAGTGTGACTATGCACAGTACTCACTTAGAAGGTTGAACCGAAACTTGTTTTGGTAGAACCGTTAAACCCGTGATTGTGATTGAATGTTTGTTTGATCAATCACATAGTTCTTGAAAGTCAGATGAACCCATTCTAAAGTTGTTTGGAAGTGTGGCAAATAGGTTTCAAGGTTGTAAGTGTGAAAGATAACTTACAGAGTAAGGATGTCGACATACTTTGAACACGTGTTGTGAATGTTTATTTCTTTAATTGTTCAAAGGTATTCCTTAATAGCTAAGGGAAGAGAATCCCAGGATCGAAACATAAGTAAGTTAAGAATCTTTTAATTAAGGTTATTAATTTCATTTTGTAGGGAAATATAAGAATTATTAATGTGCATTTACTAATTAGATTTTCCGAGAGATTTCGATCATTATATTTGGACAGAGCATTTCCAGGAATTATGGAAACCGAATTTGTGCTTTAATGAATATCTTGAGAATATTTTCGGTTTTGGAAATTCCTTGGTGTCCAAACTTCCTTGTCTATAAATACTTGAAGTTTGCCTTTCTAGCAAACTAATCCTTCGTAACAACGAGACTTCCTCTTTTGTTGTTGTTATTCTTGGTGTAGCCGCCTATTCGGAGAGGAGAGTAACCTAATTAGGCGAAATCTCTTACGGCCGCTCAGTTTAAAGTCTTCTTTGGGATTGAGAAGCTCTAGCGTGTACCGTTGGTGGGAAACTAGATAATTGCGGTTTATCTTTTGTTTTATATTGATTTGATTGACTAACGGTGGTTGAAATATAATTGCACCTAGTTTGTTTATGCTTGAGAATCTTCTCTTCTGATATAAGATTCACTCAAACTAATTCAGAGTTTCGACAGGGATCTTTAGACTGTTGTTAGTTCTAAAGACGATCTTGTGATAATCCATTGTTAACAGAGACTCCGTTACGTGCTTGATTGATCACAAGAGATTCAAGTGATTGTGTGCAGGTTTTTATTGAAGATTTAAGAAGATTTGAAGACAAAGAAGATATTGAAGATCTGACTTGGGTTTATAATCTTTGGTGTGCACAATACTTGTTTTGGTAAAAAAGGATCCAATTAATAATCGGTTTATCCTTGTGATAGATTGGATTGATTAATTGAGTAGATCGGCATCAACACAATTCTTTGGATTAAGAGTGTTGTTGGCTTAATCTTAAACGATTACTTCGGTAATTGAACATAAGATATATCTAAGGACCTGACGAAGGAGTTTATGTTAAGATAAATGGAAGAGCCTTTGTTTGACTCATATCACTTGGTTGAAGAGAGTTGATACCAAACAGATTTGTTGTTCCTTTACTGTTTGGAATACGAACCAAAGGAATTATTTCAAGTATGTGACTTATTTATAAGTTGGAGGCGTGGGAATACAGATGGAACTAGGTGAACTATAGGTTTAGTTGTTTGGTCTCAAATATACGAAGTTAGGTGTAATTTTGTGTAGCGGCTTAATCATGAGAGTATTCAATTCTGGACAAGGTCCCGGGGTTTTTCTGCATTTGCTGTTTCCTCGTTACCAAAACCTTGCTGTGTCATTTACTTTATATTTCCGTATTATAATTAAAGTAAATCACACAAACGTTAATTCCTATTTACTTGATAAGCAATCCTATAATGTTTGGTTAAGGACGAACCTTTGTATCAAGTAAACATACTTCGTTGTTGTATTGTCTCAATCTCGTATCCATTGAAGATCACACGAAGTGTGAACCGATTAGTTGTACTCGACTCGGTCCATAGAAAATCACTTTCAGAGAAAGGACTTATAGGTAGGAAAAGTTTTAGCTTGAGGTATATTTGGGTACCCTCGCCTTTTCAGTTTGTATTCATGACACCTTTCGAACACTTGCCGTAAAATGTATGTATGGGCTGCTTGAGTTTTTGATTTGACTACTATATAATCTACGTAATCTTCAACTTCCTTGTGCATAATGTCAAGGAAAATTTCAGTCATGGCGCGTTAATAGGTAGCACCAATATTTTTCAAACCGAAGGCATCACAGTATAATAAAAGTTTCCGAGGGGAGTTCGAAAAGCTGTCTTACTTGCGTCATGCTCATTCATCTTTATCTGGTTGTAGCCGATGTATCCATCCATGAAGGAGAACATGCCATGTTCACTGGTAGCATCTACTAACATGTCAATGTTGGTAAGGGGAAAGTCGTCCTTGGGGCAGCATTTGTTCAGATCATTGAAATCGACGTAGCACCTTATTTTACCGTTTTTCTTCTTTACGGGAACTACATTGGCCAACCAGGTAGGATGTTGTATAGGCTTGATGAAACCGGCGGCTAGTAAATTCTGAATCTCAGTCTTGATTTGCTCCTCAACATCATGTCTAAGCTGTCTTGGAGATTGCTTGACTAGCTTGGATCCATGTATTATATGTAGATGATGAGTGACCAATTTTTCATCTAGGTCGGGCATTTCTTTGTATGTTCATGCGAATATGTCTTGATACTCCTTAAGAAGATTCACAAGTTTCGTGCGTTCATCTGTACATAGATCTGAACTGATGGAGACATGCCTTGGAACTTCTTCACTTCCGATGTTGACAATTTCGAGTTCATCTGTAGTAGAGTCGGTGCCGTCTTGCAACTACCATGGAGCGTATGGTACTTTTTCTTCTTGTAGCTTGTCATTGTGGTTGCATTCTACTAGGCGGAGAGACTTGGCGGTAGTCTCCCCTGTTAATTGCTAACAACGGCGCCGGTATACAGTTTTCCCCTTTTCATCACGACTTTCCATAAAAGTACGCTCCCTCATTGTATGAAGATGAACCGAATTTTTATTCGATGAAGGAGGACTGGCGTGTCCGGTCAGCAGTGGTATGCCGTGGGATTCAGTCTCTTTGTTCATTGATGCTAGGCGGTCTTCCTCCTCGATCGACGTCCATGTAGGGAGTGGAGTGTAGTAAACCTTGCTTAATGAGTCTTGTGAAATTTCCTTTGTCTCAAACAGTTCCACGCCACAAATTGGCGCATAAGGAGACAGTGATGCAAGAATGCAAATGACTTCTTCATTTAGCATAGTTTTCAGGAATTTGTGATTTGTTGAGGGGATGATCTTATTATCATGAAGCCACGGTCTTCCCAATATCATGTGGTAGTCTGGCTCCTTCTCTATTACCTCAAATTTCACATTCTACTGGACATGCCCTATTGATAGATTCGGATAGATATATCCATACGTGTTAGTTTGGTTTCCTTCGAAATCCGTCATCTCAGTAGGCTGTCGTACAATCTTGTTTGGCCGGACCTTGGATGTTCTGAGAGTTTTAAGAGGAACAACATTTGAGGATGCTCCCGTATCGATGAGAGCCCTTTTGAACTCTGAATCCTTGATGTGTAAAGTAACATGCAGAGCTCTGTTATGACCCTCTTCTGCCATCATGTCGTCTTTAGTAAATGTAACATTGCTTATGGACATCTTTGATATTCTTGAGGCTTTTGGACGCGAATGAGCCAAGTGCGTGTCTAGAGCTATCTGATTGATTGCAGCAAATGTCTCCGCTCATTGGTTCTTTGAGAGGAGTATAAGCTCACATAAACTCTCCACTAGAGAAACTGCTTCTTGGTCTACCAGCCTCTGGTTGGTAGTGAAACTGTTGACTTGAGGATGATCATCACTTGAGGGATTAACCTTCAGTGTTGGAATTTATGGAGCAGAGGCGCCGCTCAAATCTGATGTCAACCTGACGAGGAAATTAAGTATGTTATTTATCGTCTCTTTCATCAGGTCCATGTTCCTTGTGTGGATCTCCTGTACTCGTGCCAATTAGATCAAGGTTGGTATTTCTCCATTAGCCGCGCGATCAGATAGAGCGTTGGGAGGAGAAACATTACCATTTGAAAGATTCGGACCGGAGTTTGGAGTTGTTGAATTAGTCCAAAGATCAACCATCTTTGTGAAAATTGTGATTGCAACCGAGATATTAATCTCCCACTGTGGTCGCTAGTTGTTTTGGGGTAAAAACTGATTCTGCTGGAAATGGTAAATTTGGGTGTGCCGCCGAGAAATGAATCTAAACCCTAAACAAATGCACTGCACGGGAGTACTTTAGATTCGAGAGATCAATTTGTACAATTCTGGCCTAAACCAAGAAATGGTTGTTCCAGTCTTGCTTCGGTCACAAAATGAAGGAGAATGGTTGATCTTAGGGAGGAAAGCGAAGAAGGTGTTGAGATCATAATGGTTAACTCTGAAGGTGTGGTTGTTTTATGACTTGTATCAGAATGTGGAACTTTCTTGCGGAGTGTAAGATATATGTTCTTGGTGTTTTCTGAATATTTGTATTGATAACCAAAACTGTTCTTGGTTGAAATAGGTTGAAAACCTGTTTATGTAAGTCATAGTTGAACGCACCCTGATCTCATAGGAAGTGGAAATGGTTGAGTGATGAGAAGTGGGGATCGTGTAAAAATGTTGAAAACCACGTCTTAATATGAGGGGAGACGGGTCGGTTTACACCCACTACTTCTCTGCTGCCACTAACTGTCCGCCTTTCCTGACATTTTCTCATAATGGGCGTGTTGCACGCCGCACGCCATAAACCTCCAGACCAATTTTCTGATGAACATACCCCAGTTTGTGACATGTTTGATGTCTCGAGTATTTTCGTGAAAAATATGTAGCAAGTTGTTGAGCGAATCTTGCTTCCAAGACCTAGTTATTTTGACTAATCACGCACAAGCTAGGCGGCGGGCGGTTATATGTTACAAGTCAAGCCATGAGTTGTGAAATCGATATTTATAAAACATCATTTGTAATCGATGCATATAGAACATCGCTTTTAAACAAGCAACTCAAAATAATCGATGCTCATAAAGCATCGTACACCAAACTTATTATTTGCTAGTCCTCGAGCAAATTTATTCTAGAAAATAAAATGACTACACTTAGCACGTGTAGGAAGCCGTTAAACCGCTAGGTGGCCCTAGCGGCGGAGTGTTGTCTCCGGAGGGTTTACCAGGGGTGTACCCACAAAACCTTTACTCCAGACCCTAGCTATCTACGCAGAACCTTGTAAAGCACTAAAGAATCTCCTTGGTTGGCATATAATCATTGAGTATAGGAGGAATTACCCTGATGCGAAATTCCAATTGTTGTACACGAGTTTGCACTCAAGCATACTATAATTCATATAAAGTGACAGAGCTCTACTCAGATAGTTTCTGGACATCATAAACCGGAGTCAACCAATCACATGGATAGATTAAGAAGATGGATGTAGAGAAAAACGTGGATGATGTTGACTAAGGTGAACCTATCCTAATGGACTGAGATACTGGTCTGGACTAATATCAACACAACTGGCATATACAAGGGAACCAGTGGTCGATAATCCTAACTCTAGGTCAACTCAGCTGGCATATACAAGGGTACCAGTGGTCGAATTTATTGAATTTATTCCGGTTGGTATAATGGTTTGGTCTTTTTTTTTTTTTTTTGTATCTCAGTCACTCTATTTCACCCTAGCAATGGTAAAAAGAAAAAGAAGTGATCAGGATTCTTTCGATGTTTCCATCACGAGGATATGGCGAAACTACCATGTTTTCTTTTCTAACACCTGAGCTATGTGCTTTTATGAATAGACTCTTCTAGATGTTTCCATCTAATCAGATTGGTTCCTCAACTCCTACAACCAAAATGTTTCCATCCACTTAGATTGGTTAGTGTCGACCTTAATAAGCATAAATTTCTAGGCTCTGGAGTTTACTTATTAATACTGCAACTAAAAGGTTTCTCCCATACCCCAAACTTAAATCTAACATTGTCCTCAATGTTCTAAAGATGAAATTAAAAACATGAACAAGGAGAAACTGTTACCATTTGAAGCAAAAGAGATAAGGAAAGATATTACCATGTCGCATGAATATTGGGTTACCTCCCAAGAAGTGCTAAGTTTAAAGTCTTCAGCCAGACATTGGAAAGGATTAGTCACCTCGAAGAATCATATAGCAACAGCCGGAATAACTGCGAGTCATCTGGATCAAAAAGTGCTAACCACAAGAAGAGGAGACTGCAACAGACCAGGAAGATATCCAACACACCCTTATCTATTTTTTTGTTTAAGACAACTACATCTAGTTGTGGTTAGGGTTCAGGCTCTATAAAAGGGTCTAGATAAAAAGTTTTCATCGGCTGGATATCCTCAAAGGAAGGATCCTGAAGATCAGGTTCTAGAGTCTGGAAATACTCAACTAAGAACTTAGAAGCACATAAAAATAACCTGAATAACTGGGGATCCTCTAAGTCAATCAGATTTGACTCACACGGTTGACCACAGTGGTGGTCATTCTTAAGCAAATGTGTCGACCCTAATTTTCTAAAGTAATTAGGTTTAGTCTCAAAACTTAATAACCGACACATCTGAAATTCATATATTCCCAAAATTGGAAGGAAGGTTTTTGGTGGGAAAACAAAATCAATCGTGGTATCATAGCCTGGGTTAACCACATCAACCAGAGGATGGATTCTTAACAACTGAATTTCTTTATGGACACAACTAGGTTCAGGAAAAAGTGTATGAAGATAATCTTTTAAAATGGTTGAGGCACATATGTCAAATCCCAAGTTAGGGACCTTTATAAGAGTTAAAGCACATGGAGAATGATAATCACCCCCAAATTTAGAGTTTTCGGTGTCTCTAGAAAGACTAGTCACAACTTCCCTAATTTCAATGTCATCTGATTCCTGAAAATGGTCAATTGATTCTTCTAAGTCAGGTTCATCCTCACTTATCTCTACAAGTTCATCTTCTTTGTCTAAGATTAATGTTTCTAAATCGCTAGACTCGAAAATAATATTCTCAGGATAAACCTGCTCCTCTAAACTATTATCGGCTTCGTAATCATAAGGAAATACTACATCGTCTAAAACGGGGGTATCTCTAGTCAAATCCTCGTCCTTTTGAATAGGTGAATAATTATTAAAATTATTTGGATTTGAACTAGAAATAATATTATCGTTATAAAGCTCAATTGGGGTAACAAATTCCTGATCACTATGCCTATTTATTTCAAATTCTTTATCAACACTATTCTCACCATAATCATCATAACATGAAAATGGTTGAACCTCATCTAAACAAGTAGTGTTACCAATTCTAACTTCGTCATCCTGATTATAAAAATTGTCCTCATTTTCAGGGGTACTATTGGAAACACTAAGATTATCTCGAGCAGTTCCGTTCTGGGCCTCTAACAAAAGCTTTCGAATCGACTCATATGACTTCATTATGGTATCGTGACTCGACTCACATGACTTCCTTATTGTATCGTGATTCGACTCACATGACTTCCTTATTGAATCTAGGAAATAAATTTCACTCGTTTCATTGCTTTCGTCCATAACTAAGTTATTCATTTCTGCGAACTTACGTGTCGACTCAGCTAACTTACGTGTTGACTCTAGTAGAGAGGAATTTTGCTCGTACGACCGGTTGGCGTGTGGATAGTAATTGGGATCACCATGGTATGGGACATAACCTTCAAAAGTTTGGCGTTCCCAACCACTATTCACACTATGGTCATAAAAAGAGTGATGCCCATATTGTTCAGTTGGATATTCATATTCATTAATGTGATGGCTATTGTAATACCAGTTTGACATCCTAACCTCAAGGGAATTCTACACAAACACAAACAAGGCTGACTCGACCACCACAAACCTACTGATTTCTAGCAAACAAAAAGCATGATGGCTCCACTTAGATTGTTTCTAGACCAGCTTCTAATCCTTCGAAAGGGAATTCGTTACAATTTAAGCAAACCACTCTGGAATCAATCCGAGTTTAAGTAAGTTGAATAGAGGCGAGGGAAGCTGCGTGGAGCTTTGATACCCAAGGCCTCACCGCATTACAAGGCGGCGCAGTCACGCATTCAACTCACAGAAACCATCATGAACTTCGAAGTATGCTTAAAAGAGTAACCAATATTTTTCGAATGACTTTCCTATTAGGCTCGTTACCCTATCGGTCTCGTTCTAGTCAAAATTTTAAGCTTAGGTTCGCGTTTGGTATCGTTTTCCTAAGGCGGGCAAGAAGAGAACGGTGATGAAATCCGAACCCTTATCTTGTATGGCCAGTCCTTGCCCTTTACTAGGAATTTAAAGCAGCCGTATTCAAGACCTCAACATATATGCATACAAAATCATCCAGTAAACCCGCTGACAGGGGATTCGCGAGTGTTTATAATTCTTACCTCCCGTTCCAGACGGGGGATGAACCGTTGAAGTCGACTCGGGCCACTGACTCCTATGTCAGTGTACGAACCCGAGGGGCCGAGACAGTATCGTAACTATCGTCCTTCCCTGTGCAGTTTATATTTGAACGAACCCTTCCTTAGGGTTTTAAAAATAATGTTCAAAAGTCCAAAAATAAAGTCCAAAAATTAAAAAGTCCAAAAATAAAAATAAAAATTACAAAAATAATTACCTAATTACAGTTTCTAATAATAATAATAATAATAACACTAATATACAAAATTTTCTTCTTCACTCCGTTCGGATCTCTCTTTTCTTTCCTATTTTGGCTTGCTTCTCTTTCCAGCACTTTCTCTTTTTCATAAGCTCCATACCAAGTCTGAAAGCAAAAAGAAAATACCAAAACGCGTAAAAAGGAACAAAAATAATAAAAACCTAAAATCCTAAAAACAAATCTATACACAAATCCGCGTCGGCGGCGCCAAAAATTGATCGAATTTTATATAGTGGTAAGAAGAGTTGTCGTTCACTCGGACTTGTTGAAATCGATTCTAGGATTTAATAAAGAAAAATAATAAAAATAGAGAAAATATACAATTTATGTCACAAGATGAAGAGAGTTACTGGGACTCGAGATTCCACCAATTCTCACATTCATGCGGTTCATCTATTAATTCCGGACAATTAAAGCTCATAAAATAACAAACATCGACTCTAATTCTTTGCCAAGGTAGATTTTATAAAGAAATATATGTAATTCACAAGCATGACGCATCTAAAGTACCTAAGACTAAGCATGCGACATCTAACGAATTCACAAATATTCAAGAAAAATCATAAATCAATTATAATAGTGCAAATAGTCATAAAGGAATTAAATAGAATTACCACATGGGTGCAAAATAGCTTCCTCCGTCGTCCCAGTGATGGGTTCTAGCTCATCATGTTGGAAACACGCTCAAAAGTCGATTTCATTGCTCAAAAATGGTTTACAAATGATGAACAAGGGAGAAAAGATGAAAAGCCTGATTTGTGTGATTATAATTGTTACAAACGGGATTGTTGAGAGAACGATAAATGTAAATTGTCGCTGTTGCTGTAGTTTTAAGACCCACGTATCTGTGTCGCTGTCACTGTAGCGAATACGACTACTCCCTGCTCGCTGTCACTGCCTCTGGTAGTCTTTTGTTCTTTGTGTTCTTCACAGCAGCAGAAATGGAGGTTTCCTGCCACTTGATTTTCTCGACTTTCTGATGCTCTGCAACTCTCCCAATCTCTCCATAACTCTTGTACGCATCCCCTACTCCTCTTTTATACCCAACTGGACAAAGAAATCACGCGTAATAACTCCAAAATATCTTCATTAACTCCGTTTATTCTCTTCTTCCTTTCACGGGAATAATTTTCATTCTCAACTCCATCACGCGTCTGTTGGATGAAAACTCTCCGTATTTAATTCTAACACGCTCCTGTTTGTTGCTCGAGTCAACAAACATGCAGAAAACACGTTCCAATTCTCCAAAACTCATGCAAACCCGTGAAAAACTTCTCTCGTGTACGTGTTGCTCTGTTCGATTCGTCTGAGTTATATAGCCAAATTCAGTCGAGCCAAATACATACACTAAGTCTGTTAAGCCAAATAAAACCATCCCAAGAAGTTTCAGCCATTGAGTCGCTCTAAATCATCCCCAAAGCTCGAACCAAGAATCTGCCATTTGAGAATAATTTTTTCCCGCCAAAAACGAATTCAAATGAAGAAGAAAGGGTTGCCCCTTATCCAACAGCTGGGATGCGAATAGTAGTGTCCAACTGAGGTGCCCCTTATAAACTGAGGTGTCCTTTATCCAAAGTAAGAGTTCGCATAGCAAATGTCCTCCGGGGGTGCTCCGCATAATTTTTCGAGCCGAATTTTCCAAAAATGTTTATTCCCCAAAAATACCTACACACACATAAAACACCATAATAAGTACAAAATCGAGTGCCAACAATATATAGTATTGAGATCAAATTAGACACAAAAATATGTCTATCACATCTTTGTATAAAGCTTGTTCAAATCAGTCGCGGAACTTAATGGCTTAAAAGGAGCATGACCGACCATCTTCAGGAAGCTTCCAGGAGATATTCGTGCATGACAAAGGTGAGCTGGTTTGTCCTCATAGGAGAGTGATAGTTAGTAGCCATTTCGACATCCTATTGGTCGGACCAAGTTAGATTTAGACCGGTTGAATTGGCTAGTAAAATTGAGTGGCTGAGGCTGCCGTTGAATTCATTTAAAACCCTTGTAGACAGCGCAACTAGCCACCTTTGAGCAGCCATTTAGGAGCCATACGGGTAGGCTGTAACTTGGCCGATCGGTCCTCATGGAATAGGGACGGTCGGTGATCACGTCGACATCTTATTGGTCGCCTGAAATTATATCTAGGTCGGTCGATTTTGCCAGAGAAGTTGGATGGTCGAGATCATTTTGCGACAACAATGTGATGTCCCTGGCCGTAATGAGGTTGTTATGGCCGTGTGGCCAGCCTATTTTAAGCTAACGGTTTTAGGTGTTAGTTGTGGGCTGGGAGCAACTCGATCATCCAGGGATATAGTTGGGCCGCTGGTGAGCATATCTGTACCTTGCCAGTTGATTAGAAATTAGATCTAGGCCAGTTGATTTGGCCGGCAAAGTTGGACGGTGATGATTGGTATAAGAATGCCATATGCGGTCTTAATTCCATTGAACCCTTTTTACATCCGCGCGGCTGGTCTGCTTTTAGCTAGTGGTTAGGGTTGTTGCTGGCGTGTTGTAAGAATGCCGATTGGTTGGAATAACATTAGCGCGCCAGTGAGTATCACGGAGCTTGCCTGGATGGCTGGGAAAAGGCCAGGCTCGTCGAATTGGCTGGCCAAAACGTATAGTAGTGATCGTTTTGAGACTGGCATGGGAAGCCTATGTTCAATTCCTTAAGGAATTAAGCGTGCGACCGGCCAACTTCCACTTTTGGTAGAATTTTTCTCCTACTAGTCCATGATGGATCAATTTCCTAGCTTGCCTAGGTTTGGTCTCGACCAATAGGGTTTGAGATATTGCACAGGCCGCACAAGACCTAATTTTTGTAAATTAATAAATTAGGTTAGAAGGATTGAACTTTGTGAGCTGTTACAAAATCAATCAAATTCTGGTGAATTTTGTGCGTTAGTACAAAATCACTAATTTTTAACTCAGATAGCAGCGCAGCTTGCGCGCCTCTAATCTAATATTTTCATGCGTATCTTAATCCTGACACTTTGGGAAACTCATGCTGCTCAGCTGCGAACGAACATTTGTTGTCATATCCTGACAGCCATTCACGGATATTTTCCCTTCCGTGAAAAAAATATTTCCCTGAGTTTTCTTAACTCATCTTATAATCCTCGGTGACTCATCCATCTGAGAAATATTCTTCTCCATGTATTACCCTAAACTTTGCTCGGTAACCATCTCCATGCAACAGACACGAGTGTTATGGGGTAAAAACTGATTCTGCTGTTTTTGGTAATTTGGGGTGTGTTAATGAGAAACGAGTTCAAAACTTAAACAAATGCACTGCACGGGAATGCTTTTAGGTTCGAGAAATCAATCTGTAAGACTCTGGCCTAAACCACGAAATGGTCGTTCCAGATTCAATTCGGTCACAAGGTGAAGGAGAAGGGTTGATCTTAGGGAGGGAAGCGGAGAAGGTGTTTGAGATTAGAGTGTTGAATTATGAAGGTGTGGCTATTTATGACTTGTGAATCAGAAAAATGGCTTCTGGCTACTTGTGTTGATAACACTTGTACTTTTCGAAATAGATTGAAAATCTATTTATACAAGTCATTGAGCGCACCCTGATCTCTTAGGAAGTGGAGGAAGTGAAGTAGTGGAGAAGTGGATTTGTGCGGAAGGTAGTTATCATCGTATTTCCGTTATGAGGGAATACTGATCACACGTTCGCCCACTACTCCCATTACCGTTAACCGTCCGCCTTTCCTGACACTTTCTTGTAATGGGCGCATTGCACGCCGCACGCTGTGAAACGCAATACCAATACCCCAGTGAGCATCCCCTAGTTTGTGACATGTTTGATGTCTCGAATGAGTGGGTCAAGTCGTGGGACTTGCCGCGGATAATAGCACATGGCGATGTTAGGTGAAATAACTAAGTTGTTTACGAGGCCGACATGAAATATCGTATGTATTTGATGCATGTGAAACATTGCATTTAAGCAGCTCAATTTAATTGATGTGCATGAAGCATCATTATTTTAGAGCCTGATTGAATAAGTCGCGGATAAGCGTCTTAAAAAGGGTAACGCGATCGACCACTTTGGGTGATCATTAGAGTGCCCTATGGTGAATTACCACCTGGTCGACCACTCTCTGTGGAGGAGTGATGGCCGACGATCATAACGCTACTTTGTTAATTTTCTGAGAATAAATCTACACCGTCCGACTAAGTTGGCGAAGTTGGATGGTCGTGATTGATTTGCGGCAGTTGTTCAATGTCGTTGACGCGATTTCTTAGGGTTTAGAGGCCGATCGACTAACTCCCTTTTGAGCGAGTGATTCGAGGTGTTGCGTTTGGGATTGAGTAGGTTGATCGACCATGCAAAAAGGTGGGTTGCCAGCGAGCATGATGACATCCCCTGGGTCACCTAAAATTAAATCTAAGCCACTCAATTCGGCTGGCGAAGTTGGATGGTCGTGATCGATTTGCGGCAGTTGTTCAATGTCGCAAAGTGATTTTAGGGTTTCTTAAAAAAGCGCGCTCACGCTACTTTAGGCAAACTATTTGATATGCTCTGGTTTTGCCATGGAGAGGTCGATCGACCAAGGGAGGATTTAGGCCAATGGTGAACACGTTGGCACTTCTTTGGTTGCTCGAGATGCGATCCAGGCCGTTTAACTAGGCCGGCTAAGTTGGACGGTCATGATCGATCTGCGACAGTTGTGTATCGCCGCGACCCAAATTAGGGTTTTGCTCACAACGCGTTTGCTCGAGTTTGGGTAATCGATTTAGCGCCCTATAGGCTTGCCTCGGACAAATCGATCAGGCAAGGAGAGAGTTGGGCCGCCAATGTGCATGCTGGCGCCTCCTTGATCATTCCAGAGAAGATCTCGGTCATCCAACAAGGCTGGCAAAGTTGGACGGATATGATGGCTTTTGAGACCGTTTTTTACGGTTTTAGCTCGTTCGAGCTTTGTTTTTACGCGGCGCAAACGCCCATGTTTGGGTCGGTGTTTGAAGCGCTTGTGAATGGGCAACATGGGATTCGATCAACTAGAGGACTAGTGGGCCCTCCGGTGGTTGCTACGGTGATTTCCTAGTTCTACTAGGAGTAAGCTATGCTTGATAAATTATGCGGCCAAATTGTGTGGCCGTGATCATTTTCTAAGACTGACATGGACAGTCTAGATTTCCCTTAAGGAAATTAAACATGTTCGATTGTATTTAATTAAAAGCGCATCGATACGAGATTCTCTTTGTCAGAGAATGATGTAGCTTGTGCGGGTATTTTGTGCAGATCTCAACACTAGCACTTCGGGAGATTCATGCTACTCTGCTGAGAGTGAACACTTAATCGTCATGTCGTGTCAATGATGAGAGTTCGGCTGATAACATAGCACGGTAAGTACTAGGAAAATTATGTATTAATTAATAATGCTGGCATAAAATAGAATTCACAGAATATTTTGGGATTGCTACTATGTGCACCATTCTGAATGAGTTTCATATATCAAGAGTATAAAGCATAGTTTGGCTAACTTAGCCTTTCTGAGTGGTGGCCAGGATTTATTTTGGGCAAAGATAAATCTATGGTCATGGTTGTGCAGACCACACCCATTACCCGCACGTGTGACAAAGCTTTTGTAAACATCACAGTTTGGCTAAGTTTGCATGTGTAAGTGGTGGTCCAGATTTGTCCTCAAAAAAAATAAATCTACGGCTGACAGGTGATGCAATAGAATGCTCCACACTTTTTGTCTAAACATGGTCAATGTGATGTTTCCACTCCCCACTAATAAGAAAACGGAAATCAGAGTTAAGTTGATGTTTGCACTCCCCACTAACAAGAAAACGGAAATCAGAGTTAAGTTAAAGATAAGTAATGAGAGAAAAGGAAAAACGGGGAGGTGAACATTCCTTCACTGAGTTTCAAGGATTTTCATCATGTCAATTGAACGATTTAAAATCCATTCATCATCTTTTTTTCCGTTTGTTTAAACAATGAACACTTCAACCCAAGAGATAAATCTAAGGTGGCGGTTCTTCGCACCGAACCCACACACAACCAGACCGGCCACTTAAAAGCTTTATTCCACATCAATCGACAGAACTGGGGAAAAAAATCTAACAGATTTTTTATCCCTTTTCTTCCTTCTGTTGCATTTCTCAAACCTAAGAGATGGAAAAGATTTCAAAGAGTAAACACTATTAGATGATTGATTTTGATTTTATTTCGTTGGTGTTGTGAGTTTTGAAGGTAAGAATAATATCATTTCTTTGCTTTTTGGGTTTTAAATTTTTGTTGACTTCCTTTGAATTTATGTGTTACTGTTAATTGAAGAATCGAAAAGTTTCAAGGGGTTTGTGATTTAGTTGCTTAATTCTTGATTTGTTTGGTTTAGGTTAAATCTCTGCAACCAGAGGAGGAAGAGAGGAAGAAGCAGAAATCAGGGGCATGGCGGCTACTAGGACCTAAAGAGGGGAGAAAGCACAGGAAGACATGTTGTTGATAAAACTAACCGGGAATTTTTTTTTGGAGATGATGTCCCGAATTTTTTTGTGGAAAATAAGGATATGGTTGTTTGCAAATTATTTGCAGGTACGTACGTAACATTTATTTCTAACATAATGTTTTATGTAGTTCTGATAACTGATTTCTTATGCAACCATGAATCTTTTTTTGCGCTTTTTGGTTGGCATGTGGAGTTCAATTTTGTTATAGTTGTAGCAAATGGTTTCCATGCTGGGTTGTTCTTGAGAAGTAGCAGACGTCATCCACGCAATGTATCTGTACAAAAGTGTGAGGAATCTTTTCATTTTACTGTTATGTATTGTATGCCTGCTGCGTAAGTCCATCAATTATCATATGAAGTGATAACTAAAGGTATAATGTAGGTATTTTAGTCTCGGGAATGCAAAAGATGGAGAGTGTTGTGGTAGATTACCCTCCAAAATAAGTTATTGCGTGCTTTTTTCAGTTGTTTTTTTTTTTGTGAAATTTTGATGACATAGTATCTAATATAATGGCATTTGTATTGCTATATCTCTGTTGTACATGGTCGGCAAAGAAAAAGAGATAATAAATCATATAGTGCTTTGATTCTCTGATATAACTTTTGCAGATAAGCTACTTTTGATTTTTCTCTATTTCTTTACGAACCTTATTCTTTTTCATTTGCTTTAGTTCTGAATAAACTTGGCTTAGAAACTTGAAAAGGTTTGCGTCATGTCTACTTAATTATCAAAATTTGTATCGGACCGCTTTTCATTTTATAAACTTCTTATCCATTGGTTTATATTGGCCAGTAGTTTAGTGATACTGATGTTCTTCAGTACTATGATTTAGCCCTAATATCAGTTATTGTTTTTTGAGACCTTTCATAGTTGTAACTGTGTCATGAGGTCTCGGCAGATAATCCTAAATGCATATATAAGGTTTAACCGTATCTTTGTATTCACTGATTCATATATAACGGTTTTTCATCTGTCCAAGAAAAAATCCTATAACTTCCCAGAACATGTATTTCTCTAGGATGTTTTCTTTTTCTTTTTCCATCACTTTTTACCTATAATATTTTTGTTATGTTTTCATGCTTCGAAAGATGGGACAAAACCTAGAAGGGATTATAAATCATTTGAGGTAATTTTTACATTTCCAGTGTGGTTTTACGATCTTCTTAAAGTTGGTTTCGGTTTCTTTTTCTTCGTTGAAGTATTCTCATCTGCCTTCATTTTCATTTATTTTTTCTTTCATTTGTGGACGTCTGGTTAAACAACAATGTTGCTATTCTTTCATGTAATTAAACAGGATGCCCTACTGCACTTATCAGGCGGGTGCAGTCGTTTATCATGATAAGTGAATGTATCAACACCTTTGGTCCTGATCTAATATTTTTCATAATAATGTTTTGATACAAAATTCACATAACAAACTGCTATATCCAAGATTGCAAAATCTGATATATATTGGTCTTCCCTTAGTGTTCTACTATAGTTGACAAATATGTCGTCTGTCAAAGCTTTTAATTTCTTAAGCATGAACTCAACTTAAATGGTTGATTGTCTATTGATTCTGGAATTTCAAATACACCTAATATACATGTGAAATCTATCAAAATATTTATACCCACCGAAGTAATAATATACATTTGAAGTCTGAAGCCGATGGAAGCTCATATCATATATGAATACAAAGATCAATCTTAGGTATGTGGTTGCTCATTTTCAAGTGCTAGAATCTTAATATGTCACTTATGTTGGTGAAAAATTAAATCATAATTGTTGTATATAATTTGCAGTCCAGGTAGGGGAGTTTTTGGTGGGTACTATAAGAAAAGTTGTCCAAGCTCGATAATTGACATATACTTGCAGAGATACAAAGGTGGTATGCAAAATCAAAGGAAAATCTTTTGAAGTAAACATCGGAGTTTGAAATATATATAATTGGTACCATTTCGTGATTGTATCAACATCTGAAATTAGTTGCACTAGCTAAAAATCGCTTTTGGAGGTTTGTGACATAGCAACTAGATCTTTGGTGGAATGTGCATCATTGAATTTTTCTGGTGGTGATTCTATTAGGTAGTGACTTAGTGAGGTCATTCGGTTTATAAGTCAAGAGATCGAAGATGGTGGGGTGGCTACTGTTTTTGGGCGAATTTTCATGAATTGATGGTTCTTATGTTCGTTCATCACTATGGGTTGATCTGTGGTGGTGTTCTTCAGGTAGGTGATGCTAGCATAGATTTTTTTTATGTTGTTAATGGTTCTATATGTGGTGGCTGATTTGGTGGCGGCTGTGGGTGATGATGTTGCAATCCGTGCCTAAATGTTTTCTTTTCGGGGTGTAGAACAAAGGATTCCAACATTTTTTGTATTTAGTTTAGTTACATATGTAACCCGTTTCTTAAGAAGATATTATTTTGGAATCAAAGAAGAGTAAGAAAATATTATTCTGCAAGCAGCCTTATCGTGAGAAAAGGTCTAATTTGTATTTACTATCAATCCCGTGCCGTTACGGCACGGGTTAAGCCCTAGTGTATATATATACTGAGTTTGTATGTAAGTAAATAGGTTTGAGCACTCGTTACTTTCAAGTGGCTTTTATTCCTTTACAGGATCACAGTGCTAAATGTAAGGCTTTACGATTTTGACCCTGAACTAAAAACCACCATCAACATTAAGTCCCATGCTTAGCACGTAACAGTGACATTGTTGCGGGGTAAGCACTAGATGGTGACAAACAAATAAATTCACAAGAGGAGTTCGATACACATTACCAGGATAGAGGCTGGCTTGGTTCTTGAGTAGGGCACATTTTCTTTGTACGTCGGTTATCGTCAGATAGATAAGTATCTAGTTGATTGTTATCCCGTATCCGGAGCCTTTATACATGGAAAGAGACTCCCTTTCTTCCCGGGATATAACTGATTTGCGGAATATGAAGAAGACACTGAGCTTTTCTCCCCATCACAGAATTGCTTTTCTTCTTCGTTTCAGGTATTGCTCCATGTTCATTATGCAGTTTGATTTTTGATTGATAATAACAATTTTTATTTACCAGCTGTCGGTATATATGATCATAACGTCCCTTTTTGCAGTGTATGATGGGAACTACTGGTGATGATTACTCTTTTACTTCTCCAGAGAAGAGATTAGAAGTCGACAAACCCGAGGCTACTGCGTTCGAGGAGATGATGGCCAAAATAGATCCTCTGTTTCGTGAAGCGGGTCGTGCCATTCAGGGTATGTCTCTTCTGCAACTACGTTTCGTTCGGGAGCATGCTCAGGCTTTCTTGGATTCGGTCGGCATGGAGGAAGAATAGAGGCGCGGCGAAGCGTCTCAGCTTCCCAGCGCGAGAGCTGAAAGGTTTGCAGCGCGGCTAAAGCGGCGAAGGATCGAGCATGAGCGGCCTTCCAGCGAAAACAAGTATGATTACGCTGTCTGTAACGAAATCATCATCCTCGATTCTGACATGGGCGAACCAGAGTATCCTCAGAAGGCTGTTGGGGCAGTTCCTAAAGGAGAAATCGAAGTAGCTTCCGTAGAAGGTGTTGAAGCAACCGCCGGAGGGAATACTGGAGTGGCTGCTAAAGAGATCATGGTAGCGGTATCCGGAGAAGACGTTGAAAAATCTTCCAAGGATGATGTCGGTGCATCTCCTGGGGGAAATATTGAAGCAACTGTTGAGGAAGGCGTCGAAGCGGCATCAGAGAAGGAAGTCGACGCGGCTTCCCTAGAGGATGCAGTAATGGCTTGCGATGAAGGTGTTGCAGCAGTTTCCAACAGCTTCTGTTTCCCAGTAGGCAGAGTTTCACAAATCCTCTTGTGGTGATGCTGCTTGCTTCATTGTTAGAGTAGATCGTTCCCCCAAGTGCTTACCCTAATAATCACACGAATCCCCCTTTTCCCTTTTCTTCCTGTATGTAGGCCTTCAATGTTTCTCGAAAGATATAAGATGTTTCTCTTTAGGGTTTTGTTTTTTCTGGTTTGGACTGATGGGTAGTGATGTAGATTGAAGTTCGTTCAAGGCTTTGTGTCATGATTAGGGGTAAATAAATTTCTAAAAGAAAATAATATTTCAATTAATCGAAAAATCGGAACCCTAATAATTGTGAATACAAATAGTGCAATCATTTTGGAGGAATTACAAATACTGCGTGAAATGGGAAATTGCTTGGAAGAAATACTATGGAGAACGTTGGAGGAAAAGATAGCACATCGTTTTTAGATGTGGAGGACGCTGGAGGAAATGGTAGCACAGAGTTTTAGGTATTGTAGGGTTCAATCCATCGTGAGTGAATCACGCCTTCTAGCTTGTCCGCATTGATGAGCTTGCAATAACCGCCTAAGATAACATCTGCCACCAGGTATGGCTTATCTTTCCTTTCTATAGGTGAATCAGACTGAGTGGTTATTTTCACTGTCACATTCCCAACCTGAAATGTGGTCGCCTTCACTACCAAATATCCAATTTGAAATGGGTTTGGGCGTTGTGCAGCTACTTGATCCTTGGGCTTGCCGTCTTTGACCGAGACATCTTCCAAACTTTTAACAAAGCGTTTGAAAGGACCAGCATCCCATTCACATCTCCTAGTGGCGAATGGGTTGTTGATTGGAGCGAGTCCCCGAGACTTAGCGGAAGGAGGAGTGACCGATTGCAAAAAGGTTGTTCGATAAGACTTACTTGGGTTTGGAATCTTCTAACGTATGTTGATGGGCTCTCTCCAGGTAATTGCGTCACATCAACAAGCTGTTGATACGACAACAGATAATCTTCTGGATTTGACGGCTTGTTGGTAATCCTTTCAGGTATAGACACTGGCAAGGGACACACACCTAACTTTGCTTTGTTGTTATGTACCCACGAGGGCCCGAAGATCATATCATAGTTCGGGTAGTCTTTCACAATATGAAACCTACCACGTTTTAGAGCGTCTCCTATCTTTATTTCGAGGTCGATGTACCCGTAAGCGTCTCTAGACTCTCCTTCAGAATTTTTAATTATGGTTGGGCAATGAACAGCTTCCTGCTTAGAAATCTTTGCAGCTTTCAAGGCCTTGACGGTGACAATATTGAAATCGGATGCTACATCAATCAGCACGTTATCGAATTCGACATCCTTCGAGCGACCGTCAGGAGTCCCCAGTTACATCTCGCGTTTCCTAGAAAGGATTGAGGTTCATGAGCAACTTCCTTAACTGGAAACTGACGCTTACCTGATACAACACGGTTAAGAGCCCAAAATATGTCTTGACGCTGTGCCTTAGAGAAATACAGAATTTCACACAATCGTTCCATCATAGACTGCATAGTCTTGTGAACCGAATCCCCAGAAATCATGCAACTCCTGACAGGAAGGGGGTCCCTGTTGACTCCTTCGTTTCCTAGTTGAATTTCTCCCGCATCCACCATCTCTTTGAAAATGCGCTTCAACTTGTTGCAGTCACTGGTTGGTTGATTGACGAACCTGTGATAACGACAGTAGTTGGGATTCGCCATCTTTTCTTCGGTTGGCGGACGTCTAAGAGGAGGTAGCTTGATTGCATCATCTTGAATCCATGCTTCCAGGAGTTCAATGACCTCATCTATTGGAAATGGGAAGTCTGGAGCATCATCTCTAGCTTCAAGAGTTTTAGCCGTGGCTTTCCGGGATGGGGTCGTCTGCGCTGGCGCTGCGCGTTTGGGTTGTTGCTCCGTTGCTAGAGCTTTCCTTTTTCCTCCTTCACCTACCACGCTTACAGAAGGATCGGTGTTGTATTGCTTGTTGATAAGATGCCTATTTCCTCGGGTTTCGCACGCATCCTCACCCCTGGTCGATCTGGCTCTTTCTAAGAGTGCTGGTACGGTTGTAGCCGATCGTTTACCAGCTTCATGAAGTTCAGAGAATGTCTGGAAACACAGGTTCTACAGTAAAGCATGATAGATGGGAACCATACCGTTAATGCATGACTCCACTAATTGTTGTTCGGTCACATTTGGGTCGTGAAAATCCAAAGCTTGAATTCTGAATCTCTTGACGTAATCGTTTGGATGCTCGTTGTTTCGCTGAAACATTCTCCCCAAGTCCGAGAAAGTGATTTGCTCGGATACGAAGAAATACTTTTTATAGAAAGCGGCGACCATCTCACACCAGTTTGATATACTGTTTGGTGCGATATTGTTGTACCAGGTGTATGCTCTTCCAGTAAGCGACTTTGAGAACTCTTTCAGGCGGAGGACATGATTGTATTCGTGCTCTCCCAAAGATTCCAGAAAACGAGAAATGTGTTCGCGAGCGTTTCCAGTACCATCATAAAGGGAAAACTGAGGAGAGGAATATCCTCTCGATAGGGGAACTATATGCACATCAGAAGGATACAGAGGTTGGTGCTGGTGCAGGTCCACTGGGTTTTCCTTGCCTCGATGTTGGAGAAGTCGTTCCAGATCCTCACGAGTGATAAAGTTGGATGGCTAGTTCCTTTCCCATGGGCGTTCAGGTGCAATATGGGCTTCTTCATCTATGAATGCACGCCTTGTTGAAGTGCTTGTGCCAAGAGTGTCGAAGGTACTTCTTATGGGTTCCATGGGCTAACGTGGTTCTTGCGGTAGTCGCTCTGTTAGCGTCTTGAGGAAAGTGAGTACCTCTTTCTGAGTCGAAGCCATGTCTGTCTGAGCCTTAGCGAGAATTTCTTGCCTCTCCATCAAATCAACAATAGTAATAGGGGGTTGGCCTCCTCTGATTCCTCCAGCCCCTCATCCTGACGGGGGAGTAGCAGCTGCTCTGTTGACGACTGGAGCCGTTACACTTGAATAAATGTTGGGATTTGCGGCTGCTCTGGCTCTGGTGATGGGAGGTGTTACCGAGGGAACATCTCCTGCTCCGCTGGTGTTGGTGGTAGAGGATGTAGTTCCGCGAGATGCATTGATTGTATTGACAGGTTGTACGGTAGCGCCACTGACAGAGACATCAACGCCGAGAGTGTTGTCAGTGCTAGTTCCATCGGAATTGGTTGTCGATCCAGACCTAAGATCCACCATTTTGAAATCAGGAAAATCGAATTGGAAATTGAAATTGATTTTGCAACCGAGAGATTAACCTCCCGCTGTGGTCGCCAGTTATTTTGGGGTAAAAACTGATTCTGCTGTTTTTGGTAATTTGGGGTGTGTTGATGAGAAACGAGTTCAAACCATAAACAAATGCACTGCACGGGAATGCTTTTAGGTTCGAGAAATCAATCTGTAAGACTCTGGCCTAAAACAAGAAATGGTCGTTCTAGATTCAATTCGCTCACAAGGTGAAGGAGAAGGGTTAATCTTAGGGAGGGAAGCGGAGAAGGTATTTGAGATCAGAGTGTTGAATTATGAAAGTGTGGCTATTTATGACTTGTGTATCAGAAAAATGGTTTCTGGCTACTTGTGTTGATAACACTTTTCCTTTTCGAAATAGATTGAAAATCTATTTATACAAGTCATTGAGCGCACCCTGATCTCTTAGGAAGTGGAGGAAGTGAAGTAGTGGAGAAGTGGATTTGTGCGGAAGGTAGTGATCATCGTGTTTCCATTATGAGGGAAGACTGATCACACGTTTGCCCACTACTTCCATTACCGTTAACCGTCCGCCTTTCCTGACACTTTCTCATAATAGGCGCGTTGCACGCCGCACGCTGTGAACAGACCAATACCCCAGTTTGTGACATGTTTGATGTCTCGAATGAGTGGGTCAAGTCGTGGGACTTGCCACGGAGAATAGCACATGGCGATGTTAGGTGAAACAAGTAAGTTGTTTACGAGGCCGACATGAAATATCATATGTATTTGATGCATGTGAAACATTGCATTTAAGCAGCTCAATTTAATCGATGTGCATGAAGCATCATTATTTTAGAGCCTGATTGAATAAGTCGCGGATAAGCGTCTTAAAAACGGTAGCGCGGTCGACCAATTTGGGTGATCATTCGAGTGCCCTATGGTGAATTACCACATGGTCGACCACTCTCTGTGGAGGAGTGATGGCCGACGATCATAACGCTACCATGTTAATTTTCTGAGAATAAATATACTCCGTCCGACTAAGCTGGCGAAGTTGGATGGTCGTGATTGATTTGCGGCAGTTGTTCAATGTCGTTGACGCGATTTTTTAGGGTTAGAGGCCGATCGACCAACTCCCTTTTGAGCGAGCGATTCGAGGTGTTGCGTTCGGGATTGAGTAGGTCGATCGACCATGTACAAAGGTGGGTTGCCAGCGAGCATGCTGACATCCCATGGGTCACCTAAAATTAAATCTAAGCCACTCAATTCTGCTGGCGAAGTTGGATGGTCGTGATCGATTTGCGGCAGTCGTTCAATGCCGCAAAGTGATTTTAGGGTTTCTTAAAACAGCGCGCTCACGCTACTTTGGGCAAACGATTTGATATGCTCTGGTTTTGCCATGAATAGGTCGATCGACCAATGGAGGAGTTGGGCCAATGGTGAACACGTTGGCACTTCTTTGGTTGCTCGAGATACGATCCAAGCCGTTAAACTAGGCATGCTAAGTTGGACGGTCATGATCGATATGCGAAAGTTGTGTATCGCCGCGACCCAAATTAGGGCTTTGCTCACAACGCGTTTGCTTGAGTTTGGGCAATCTATTTAGCGCCCTATTGGCTTGCCGCGGGCAAATCGATCGGGCAAGGGGAGAGTTGGGCCACCAATGTGCATGATGGCGCCTCCTTGATCATTCCAGGGAAGATCTCGGTCGTCCAACAAGGCTGTCAAAGTTGGACGGATATGATGGCTTTTGAGACCGTTTTTTACGGTTTTAGCTCGTTCGAGCTTTGTTTTTACGCAGCGCAAACGCCCATGTTTGGGTCGGCATTTGAAGCGCTTGTGAATGGGCAACAAGGGATTCGATCAACTAGAGGACTAGTGGGCTTGTCGGTGGTTGCTACGGTGATTGCCTAGTTCTAATAGGAGTAAGCTATGCTTGTTAAATTGTGCGGCCAAATTATGTGGCCGTGATCGTTTTCTCATACTGACATGGATAGTCTAGATTTACCTTAAGGAAATTAAACATGTTCGATTGTCTTTAATTAAAAGCGCATCGATACGAGATTCTCTTTGTCAGAGAATGATGTAGCCTGTGCGGGTATTTTGTGCAGATCTCAACACTGGCACTTCGGGAGATTCATGCTACTCTGCTGAGAGTGAACACTTAATCGTCATGTCGTGTCAATGATGAGAGTTCGGCTGAGAACATAGCATGGAAAATACTAGGCAAATCATGCATTAATTAATAATGCTGGCATAAAATAGAATTCACGGAATATTTGGGATTGCTACTATGTGCACCATTCTGAATAAATTTCATATATATATACAGAGCTTGTTTGTAAGTAAAGAGGTTTGAGCACTCGTTACTTTCAAGTGGCTTTTATTCCTTTACAGGATCACAGTGCTAAATGTAAGGCTTTACGATTTTGACCCTGAACTAAAAACCACCATCAACAACGAGTTATATCCATCTTCATCAATAACACAGCATCAACTCCATTGCTGCCATCATTTGCAGCTAACTCCTCCATCATTCACCATTTATGATAACTGATGCCATCACTGCCATTACCATCAGTTCCCTTATTCTTTAACTCCTTATATCTCGAGCAGCATCCAATGACAAATCAACCTCTCAATCACCATCTCATTGTTCCTAGATCCCAGAGAGAAGTTTCGCCATCTGTAATTTTCATATCTTGGAAAATCCCATCACGGAATCAAGAAGCAGCGAGCTAGTGCATGTGGTACTCCCAGATTGCAATAATTTCTTCAGACGTGTCCAATCACGTCACACGCACTATTAATTGGAGATAGATCCTCCGCACCTAACAAATGTGATTCTTGGATCTCCTGTTCACGGAAGTGATGTTGTTTTGATAGTGGTAGTAAAGTTCGTTCAAAGACTTGTAAAGATTGATTTTAGACTTAAAAATAAAGAAAATATATACAAAGATTGTCACAAATATCGAGAGAACTGGGACTTTGGATTTCACCATTAATCACATTCAATTGGTTAATATATGATTCATAACAATTCTAGCTCTTTTTGTTGACTCTTTTCTTTGCCAAAAGTAGATTTTGTAAAATATTAATTGTAAATCACAAGCATGGTGCATCAAAAGCTCTAAGTCTAAGCATACACCATCAAAAAAATCACAATCAATTAATAAAAATCATAAATCAATTAAATCAATGCAAAAGTCATAGAGAATCGATTATAGTTACCAAGGAATTGTGAAACATGGCTTCCTCCGTCGTCCCAGTGTTGGGGTTTAGCTCCTCATGTCGAAAAAACACCCAAAAGATATAAACATGGCTCAAAAGGTGTTTTTATTGAAAAATAATATAATGAGCGAGTTTGTAACAGAGATAATTGTTACGAAACCCACTGTTACAAAGAAACCCTAGCAGAAGTATTGCGAACTCAAGTTTAATTGTTACAAAACTGTTACAAAGTGTTTTGAATTTGAATGATTAGTTAACGGTTTTCGCGATTGTTTTTCTTTCTTGTTTGCACTGTTCTTCATCTTCTTCCCTGGAACAGCAGCAAGCTCTCTGCAACTTCTTCTTTCTTCCTCTGCAGCTCCTCCAAACCCTATGTTCGGTCCCCAAACTCCCGACTGATTTTTTTTTTAAACTCACCCAAGATTATATATACGTCACAGGGCTGTCAAATCTTCTCGAAATATTTTTTTCTTTCCTTCCTTGAAAGTCACGGACTTTCTTCTTTTCTCTCTTTATTTCTCTGTTGGTACGCGGCTCTGAGTTTCCAAAATATTCAAGTTAATCAAAGGAAATAATCTCCCTTATTCTCCACGTACTTTCTAGTTTTAAAACTCAACACCGGAGAATATCCAACCGTCCCTGTTTTATCGAGATTACCTTTTTCCTCGCATGCTAAATACTTATCACCCCTGTTTGGATGTAACAGGGTGATATCAATCCTATTCCGTGTAAATCTTCGACCAAATCTTTTAAATATGGAACAGGCCATAACAAAACCCGAGATATATTACTTCCCCGATTTAACGAGAATCACTCCAAGATCCCTTGTTTTTTTTTTCCGATTCAAAACCCATTAGCCATCATGTTTTCATATAACAGGCCGAAACCAATAAAAACCCGTGTTTAAACCCAAGTAAATCTCACTCAAATCTTGTCCAGTAAATTACGCAGGTGAGAAGCCAATTTTCCCGCTATTTTCTCATTTGAACGCGTGGAAGAAGATGGAGTCCCCCTAATCCACTGCTAGGGTGCGAATAGCAAGTGGTGGTGAGTAGTAAAGAGGATAGCCCTTATCAATTGGGTGCACCTTAGTAATTGAGGTACCCCTTATCCAAAAATGGGGATCCGTATAGTAATTTTATCCCATGAATGCAAAAAACACTTTTCGAGCCAATTATGCCGCAAAAGTTTATTTATCCAAAAACACCTACAAAAACATAAAAAGCCAAAATAAGTACAAAATGAGCACTAACAAAATACATAAATGAGATCAAAATAGACACATAAATGCGTCTATCAAATACCCCCAAACTTATTATTTGCTAGTCCTCGAGCAAAAATAAAATAAAAATAAAATCCTAACTCACTGTCGCAGGCATCGTCGATTGCATTTAGCGTATGCAATAAGCCTTTAAACCTCTAGGTGGCCCTAGTGGCCGAGTTATAGTCTCGAGAGGGTTTACCAGAGGTGTACCCACAAAACCTTTACACTCCAGACCCTAGCTATCTACGCAGAACCTTGGAAAGCACTAAAGAATCTCCTTGGTTGGCATACTTATTAACTACAGGAGGAAGTACCCTGATGCGAAATTCCAATTGCTGTACACGAGTTTGCACTCAAGCATACTAAAATTAATATATAAGTCACAAAGCTCTACTCAGATAGTCGCACTATGGACATCAATACCCGGAGTCAAAACTAATCACATGGATAGATCAAGATGGATATAGAGAAAAACATAGATGGTTTTGATGTTTACTAAGTGAATGGTGTTTCCCATATCTGTCTGAAGGCCTCCGCCAAAATGAACCTATCCTAATGGACTGAGATACTAGTCTGACTAATATCAACACACTTGCATATACAAGGGAACCAGTGGTCGATAATCCTAACTCTAGGTCAACTCAGCTGTCATATACAAGGGTACCAGTGGTCGACTTTATTGAATTTATTCCGGTTGGTCAGATGGTCTGGTCTCAAATTTTTTTTTTTTTTCCATTTTTTTTCCATTTTTTTTTTTTTTTGGTATCTCAATCACTCTAATTCACCCTAGCATTAGTAACAACTTTATTCGTGAGCCCCACCTAATCACTTAGAGAAACATAGTTTAAAAACAAAACAAAATAAAAACATAAGTGAAAAGGAATCAACGAGATATGGTGAAACTATCATGTTATTTCTAACACCTGAGCTCTGTGCTTTTATGAATAGACTCTTTAGATGTTTCCATCTAATCAGATTGGTTCCTCAACTCCTACAACCAAAATGCTTCCATCCACTTAGATTGGTTAGTGCCATCCTTAATAAGCATAAATTTCTAAGCTCTGGAGTTTAATAATGCAACTAAAAAGTTTCTCCCATACCCCCAAACTTAAATCTAACATTGTCCTCAATGTTCTAAAGATAAAATTAAAAGCATGAACAAGGAGAAACTGTTACCATTTAAAGTAAAAGAGTTAAGCAAAGATATTACCGTGTCGCATGAATATTGTTTTACCTCCCAAGAAGTGCTAAGTTTAAAGTCTTCAGCTAGACTAAGAAAGGATTAGTCACCTCATAAAATTATAAAGTAATAGCCGGAATTTCTGTGGGTCATCAAAACCAAATAGAGCTATCACAAGTAAAAGGAATCTGCAACATGCCAAGAAAATTAACAAATAAAGCACACCCTTGTCTAGTTTCCTGTTTAAGACAACTACATCTAGCTGTGGTTCAGGTTCAAGTTCTATAACTGGGTCCAAATAAAATATTTTCATGTGTCGGAATTCCTCAAAGCTAAGATCCTGTTCAGGTTGTAAAGTCTGTAAAAACTCAAATAAGAACTTAGAAGCACATAATAATAACCTGAATAATTGCGGATCCTTAAAGTCAATCAGTTTTGACTCACACAATTGACCATGATGAAACTGGCGGTCAATCATAAGAAAATGTGTCGGTACTAATTTCCTAAAGTACTTAGGCTCAGTCTCAAAACTGAATAATTGACACATCTGAAACTTATACGTTCCCACATTTGGAAGAAAAATATTTGGTGGGAAAACAAAGTCAATCTGGGTATCATAGCCTGAATAAACCACATCAACCAGAGGATGGGTTTCTAACAACTGAACTTCCTTATGGACATCACTAGGTTCAGGAAAACGCGTATGAAGATAATCTTTTAAAATGGTTGAGGCACATTTGTCAAGTCCCAAGTGAGGGACCTTTCTAAGAGTTAAAGCACATGGAGAATGATAATCACCCCCAAACTTAGAGTTTTCAGTGTCTCTAGAAAGACTAGTCACAACTTCCCTAATTTCAAGGTCATCTGATTCCTGAAAATGGTCAATTGATTCTTCTAAGTTAGGTTCATCCTCGCTCATCTCTACGAGTTCATTTTCTTTGTCTAAGACTAATGTTTCTAAATCGCTAGACTCTAAAACAATATTCTCAGAAGAAACTCGTTCCTCTAAACCATTATTAGCTTCGTAATCAAAAGGAGAAACTACATCGTCTAAAACGGGGGTATCTCTAGTCAAATCCTCGTCCTTTTGAATAGGTGAATAATTATTAAAATTATTTGGATTTGAACTAGAAACATCATCATTATTAAGCTCAATTGGAGTAACAAATTCCTGATCACTATGCCTACTTATTTCAAATTCTTCATCAACATTATCCTCATCATAATCATCATTATAATAACATGAAAATGGTTGAACCTCATCTAAACAAGTAGTGTTACCAATTTTATCCTCGTCATCTTGATTATGCAAATAACTATCCTCATTTTCAAAGGTAATATTGGAAATACTATATTGGAAATTAAGACTATCTTGAGCAGTTCTTTCCTGGGCCTCTAACAACATTTTCTGAGTCGACTCACATGACTTCCTGATTTTATCTAGGAAATAAGGTTCACATATTGCATTGCTTTCGTCCATAACTAAGTTATTCATCTCATATGAACTATGTGTCGACTCAAGTAACTTTTGTGTTGACTCAGCTAACTTACGTGCGGACTCTAGTAGAGAGGAATTTTGCTCGTATGACCCGTGCGTGTGTGGATAGTAATTGGGCTCATCATGGTATGAGCCATAACCTTGAAAAATCTGATGTTCCCAACCACTATTCACACTATGGTCAAAGTAGTAACGTCCATTTTGAAACTCAGTCGGATATTCATTGTATTGGCTATTGTAAAACCAGTTCGACATTCTATGACAGGGGTGTGAGTTGTCACACAAAATAAAAACCCACTGACACGGGATTCGTGGGTGGATAGAGTCTTACCTCCCGTACCAGACGGGCGATGAACCGTTGAAGTCGACTTAGGCCACCGACTCCGATGTCAGTGTACGAACCCGAGGGGCCGAGACAGTATCGTAACTGTCGTCCTTCCCTGCAAACAATTTATATTTAATTTTTAACCTTTCCTTAGGGTTTTAAAAATAATGTCCAAGTCCAAAAAGTGTCCAAAAATAAAAATGTCCAAAAAGGAAAAGAAAATTTACAAAATAAAACCCTATTTACAGTTTCTAAAAAAATAAAACAAAATATATATACAAAATCTTCTTCTTCACTCCTTTCAGATTCCTCTTTTCTTTCCTTCTTTGGCGATGCTTTCCTTTTATAGCACTTTTTCTTTCCTTGTAGCTTCGCTTCAAATCTGAAAAGAATCGAAAAACACCAAAACGCGTCAAAAAGAACAAAAAATAATAATAAAAATAAACCTAAAACAAATCTAAATACAAGTCCGCGTCGGCGGCGCCAAAAATTGATGTTGTTTTGATAGTGGTAGTAAAGTTCGTTCAAAGACTTGTAAAGATTGATTTTAGACTTAAAAATAAAGAAAATATATACAAAGATTGTCACAAATATCGAGAGAACTGGGACTTTGGATTTCACCATCAATCACATTCAATTGGTTCATATATGATTCATAACAATTCTAGCTCTTTTTGTTGACTCTTTTCTTTGCCAAAAGTAGATTTTGTAAAATATTAATTGTAAATCACAAGCATGGTGCATCAAAAGCTCTAAGTCTAAGCATACACCATCAAAAAAATCACAATCAATTAATAAAAATCATAAATCAATTAAATCAATGCAAAAGTCATAGAGAATCGATTATAGTTACCAAGGAATTGTGAAACATGGCTTCCTCCGTCGTCCCAGTGTTGGGGTTTAGCTCCTCATGTCGAAAAAACACCCAAAAGATATAAACATGGCTCAAAAGGTGTTTTTATTGAAAAATAATATAATGAGCGAGTTTGTGTGAGAGATAATTGTTACGAAACCCACTGTTACAAACAAACCCTAGCAGAAGTATTGCGAACTCAAGTTTAATTGTTACAAAACTGTTACAAAGTTTTTTGAATTTGAATGATTAGTTAACGGTTTCTGCGACTGTTTTCTTCTGCTGTTTGCACTGTTCTTCATCTTCTTCCCTGGAATAGCAGCAAGCTCTCTGCAACTTCTTCTTTCTTCCTCTGCAGCTCCTCCAAACCCTCTGTTCGGTCCCCAAACTCCCGACTGATTTTTTTTTGAAACTCACCCAAGATTATATATACGTCACAATTTGTCAAATCTTCTCGAAATATTTTTTTCTTTCCTTCCTTGAAAGTCACAGACTTTCTTCTTTTCTCTCTTTATTTCTCTGTTGGTATGCGGCTCTGAGTTTCCAAAATATTCAAGTTAATCAAAGGAAATAATCTCCCTTATTCTCCACGTACTTTCTAGTTTTAAAACTCAACACCGGAGAATATCCAACCGTCCCTGTTTTATCGAGATTACCTTTTTCCTCGCATGCTAAATACTTATCACCCCTGTTTGGATGTAACAGGGTGATATCAATCCTATTCCGTGTAAATCTTCGACCAAATCTTTTAAATATGGAACAGACCATAACAAAACCCGAGATATATTACTTCCCCGATTTAACGAGAATCACTCCAAGATCCCTTGTTTTTTTTTCCGATTCAAAACCCATTAGCCATCATGTTTTCATATAACAGGCCGAAACCAATAAAAACCCGTGTTTAAACCCAAGTAAATCTCACTCAAATCTTGTCCAAGTAAATTACGCAGGTGAGAAGCCAATTTTCCCGCTATTTTCTCATTTGAACGCGTGGAAGAAGATGGAGTCCCCCTAATCCACTGCTGGGGTGCGAATAGCAAGTGGTGGTGAGTAGTAAAGAGGATAGCCCTTATCAATTGGGTGCACCTTAGTAATTGAGGTACCCCTTATCCAAAATGGGGATCCGTATAGTAATTTTCTCCCATGAGTGCAAAAACCACTTTTCGAGCCAATTTTGCCGCAAAAGTTTATTTATCCAAAAACACCTACAAAAACATAAAAAGCCAAAATAAGTACAAAATGAGCACTAACAAAATACATAAATCAGATCAAAATAGACACATAAATGCGTCTATCAGGAAGCACAACACACGTGATATAACAAATGGAAGTTACAGGTTCGTTGCTGAATCCTCAATTTTCATCATTGCATCCCCTATTTCAAGTTGTTGTTATTAGGGTTACATATAACAAGTATCATCGTGGAAGCGGTATTCGGTCACATGAAAGGAAACCACATCACCACTTATGGGTGTTGCCTTCCCATCGGCCACATCACCTCGATAGAATGAAGAGATTCTATTGTAACCCTACCGAAGAGTGCTACATCTTGAGTTTCAAGATACCGCAATCTTTCCAAGAATTTGGATTTCTCAGTCGGGAGATTTCATTCATTTATCCAATTGGAAACATAAAATTATCAAAGCAGCATGAATGAGGGATTATTATTGTTCGATTAAGCCCTGGCTTCAGCCGCATAAAACAAAGACTACTAGGGGAACGCTTACCTGGACGCCCCTTGAACGTGACATGTTCCAATGACAGGCCGACCCATCTCTCCTCGTAATATCTAACTTTTTCTCATAAGTTTTACCTTTATTTGTCACCATCTAGTGCTTACCCCGCAACAATGTCACTGTTACGTACTAAGCAGGGGACTTAATGTTGATGGTGGTTTTTAGTTCAAGGGCTAAAATCGTAAACCCTGTATTTTAATGCGCCTTCATCCTGCAAAGGAACATAAGCCATTTAAAAGCAATGAGTGCTTAAGCCTCTTCGCTCACATATGTATTGAGCAATTCAATAAATCTGTATATATGAAATTTACTCAGAATGGTGCGTGCAATAGCAATCCCAAAATATTCTGTGAATTTTATCTTCCACCAGCATTATTCACTAATGCATGACTTGCCTAGTATTTTCCTATGTTATGTTCCCAGCCGAACTCTCAATATTGGCATGACATGACGATTAAATGTTCACTCTCAGCAGAGTAGCATGAATCTCCCGAAGTGTCAGTATTGAGATCTGCATGGAAGTACTCACACAGGCTGCATCACTCTCTGACAAAGAGAATTTTGTATCGACGCACTTTTAAGTTAGCTCGATCGAACACGCTTAAATTCCTTAGAGAAAATCTAGTATGTTAATATCAGTCTCAAAAAACGATCACGGTCACACAATTTGGCCACACGATCCAACAAGCATAGCCTACTCCTAACAGAACTAGGAAATCACCGTAGTGACCACCGGCGGGCCCACTAATGCCCTAGTCGATCGAGTCCTATTTAATTAATTACCCAGCGCTCCAAACGTCAACCCTAATATGGGTGTTCGCGCTATTCGGAAGTAAGCTCAAACGAGCTAAGACCGTCAAAAAGGATCTTAAACACATCATGACAGTTCAACTTAGCCAGCCTAGTTGGACGGCTGAGATCTTCCCTGGAATGATCAAAGAGGCGCCAACATGCACATTTGCGGCCCAACTTCTCCCTTGCCCAATCGACCTGCCCGCGGCAAGTCTGTAGAGCAACAAATCGTTTGCCCAAACTAGGGCAAACACGCCGTTTTCAAAACCCTAATTTGGGCCGCGACAGTACACAACTATCGCAAATCGATCGTGTCCGTCCAACTTAGATAGCCTAGTTGAACGACTTAAATCGTGTTTCGGGCGATCAAGGAGGTACACATAAGTTCACCGCCGGCCCAATTTTATTCCCACTCGATCGACTTACCCGTGGGAAGTCAATGATGTATCAAATTGCTCGATTGAACTAGGGTAGATGTGGCCGTTTCTAAAACCCTAATTCATATTTGCGGCAATATGCTACTGTCGCAAATCGATCGTGACCACTCATCTGCGCTAGCCGAATCGAGTGGCTTAGATCTGGTTTTAGATGACCCATGAAATGTCAATATACTCACTAGCGGCTCATCTTCACACATGGACGATCGGCCTATTTGAATCAGTGCCCGGCGTTTGTATTCGATCAACCAAAATAGGGTAGCCGCGCGGTTACCAAATCCTAAATCAACGACAGCTGACAGCTGCCTCAAAACCGTCTTGTCCGTCCATCTTCGCTGGCTTGGTCGGACGGCTTAGATCGAATACTAGACGATCGATGGGGCGCAACAATGATTACCGGCAACCTCTCCTTCATAGGGAGTGATCGGCCAAGAGATATCTCGCCCATACAGTTCTCAATTGATACCCAAAGGTGATCGATCATGCTACTCTTTTAATACGCCCAATCCCCAACTTATTCAATCGAGCTCTAAAACAACGATATTTCATGCACATCGATTATTTTGAGCTGCTTAAAGGTGATGCTTTACGTGTATCGAATACATACGATATTTCATAAACAACTTAGTTGTTTAACCTAATAGCACTATATGCTATTTTTCGCGGCAAGTCCCCACGACTTGAACCACTTACTCGAGACATAAAACACGTCACAAACTGGGGGATACTTACTGGGGTATTGGTCTGGCGGTTTACAGTGTGCGGCGTGCAACGCGCCCATTACGAGAACGTGTCAGGAAAGGACTGTAATTGCAGGAAAACCTACAATACACACCTCACAAGAATTCATAATATCTAACACATTTTTAAGATCAATAACCAATCTTTTTATTAATTGAATTAGGAATTTTACAAGAAGGAAATGAAATCAAGAATGTTATTATTGCTACTCTAGACTTTCTCTCTCCTCTAAAATTTCTCTCCCCTCTCTAAAAAGATCTCTCCCTTTTCATAAGCCTATTTAGCTCTTTATATAGGACATTACATAATGGATGACAGCTAAGTTATCCCTTATTTTCGGATCTGACTTGCGATATGCTCGCAAGTGTACAAATGTAAAACCTCGCAACACTCCTAAATCTCGCTAGGTCTTCACGTCTTTCTCGTGTTCTGGCTGTCGTCATCCGTTGCGTCATTTATATTACTCGTCTGCGACGTCTTCGTAATGTGTCGTTTATGGATTTCGCAAGGGCGTTGGTGTTGCGATATTCTGATCCTACATCTTGCCTCTTCTCATGTCTTCTCTGCGAAGGAGAGAATGTCTTGAGAACTAATCTACTCAAAATGTCGTAACTGTTCATCCTTATCTGTTTTGACATGACTCCGTACTTTTACAAAATTTATTACACGTGTCCCTTCTTCCATTCATTTCTTGACACGTCTTTTTCAACCTTTCTTTCTCAACCGTTCATGTCTACTCTTCGCATTAAATGTGTTTGCCTTTTCGAGAATCCTTCTCTCTCTATATATTTTTCTTACTCCTCTCTTCTTCTTTTTTACTCTCTTTCATGTCTTCTCTGCAATTTCTCTTCTTCATCTCTCCGTAATTTCCGCTCCTGCTACTGTAAATCTTCTTCTTTTTCATCTTCTCTTCATTCCCATACTCTGAAAGATGCCTCAAGTTGGTCGTAGATATGAAGTTCTTTTGGGAGAGGTTCAAAAGGATTTGCAAGAGAAAGGTTTCACATTATCCACTATTCCCAATCAAGAATCTAAATCCATTCTCTCTACCAAACTGTTTACTGATCATCATTGTGATGATCAAAAAATCATAATTTCGCTAGGTCAGATTATCGCCGGTCTTCCCATTCCTCTCTATAACCCTGAACTTCCCTTGTTTTATGAAATTCTTGCTCATGAGAAATTCTCGCGAGCTATCTATCAATTAAGCGGATATTGTATCCGCTTAATTCTTGAGTTCGCCAACCGTGGTGCTGGTAAGGGATCTCTTTATCCCAATGAAGTCAGAGATCCTAAATTTGTGGACTTAGAGATATTCGCTGAAAAGTATTCAGTAAAGAGTTTCTTTGAAAATTATGAAATAATAAACATGAAGAACGATAGAACTCGCTGGGGTGCACGTTTGAAAAGAAGAGAAAATATTCCCAGCGATAAAATACTTATGCAGGATATCGATTGGCATTATGGCAAGAACAATGTTCCTCGCCATTCCAAAGACGACAAATTGTGCGTCTTTCCGCTATTTTTGATTGGACCTTATATTTCAGGTTCAAATGTACTCCCTGCGAATCTCGCCAATTATCAGCCTTGGGTATTTAATTGGCCCGAGAAAGAAAAAGAGGTATGCTTCCTAAACTTCATTCAACTTGTAATCTTCACTTCTTTTTATATCTACTAATCTTGCGAAATTTTAAGATTATCAAGTTGAGAAAAAGTTACAAAAGAAATCCTAAGGCGAGTACCCTAGCAATACTCCATTCGATCACGGATGAAGTAAGAAATACTTTTCCTTATTATTTTTAACAATATTGTTGCCTCTGTTTCTTATCTTCATTCGTGTGTGAAGGTTGGTGTTGAGATCGCTGGAGAAGAAGAAAATCCCAAGAAGACCAAAGGTAAAGATAAAGGTTCTCTTCGCAAGGAGAAATCTACTGTCCCACCCTCTAAGAAACGAAAGATCCATTCCTCTTCTCGTTCAAGTCCTCAATCAAGTGAAAGCTCTGATGAAGATAATGATGATGTTGACATCTCTCTCGCAAAGCAGAATCATCCAACTGAATCTTCTATGGCGCAATTGTCTAGCATCTTCTCTGACTCCATGCAAGGAATTGGAGATGATCGTCTTTATAGCACATGTGAAGCTCTCGCAAGTATCTGTGATGCTTCCTTACTATATGGTGATGATTCTCTTCATGGGTCTCCAGATCAGTGACTCTCAGCTTCCTAAATGCACTTGGCGTCTTGGTACGTTTTTATTCCCTTATTTCTTCATAATTCCGATTTTAAATCATATCTTGATAATTTCTTTACTTTCCTTTATAGTCTGGGAGAGCTTCCTTTGTTGTTGCCTCAGATCTTGAGAAAAGGCGCAGCATTCTTGAAAAGAAGAATCTTCAATTTCGCAAGAAGAATGAAGAGTTGGAAACTGAAGCTGTTGCTCTTCGCAAGAGAAATGAAGAATTTGAAAGTGAAACTGCTATTCTTCGCAAAAAGACCAAACAATTGGAAGTTGATTCTTCCACTCATAAGAATAAGAAATCTAGTCTTCAAAGCGCAAATCAACAACTTTATGGTATGAGACTCTTCCCTATTCCTTTGTTTTGTTCTCTAATTATTTTTCCTTATCTGACTTATCATTTTCGCAGACGTTTATAACCTTTCCGATGAAGCCATTCTTCTTCACTCATTTCCTGAACCTATGGATAATGATGCTCTTCTCGCTCACCTTAACGATTCTTTAAATAGTTTTTCAAATAACACAATTAGATCTCTTCCTTTAAACGAACTTCAATCCAAATTTCGCCTCTTAGAAATTGATCATAGATCTAGTTTGGGTTTAGCCAACCAACTTAAACGTCTGTATCTTAGTTCCCAAGAGAAAATTAATACTTTAAGGAAGAAAATTAGTGGTCTTATAGATGACAAAGATCGCATCGCTAGTCAAGGTGCCCAAGCATTAACGAAATTCCAAAAACTCTTCTTGAAGTTCAAGTTGAACGGGATGAATCCATTCGCCAAAATGCTATATTTAGCGAAAGAGAGAATCAAATTCGCTCCCTTCTTCTCATAAACAATGACGATGAATTCGCCTGGGCTGCGAAGGTTCTAGATGACGCCAGAAATAATTTAGGTGTTAACGTTAGCCTTCAAGCTGACCATACGGCCTTGATTAGGGATATGATTTCTGATAAAGAAGGTTGTTAATTATTCTTCTTTATTTTACTATTTATTTTTTATGACGCTGCCATTAAGTTATTAATTCATTGTCATATGTTCGTAGAAGCTGAGCAGAGATTTCGCAAAAGAATTGAAGAACTTGAATCTGAAAAAGAACAGCTCGCAAAGGATTTCTCTCTTCGGAATGACAAATATTCCAAATTGAAGAAGCAACTACAAATTACTGTAGCAAATTTCAAAAATGATGCTGTTCTCTTCCGCAATCAAACTATTAAGACAGTCTGTGATGACAACGGCATTTATTATTCTTCATACCCTTGTCTCCTTGACGAAATCCCTAAGAATGTGCCTTCTTTGGATATCTCTGACAGTGATGCTAGCGAAGGAGAGGAAGCAGATGAAGATGACGAAGTAGAAGGATCTGATGAAGAAGAAGAATCAAACAAGAAATAGCTCCATTTTCTTCTTTCTCTTTTGTAATATCTGTACATTTATTCTTTTAACCTTCTATTTTTGTAATCTTTTGCTGCGAGTTTCTCGGATCTTCAAATACAAGTTCTCTTTTGTTGTTCCTTTCTGCACATGTTAAAAGAGAAATTCTTTTTTGCAATACAGTTAATCAATACTATGAGTGCGTAAATCTATCATATGAGAATAAATAACATGTTCTTAATCTATTCATTCCCATACTTGCCTCTGTTATTTGTTTTCAAATGAAAGATTAAGCAAATAACTTTTAAATGGTAACATGCCTCAGTCTCGCAACTGTTGCTGCTGAATTCTCGCAAGCAAGTGTTTCTTGGTTGTTTCCAAGATCTCACTTTTTCTTTTTCTCTTGTGTGGTCTTATTTTGCCTTCCTAGTTAAAGGTCTTACTGTGCCACCTCTTGTCATTACGACAAAATCGCAGGACGTCTTTACACTTTCATGTAATGACCCATTGATCTTGCCTTAACATTTCTTTAGTATTGTTGCCTCTGCAGGATAATTTTGTTGCGACAATATGACAGGCCTAAAAATCCTTGCGAAAATAAAACCCCATGACATTGCCGTATTGCGACGAAATCGCAGGACGTCCTTACATTTTCATGTACTTGACCCATTGATCTCGTCTTATCTTTATTTTTGTATTATTGCCTCTTCAGGATTGTCGCACAAATATGACAAGCCTAAATTTTCTTGCGAAAATAAAGCCTCATGACATTTGCGTCTTAAGACACTTATCAGCTCCCTAATGGAGGGTGTCGCCCTTATCATCTCCCTGGTTGCCCCTTCAAGGAGGCGTACTTCTTCCATACAAGGCTAGCTCCCCCCATCCGGTCTTAACAACAACCAGTTGTTTTCGCAGCCTCTTATCCCTTTTGCCTATATGGCTTATGGTTACGAGACTACACCCTAAGTGGAGTTTTCTTCGGGCCGAGTGCAGCATATGCCGAGACTTTCCAAGAATGACCGAGACACTTCAAATGCCCCAAGCACTCTTGGCTCAACCGTGTACCTTGGCGCCTTGGTCATATGCTGACTCCTTAGAAGATACCCCCGGTCGTCCAATCTAAGTCTTAAGCTTAGATTGAAAATCCGAAGTATCTCCCCTGGATGGGCTTTATTGACCCCAATTCTCCATGACTCAGGTTCCAGGGGCGGTGTAACCTTTTCCCTGAGCCATGCAATAGGTACCCCCTTCTATGACGCACTTTAGGTCTTACATTTGCCTCTTTCGAAATTTTGATTTCGCGAACTAGGGTGTACGCCATAGTCGGTTTGCCTCTGTCTGATTAATTTGTTGATTCTTTTGCATGTAAATTCTTTTGTAATTTCGCAATCATATCTTTATATTTCATAGTATATTACCTTCTTATGCATATCAACTTCCTTTCGCAACCGCATCTCTGCTATTCATAAGAAAGAATATTTTTTTTTTTATTATTTTTTTAAGATCCAACTTACATTTCTCGCCTTCCTTTCCATTTTTTCTCTGACAATCAACAACTACTCTTGTATGTTACGAAACCTTCGCCACTTCCTATCTTCATCATTTTTTGGTTTCACAGCATTTCTTCCTCTCTTTGCTCTATTACATCTACCATTAATATTTCACCTCTTTGTTTTTCTCTGATGTTGTGTTTCCAATTCTTCTTCTTCGCAGCTCTTTCTTCACAGGATTCTTTATCAACTTCATAACACTTTTTTCCTTCAACCCAATCTCCCTTTATGATGCCAACACCAGTGGGATGAGGGAATTTGATACATTGATGGAAGATCGATGCCACACCTAAGATCTCATGTAACCATGGTCGTCCGATCAGCGCGTTATATGGTGATTCCACATCAACTACACAGAATAAAATTTCAGAAGATAATCCTTTCAATGGAATTCGCATATGAACTTCTCCCTTTGGCTTATTTGCAGTACCATTAAAACCATAGATTTTGTACGTTGAAGGTATTAGATCTTCATCTTTCCCTCCCATAATTTTATAAGTATGATAAAAAAGAATGTTCACGGAACTCCCCGTGTCAATCAAAATTCTTTTGATTGCCCAAGAATTCTCAGCTTCATCATCTTCATCCTCGCTAGGTTTTGGGTTGATCTCCAATATCACCACCAATGGGTTGTCATGCATTTCTACACCCTCAGGTACTTCTTCTGCGATAAAAGAGATAATCTGTTTTTGCCATTCTTCTAGTGGCGATGTCTTCGCAATGTTCATTGTTTCTCTATCATCGGCATCTCTTGCGAAAACCCTACTGAGAGTGTTATCGTGAAAATCTTCAATCGTCTTGTACGAGTGTACGATGGAATTACAAAACAGATTCTTTGCCTTTGCGCCAACTTCAATCACAAATGTTTCTCTTTCTTTTGCCGTATTCGACTTGTGAATATCTGGAGGAGGTGGTAATGCTTGAGTTTGTGTTTGTCCCGCCAGAAAGTGATTTAATTTTCCCTGATCTATCATCCTGAGAATGATTCTCTTTATATTTCTGCAGTCATTTATTGTATATCCATGGAAATGATGATAAGAGCAAAATTCATTACTTCTGTAGCTTGGAGGTGGTTCACTCCCCATGTTCCATGGTGCGGGTATGTTTTCCATTAGGATTATAGCTTCCCATATCTTCTCTACACTAGCATTCAAAGGTGGCATTTTGATTTCTTCCCATATTATCTTAGGATTTCGCTGTCCTCTGTGAAAGTTTTGCCTCTGACCTCTATAAGTTCCTTGCGGATGATGACCTCCATATGTTTCGTCTTTGGATTTTGTTATTTCCACCACGGCTATAGAAGTTTCTCTCTCTCTCAAATTCTTCTTGATCACGGCTCCCCATAGCTACTAGTTTTTGTTGTCCATCTCCCATTACCCTCTCTTGTTGTCCTTGCGAGGTGCTCGCCACTGTATTTATTAACTTGGGTAATAAGCTTGCATTCGCTGCTCTTGAACTTGTGTTCGCAATGGGGTATGATTCCATCTCATTTTGATTTTCCTCAAGAGCAATATACTCCTCATGTAGTTCTCGCAACTCAGTCATTGTGATTGTATTTTTGATTCTGAAAATCTGGATGTATAACAGATTTGTTGCGAACATAGCATTGATGAATGATAAGATGAGATATCTTTCGTCCACACGACCAACCATATCACTACACATTGTCTTCCATATTACAGTTAGATGCTTCAGACTTTAGCCAACCCTTTGCTTCAGCCCAAATACATCTTCAATGCCAGGTCGCGAGGAATTGTTGCTTATGTATGCTCCTAAAAATATAGCTTGCAAGTGGTTGAAAAATGTTATAGTGTTCTTTGGCAAACCTTCAAACCATTTTAACGCCTCTCCTGTTAAACTTGATGCGAAATACTTGCATAATATTGCATCATGGTTCTCCCATTGTAGCATACATCTCACATAAGTTGTGATGTGTTGGATTTGCACAAGTTGTTCCATCAAAAATCTTTGGTTAACGCAGGCAAATTGCATTTTGGGGGTATTCCTCCTAATTGTACTTCTTGTTTGAATGGAGTTTTCGCAGCTTCCTCTATGGCTTCATCCAATTGTCTCTTACCTCCTCCTTTGTTATTATTTATCATTCCTCTCATTTCCGCTAACTCTCTTAAAATTTGTTCATTTATACCAGAATTTGGATCCATTGGTCTTTTCAACTCCGCCTCTCTTCTCCTGCGTCCCTCTCTGTTTTGACTTTCTTGTTCATCACTTTCCTCTCGTCTTTCTCTGCGATCTTCTCTTTCAACTCTTTCATTAATTCGCACATCGTCGCATCTTTCATTTTCTCTTCTTCGCCGCCTTTCAGTTCTCCTTTGTATTTTATCATATTCTTCATTGATATTAGCATTATTGCGGTTTCGCTCACGCCTCCTTTCTCGATTATCAGGGTTATTCTGTCGAATGGCCTCTTGTAGTTCTTGTTCTTCCATTTCTGCTCTTAGTCTTTCTCTCTCGCGAGCTAAATGTGTTTGTTCAGCATAGTGTCTTTCAATTTCATCCTCAATTGCTCGTTCATTTCTTTGTATTTCTCTTCCATGTAAGATTCTCCTTCCTTCTTCTTGATTTTCTTCGCCATCTTGACTATTTCGCCTCTGGCGGAGTCTATTTCCTTGAATTCCATCATTCTGTTCGTTTTGAAGAATTTAAGCATGTTGAATATATCGATCTTCCAATACTTCTCTTCCTTCGCGACGTTCTTCGCCCGGATTTTGTATTCCCTCTCGAGTTTCTTCATTAACATTTTCTATAGGCAAATTTTGTCTTATTTCTTCTCTAACTGATCTTGAACGTGATATCGTAGTGCTTCTTGACCTCCTATTTTGCAATCTTATGTTTTCCATCCTCAATTCGTGATTTTGCCTTGTCAAATTCACACGTTCTTCTGCTTCTAACCGCCTTTCTTCATGTATTGTTTGTCTCAATGCTTCTAATGCTGTAATCTCTTCATTTCCATGAATTATTCCTCCAATTACTTCTTGATCTCTTTCCATTTTTCCATTGTCCCCTAAGTGTTGTTCTTCTCCCATTTCATCTGCGGAATCTGATCGCGAAGTATGTACACTCACCCTATCATAATCCACAGTTCTATTTTGTATTGGTGGGGTACGTTGAATTGGCGGTTGAACTTGATTTTCTATGTTGTTCCTTGTATTCATTCTTGAAGATTCTCCCATCTCGTCTCTCCTTTCTCCAGCAAGTCTCCTACTCCTTCTGACAGTTGTTGGTTGTTTTGATGCATGTCCTCTTCTATCCATTTTTCAATCTTAATGAATTGTTGAAAATTATATGAAATTCCTTCCCTATTACTCCAAATTCTTTTAAATCACAATATCAATCTTCATCCCTGTTTCTAGCGCCATATGTAATTGCAGGAAAACCTACAATACACACCTCACAAGAATTCATAATATCTAACACATTTTTAAGATCAATAACCAATCTTTTTATTAATTGAATTA
>JAJJWW010012297.1:0-118649 GCA_023531295.1 Papaver armeniacum
TCAACCTCAGGAAGCAATTGAAACAACATAGACATTAAAGCACCGCAATTGCACGAAATTTTGTAAGCCTAAACGATTGATACCACACAATAAAGCAAGATAACAATAGTTTTTCTTAACTAGGAACCAATTGAATCACACACACATCCATACACAAATAATGGAATAAAACATCAATTGTACCGAAAGTTTGTTAAGCAAAAGCAATAAATATATGAAATAAAATCAGGCTCTAGCGGAAAAGCGATTAACTAACAAACTCCGCACACCGAATTTTGCATCCTCTTCTCCAATATGTTTGCATCTTCTTCGAGGGGAGAATTGATATCGAAATATCATTATGTTGTCATCCTTGCAAAACAAAGAATAACAACAACCAACCTTTACGGAAGAAAGGTTGAAAATGGGACATTTTAATATTGCAAGCAAAGTTGAAAACCCGAAACACATATGCATTTTATGCTAAACCCATCGATTTAACATATTGTGACTTTTACATATTGTTTCACTCAAAACCCCTCATGATCCTTTGATAAAGCCTACCAACATGGGCTAGAACTCAATCTGCTAAATCAAAAGTTACCCAAACCATAAGGGTTCACAACATTATGAGATCGAATATCAAGGTAGTAAAACCGAAATCAAACATCCCATAAACATACATTGCAATAAGATAAAGCATTCAAGTACATGATATGTAAATCAAAAACTATCACAAGAAAAATTATAAATCAAATAATTTTATTCATAATAATAAGATAGTTTTATTTATAATAGACTTTCTCAAAACGCTCGGCTCACGGAGATCAGGCCTTGAAGGCGGAAAATCAAAACATTGATGTCTATTATCTTTGCAACTCGATCCTTCATATCAGTGCTAAATGCTAAAAGGCGGATTACTACTTTAGGTCTTGACTTGTGAATTTCTTCGGAGTGAAAACCTTGTTGCTTGACCGGAGATTTCTTGCAGGTGAAATTTTAGAAGTGAAGGATGCAGAGCATGTAATTGTCTTTGATTGAACACAAAAGTGTGTCAATGCTTCAATACAACGATCTTTCCTCAACGTATTCTCTCTTTCCTTCTTGCTAAGCCAATCTCCCTTTGATTTTAATCTTAATATCAAGAAGATCCAGATTTAATCTTAAGTTGATCTTCACAGTGATCTAGCATCTTGCCAAGAGAAGATGTTGGATCCCGGACTCATGGTTCGGACAAGGAATGACCAATAAGGAGAAGGATCTTTTTATAATTTTTCATACTTAGAAAATATAATATTCCTAAAAATACAAATATATCAAATATTTTCAAATACTAGATTTTATTCCCATAATCTACACATAAGTGCCTTGATTTTTCTTCTTCCTCCTCAAAATTTGGCACACATGGTGAGAAAAAGAATTCTAATACCCATCGGGTGGTATTAGTATGATATTTTCTCTCATTATGGAAATTTGAACACAGTGTCCTTGATCTGGCATCGTATGGAAATTCTCCTCTTGTTACCTCGGAACTAGCGAAGTATCTTGAGATTGACTTGGAGTTGCCTATGCAACTTTTAGCAATTCTATTTTTTGAGGCGATTTTTGCATCTTGTCTTATTTCCCTTTTCCATTAGATGATTTAATAACATCGGAAGACATGTCCATTTTTAAAATGGGTAAATCACTAATGGAGGAGGAAGAAATAACATTGACAACTAATGCAATATTAGATGTTTCCTCTTCTTTAGAATCATGTGAATCGAGCTCTCATCTAGAGTTACAACTAGAGCTTTCCTTCGGTGTATTTCTTAACATTGGGATAGTCTTTAGCAATATGACCAAACCCTTTACACTTAAAGCACTGCGGCTGATATTTATCATCTTCTTCATGATCCCTTTTTATATGAACTCGATCATGTGAACGAGAAGATCGATGAGTATCCTTAATGAATCTCTTATTTAAACCGTTAAGAGATCTCAAAATGTCTAATAATCAATGATAATGTTTTTCAATTTCATCATCAGAATTTTACGGAATATGTTCATCCGAATCATCCATCTGTCTATTCCTCTCCATTGGAGCTTTCGAATCTTTTGCAGCTTTAAAAGTGATTCCTTTACTTTGAATAAAGGTATGATCATGATCAAAGATCTTTAACTTTCAACGAGTGTGCTTCGTGGGAGAGTTGAGAGATCATTTGCTTCTATGATTGTATGCTTCTTAGAATCGTATCTTGGTGGCAGCGATCTGAGAATTTTGCACACTATATCTTTTTTCGAGATAGTCTTTCCAAGAGAGAAAAGAGGCATTAATTATCTCGAGTTTAGATGAAACTCTTCAAAAGTGTCGTTGTCATCCATTTGAAAGTTTTCCAAATCGGCGTAAGAGTTTGAAGTCTAGCTTCTTTCTCGAAGTGTTTCCTTCGAATACGATCTGAAGATTATCCCAAGCTTCTTTCGAAGTTTGAAGTGTTGATACATGATGTTGTAGATCACGACTTACAGCATGTATTATAGCATTCAAACCATCTAAATTCTGCTTTGCAATAGCCTTTTCTTCGTTTCAAAAATCTACTAAGCGTTTAAACTCAATTTAAATTTCTATCTTTAAAATAATATAACCATCAACGACTAATAGCCATATATTAAAGTCGTGATTGAAAGAAAAAAGATCTCATAGCAGATTTCCACCATAGATAGTATGTTCTGTCAAATCTTGGATGCGTTAGTGAAGTTGATTCATGAGAACTCAGTTCATTCTTATAGGTTGGATGCAAGCCACCCAGATTGTTAGATCTTTTCGTGTTTGCCTTCTACGTGCGATTGAAAGGCGAGGGTACCCAAATATAACTCAATCTAAAACTTTTCCACCATAGTCCTTTCTCAAGAAAGTGATTGTCTATGGGTGAGTCGAGACAACACAACAAATCGGTTCACATGATGTGTTCGTCTATGGATATGAGATCGAAACAATACAACAATGAAGTATGTTTACTTGATAAAAAGTTGGACTTAACCAAACACAATAGGATTACTTATCAAGTAATAGGAATTAAAAAGTTTGTGTAATTTACTTTAAATTATAATAACAACAATTATAATTCTTTGAAAATAAAAGTAAATGACACAACAAGATTTTCTTAACGAGGGAACCGCAAATGCATAAAAACCCAAATACCTTGTCGAGAATTGAATACTCTCGGATTAGCCGCTTACAAAATCAAACCAACTTCGTATAGTTGAGACCAGAAACTAAACCTATAGTTACTTTAGTTCCGTTTGTATTCCCACGCCTCCAACTGTGAATAAGTCACGTACTTGGAACAATTCTTTTGGTTAAGTATTCCAAGCGATAAAGGAACAACAAATCTGTTTGGTATCAACTTTCACCAAGTGATGTGAGTTCGACAAAGGCTCTTACCCATTTATCTCCGATAAACTCCTTTGTCAGTTCTTGTTCTATCTTATTATCAACTACCAAAGTAATTATTAAGATTTTGTAATCAATACTTTTAACCACAAAATTCTATTGATGCCCATCTACACAACTAATCAATCTAATCTACCCAGGATAAACCGATTATAGTTGGATCTATTTTACGAAACAAGTATTGTGCTTTTGAAGATTATGAACCCAAATCGAGAAATCTTCAAAGTCTTTTTGTCTTCAAATCTTCTTAGATCTTCAATAACACATGCACACAATCAGCTTGAATCTCTTGTGATCAATCATGCAGGCAGTGCATTAGCAATGGATTATCACAAGGCGTCTTTAGATCTACAAGCGATTAGCAAAGATCCCGTCGAAACTTCGATCTCTAGTTTGAGTGAATCTTATATCGAAAGAAGATTCTCAAGCATTAAAAAACCGTTGCAATCAAATTTCCAGCCACCGTTAGTCAATCAAATCAATCGAAATAAAGGATAAACACCCAATTATCTAGTTTCCCATAGCAGTACTAATGCAGACTTCTCAATCCCAAGAAGTCTTTAAACTGAGCGGCCGTAATATATTTCGCCTAATTAGGTTACTCTCCTCTCCGAATAGGCGGCTTCACCAGTAGCAGCACAACTGAGATAGTTTTTGTTGTACGAGGATTAGCTTGCTCGAAATGCAAACTTTCATATTTATAGACCAAGGAAGTTTGGACACCAAGGAATTTCCAAAACCAAAAATATTCTCAAGATATGCAATATATTCCAGATTCGGTTTCCATAATTCCTGGAAATGCTTTGTCCAAATAATGACCGAAAATCTCTTAGAAAATCTCCAACTAGTAAATGCACATTACTAATTTTCATTTTCCAAAAATAAAATTAAAAACCTTAAATAAAAGATTCTCAATTTATTTTATTCGATCCGGGATTTTCTTCCTTTATCTATTAAGGAATAACTTTGAACAATTAAAGATTAGCGTTATTGCACATGTTCAAAGTATGTCGACATCCTTACTTTGTAAGTCCTATTTCATACTTACAATCTTGAAACCGATTTTCCACACTTCCAAACAAGTTTAGAATTGGTTCATACGACTTTCAAGAACCATGTGATTGATCAAGAACACTCAATCACCAAACATGGGTTTCATGGTTCTACCAAACAAGTTTCGGTTCTACCTCCATGTGAGTACTTTGCATAGTCACGCTAGTTACCAAAATTCAGTTGACTAGGTACTAGGATCGGTTCCCACATATATATGGTATCTAACTTGTACTTGGTGCACATGTCCACAGGATCGGTTTCCCTTTGCCTAAAAATGTGTTGCACATGTCCATAGGATCGGTTCCCCTTTCTTCTAAAAACTTGCTGCACCTCATACAAGGATCGATTCCTCTTTGTGATAGGTTGCACTTCTTACTTAGGATCGGTTCCCCTTTACCCGAACTCGGTCATACCAATAACACAAAATCGATTATACCATCTCAGGTGATTACTTAAGATCGGTTTCACTAATAAAAGTCATACCAATACAAAAGTCAGGCCTTTGTGAATAGTTTTACCAAGAACATAAACAAGTCATGAGCGGTTATACTAATCACACGTATTGGTAGTTCGGTAGATATATAATGAATACTTGATACGATAATGCACAGTGATTTTAACTTTCGATTCTGAAATAGTTCATGAATTTACTTCCTTAAAACAAATGTAAAACATTGTTTCCTAGGATGAAATCTTCACCTTATACCCATACATAATCCCACAATAGCATTCAAACGATTATGTCGATATCTTATATATAAAGTTTAATGGTTACCGATACGTATTGGATCTCTATACCTTGGTAACTATTACTATAAAGGCGAATTGTAATAATAATGTACGAGAAACTTAGAAAACGGAACACAAGTAATAATTCGAAGAAAATATCTTCTCTTAGATTATGAACAAGAAAACGACATAATTCTCTTGTTACGCTCTACAATCTTCTTAAACAGTGGATTAACCTTTTTAAACTCGTTTGCTGTTTGCGCAAATATTGTCGTAAGCTTTCTCTAGGTTTTCTGTGCCTAGTATCTGTGTGTTTAGCTATTAGCCAAAGCTCTCTATTTATAGTCTTCATCGTACTCAGCCGATCAAGGACTTCTATTAGGAATCTATTTCCTAAACTAAGAGTATTGCCTAAAACAAAACTCTTCCCTAACTAGGAATTCTGCCTAAACAAGGATTCATGCCTAGAATAGGTTTCTTCCCTCAACTTAGCTTGAGGTTAACTAAGTTCCCTAAAGGAGTACGGATACACCTGTATCATGGGTCCCCCTTTTAAGAACTTGAACTCCTGTGAGAGTTAAAAATGAAGGTTAGGGAACTCGAGAGTCCCTTTTCCTTGTTAAACCACTTAGCCTTGCTAGGAACTTGACCTTCACATCCAATTAGAAAAGCTTCTTTCTCTCCTTGTCGTGTTTTAGTCACTCGTCGCTCCAATATGCAGTCTTCCTTGAGTGGTTCCTCTCTATCAAACCATAAGTCTTCTACTCGTGGTAAGATCATAGTGTCGTCGCCGTCATCATCAAGTAATGGTGGTTCAAACAACTTCAAGTATTCGGCATTTATGACCGAGTACATTCCTAGATAAGGTGGCAGATCTAGACGAAAGGCATTGTCACCAATCTGATCGAGAATACGAAATGGTCCATACCTCAATGGTTTCAACTTCTTACCTTCCCCCTTCAGTCGTTCCTTACCTAATTTTAACCATACCAAGTCACCAATACCAAAATTACAAGGTACAAGATGCTTGTCATGCTTTGCTTTGTATTTGGCTTGTGACTTCTTTAGTTGTGCTTCAACAGTCGCATGAATCTGAGATATCTTCTCCAAGAACTTTTGTGCCTTTTGCCGTTCACTTCCTTCCTTTCCCCCATTGAGGTGTCACTAGAAAATACTAGATCGAAAGGACTAGGTGGTAAGTAACCATAGCACGTCTCGAAAGGAGATTTCCCGAAGAGCTGTGAACTGCTCTATTGAAAGCAAACTGTAGATACGGTAAACTCTCATCCCAAGTTTTAGGATGCTTAGAATTATATCCCCTTAACATGTGAACCATAGTCCTATTGACCACTTCTGTTTGTCCGTCTGTTTGTGGATGAAAAGCTGTACTCTTCTTCAACCTAGTGTCCATCATCTTCCATAAAGAATCCCAAAAGTGACTAAGGAACCGACTATCCCTATCAGAAATAATCGAAGTAGGTAAACCAAAATGCTTCCACACGTGCTCAAAGAAGAGCTTTGTTGCACCGGCTCCCGTTACCGTCTTTGTACATGGAATTAATGCAATCATCTTGTTGAATCGGTCGACCACAACGAACAAGTAATCATGACCAGACTTGGTCTTCGGTAACCCACCAAGAAAATCCATAGAAATACTCTCCCAAGGCCTTGATGGTACTGGTAATGGTAGATATAACCCACGTTTTCTGTTGGAAGGTTTAGATGTGCTGCACAACTTACACCCTCTAACTAACTTAGCCACATCATCTTGCATCTTCGGCCAAAAGACATAACGCCGGAGGTTAAGTAGAGTTTTATTCATCCCAAAGTGTCCAGCAACTCGGGAAGTGTGTGCCTCTCTCAACCACTGTAAACGATCTCCATCTTCCGGTATGCAAAGTAACTGACCTTTGTATAACAATCCATCTCGGAGTTCATACTCGCTTTTCAAACCACTATTTACACCTTCTAACACCTTCTTGAAGTCTTTGCTGGATGCGTATGATTCCGCATACTCTTGAGGGACAATTGGCTGAATTCTCATGGCCACCATTAATGCTCGAACTGGAGGTCGAGATAACATATCTGCCAACTTGTTTGTTACTCCCTTCTTGTACCTAATGAGAATATTGAAAGTCATCAAGTAAGACATCCACTTCATGTGCCGGGCTTGTTGTAGTTTCGTCTGTGCATGTAGATACTCCAACGGTTTGTGATCTGAATGTACCACTACTTCTTTACCTAAGAGATACACTCGCCAATGTTTGATACATTGATATAAAGCATAAAATTCTTTGTCATAAGGTGCGTAGTTCTTAATAGCACTTGAGAACAATTCTGAATGGTACTCCACTGGTTTACCATCCTGTAACAACACTCCTCCCAATGCATAGTTAGAAGCGTCGGTCTCAACTTCAAAAGTACGTTGTAGGTTAGGCAATGCCAACACTGGTGCTTCTGAAATCTTTCTTTTTAGTAACTGAAAAGCGTCTTCATGAGTTTGCTGCCATTCAAACTTTGCCTTAGCTCCCGTCAAACCATGTAATGGTCCTGCAATATTTGAAAAATGCCGGATAAACTTACGCAAGTAGGTGCAAGCCCCTAAGAAACTCCCGATTTCGGTTACAGTACTAGGTCTAGGCCACTTAGTGATCACTTCAACCTTCCTTGGATCAATCTTCCGTTGTCCACCACCAACAATAAATCCGAGATACACTAACTCCTCCTTCCCAAACTCACACTTCTTTACGTTCAACTTCAGTTGGCCTTCATGTAATACTTTAAACACCTTCTCAACGTGAACGAGATGCTCTTCCCAAGTTCTGTTGTATATTAGGATATCATCCAAGTAAACAATCACAAAATCTTCTATAAAAGGTCGTAACAAATCATTCATCAAACGCATAAACGTCGCTGGAGCATTACACAAACCAAAAGGCATCACCAACCATTCGAACAAGCCTTGTTTGGTTTTGAAAGCAGTTTTCCATGTGTCATCTTCTCGAACTCTCATCTGGTGATATCCGAATTTGAAATCCAACTTTGTAAAGACTCGAGCTTTTTCCAACTGATCCATCATGTCGTCTATCCTAGGTAAAGGGTAACGATTCTTGATTGTGATCTTGTTCAACGCTCTATAATCAATACACATGCGCCAGCCTCCATCTTTCTTTGGAACCAACAACACTGCTGATCCACAAGGTGAAGCACTTGGCACTATCATTCCTAATTCTAGAAGTTCCTGGACTTGTTTCTTGATCTCATTAGATTCCTCTATGGTCGTGCGATATAGACCTACATTAGGAAGAGAACTCTCCCCGGTCAACATGATCTCATGCTCCACACTCCTCTTTGGCGGTAATCCCGTGACATCTGAAAATAAATCCTTGTACTTCAACTTCAACCTTTCTAGGTTATCTTCTTGTTGTGCAGTCAAGGCTGCCAAACAAACTATACTCGGCTTCTCCTCAAGAGAACGGATCACAAGGAGAATGAACTTCGTGCTAGCATTCACCAACCGCTTAGCCTGAGTGGCTGTGATCAGACTTGCTCCCTCAAGAGGAGAATCAATAGCCCGAATCACAAAACTTTCTCCATCTTTGGTAAAGGTGTACTTTTGTTCCCTCCTGTGTAGAGTTGCATCTCTATCCCATAGGTAAGGACTACCTAGTACCACCTGACAAACATCCAAAGGAACTACGTCGCATGTAACTTCGTCAATATATGACTCATCTAGAGCAAATTTGAACGTGCACTGTTGTGAAACTTGTAAGCCCCCTTCCTTTTGAAGCCATCCTAAAGGGTATGGTTTTGGATGTTTGAAAGTCTTCAAACCTAACTTCTGCACCAAAGAATTTGAAAGCAAATTCTTCTGACTTCCCGGGTCAATAACAACATCAACTAGTGAAGTTTTGACTTGCATCTTCACTGTGAAGAGTTGCTCCCTAAGATCATCTTTTGAAGGTCTTTCTTTTGCCCCTGTCATAGAGAAAGCTTTGAATTGGGTTCCGTTAGTCCGTGGACTTCTTTTGGAGTTTGAGCGACTAGTGCTGCCTTCTTGGCTTCTTTCCTCTGCAACCCTTTAGGCTTTAGATGAGGGTTCTTAACCCAACACTTGTCGACAATGTGACCTGTTTGCTTGCAATGAGTGCAAGACAAACCTTCCTTGTCACTAGACTTCCCTTCTTCTTTGCTCCTTTCACCTCCTTTCACAGTGGTACCTCCAGATTTCACCTTAGTATTTCCCTTTGAATCAGATTTCTTAAGCCTGCCCTCAATGGCATTAGCTTTTATACTTGCTTCGGAGATAGTATCCACCGAAAACATCTTCAACTCCTTCCGTATATACTCATGGAACCCGGAAATATATTTCATGTAGATAACATAATCCCCCAAGTCTAAGTCCAAAATCATAGCTTGATTCTGAAATTCCGAAGTATATTCTTGTACGGTTTGGTTGTAAGTCTGCTTCAAGTTGTACCACTTGAACCATCTCTCCTCAAGGTAGCCAACCGGATAAAACTGTTTCCTTACAACTGCCTTGAATCTTTTCCACGACAATACTCTTTTACCTAGGTTTTGTCTTTGATAAGCTTTCCACCAGGTTAGAGCATGCTTTTGTAGCTTCAATGCCGCGAAAGCAATCTTTTCCTTTGAACCATATTCAAAGAAAGAGAAATACGTCTCTAGACGTTCAATCCAATCATCTAATTTTTCTACATCGACACTCCCATCGTAAAGTGGAATATCAACACGAAAATCAATTTTCAGATTCTTACCATGAGGTTTAGTTGATGTAGGACTTTTAAGAAACTCTTTCTCCTTTTCTTCATCCTCATCTTCTTCCTCTTCTTCTTCTTCTTCTGAATCGTCTTCTTCAGAATCATCTTTTTCCGAAGCTTCAGGTGAAGGTGTAACCTTTTTCTTTGTCTTCTTCTTAGGTGTATGAGAACGAATACATTCACTCAATTCCTGAAGGGTAACTTGAATAGACTTCATGTCTGTCTGCAGCGTAGCCACCTTTTCTTCCATAGTTTGTGGTTCGCCTTCCTTAGGATCACCATCTGACTTTGTCATCCTTGATCCCCTTGTTTTCTTAACGTCTTCCAACTTCTCGAGTACCTCACCAAGCTTTATGTAGAGAGATCTAGTGAAAACCATAAACCACAGGGATTTACCCTAAAAACTAACCTTGCTCGTGATGCCAACTTGATACGTATTGATCTCTATACCTTGGTAACTATTACTATAAAGGCGGAATTCAGAATAATAATAGACGAGAAACTTAGAAAACGGAACACAAGTAATAATTCGAAGAAAATATCTTCTCTTAGATTATGAACAAGAAAACGATTACAATTCTCTCTTTGTTACGCTCACAATCTTCTCTAAACAGTGGATTAACCTTAAACTGTTTGCTAAGCTTGCACAAGTATTGTCGTAAGCTTTCTCTAGGTTTTCTGTGCCTAGTATCTGTGTGTTTAGCTATTAGCCAAAGCTCTCTATTTATAGTCTTCATCGTACTCAGCCGATCAAGGACTTCTATTAGGAATCTATTTCCTAAACTAAGAGTATTGCCTAAAACAAAACTCTTCCCTAACTAGGAATTCCGCTCAAACAAGTCTTCCCAATACTTGTAATGTCTCATATCCTAATACTTTCAAGCTAACCTATACGAAGTTGACTCTATTACATAATCAAGCCACTCTTAAAATGAGTTTTGGCTCACTAAAATATGACAACCAAACTTGACATACCAACGCTTGGTGGGTTCAACCGAGTTATGCTCTAACATGTTCTGTATGCCTTCAAGGATACCTTTCCATATCCAAGAGTCTCCATCTTTAGCTTTTGTATCCATATTCAGCACATTTCTCCCCAGCAGGTACTTAGCATCCATTAGTTGATACCATAATGAGTCTTTATCTTGTTCCAGTCTCCATCCAATTTTTGTAATCATAGAGCTGTTGAAGAGTTTCATGTTCATGAAGCCTAATCTACCCAGCTCATTTGGTTTGCAGACAGTTGTCCAAGCCTTTGGGGTTTTCCAGATTTTTGCACCAAAAGAAATCTCTTTGAAGCTTGTTTAAGTCTTGACAAGTTTTTTTTAGGAATTCTAAAGCAGTTCATTTGATAGATACTGGCTGTTGAAGAAACAGTTTTAATGAGAATTTCCCTACCAACAGGATTTAGAGGAGCATTTTTCCAACTTGACAATCTCAACTTCATCTTGTCAACCCCTGGTTTAAATGACTTGATTTTGCTTATGTGTGTAAAGAGGGGAGATCCTAGACATTTATCATCCAGTTTCAGAACTTGAACTCCCATTATGTTGCTGATGGCAGGGATGAGAGATGGATCAGTGTTCCTGCTGAAAAATACTCCAGATTTATTGAAGTTGATGAGTTGGCCAGAAGTGTCTCCAAATATGTTGAGGATGTCCATGAGATTTTGAGCTTCTACTTTGTTTGCTTTGCAGAAGACCATACAATCATCAGCAAATAGAAGATGATTTATAGAAAGAGCTCCCCTGCAAATCTTTATTCCAGAGATGATACCTAGGTCTTCAGCATGTATAAGAGTTATGGATATGGCTTCCATGCAGAAAAGAAAAAGATATGGAGACAGAGGGTCCCCTTGTCTAAGACCTCTATAAGGAGTAAAGAAAGAATCAGGAGAGCCATTAATAAGGACATCAAAGGTGGTGGTAGAGATGCATTGCATTATTTTTTGGCACCATTAATCATTGAAGCCCATCTTGGTCATAATAGTGTTGAGGAAATTCCAGTCAACTCTATCAAAGGCCTTAGCTATGTCAATCTTTATCCCCATACTTCCCTTTTCACCTTTGATACCTCTTTTGGATTTCATGGAATGAATGAGCTCATGTGCAATAGCAATATTATCAGAGATTTGCCTTCCAGGAATGAAAGCAGATTGATAGGGTGATATAATTTTGCTGAGATATGGTTTCATTCTTTGGGCTAGGAGTTTGGATATGATTTTGTAGGTAGTGTTGTAGAGGCTTATAGGTCTGAAATGGCTTGGGGAAGTTGGATTGTCTATCTTGGGTATAAGGGAAATGAAGGTAGAATTCATCTCTTTTAGCATATGGCCAGATATGAAGAAATGTTACACCATCTTGACAATATCATCTCTTATCAGCTCCCAGTTTGCTTGGAAGAAATTAGGTGGGAAACCATCAGGCCTTGGAGCTTTATCTTTTGCCATACTAAAAAGGATATATTTAATTTCATTCTAATCTGGGGTTCTGTTAAGCATATTGTTGTCAGTAGTGGTGATGGTAGTGGGTATTACATTCATAATTTCTGGGTTGATGAGGGTTGTTTCAGCAGTAGCCATCTTAGTGAAGTGTTGGGTAAAGCTGTTCTTCAATTCTTGATAATTTGAGATCCAATTTCCATCACTGTCTTGGATAGTATCTATCTTGTTTCTTCTTATAAGAACTTTGTAGCTCTATGGAAGTAGTTTGTATTTTGGTCACCTAATTTTATGAATTGATCCCTACTTTTTGTCTTCCAAAATTTTTCTTCAATATCTTGACAATCACTGAACTTTTGCTTAGCTAAGCTGGCAGCTTTACTTCTGTCAGTTCTGAAGTAGTTGTTATGTAACCATAAGAGATATTGTTTACATTTTTCAATGTTAGTTTTGATATTACCATAAACCTCTTTGTTCCAAACTCTGAGGTGAAGTTTGATATCTTTAAGCTTCCTAGCAATGAGAAAAGCACTGGAGCCAGTGAGATTTCTTCTCCAACACTTAGCAATGATATTCCTGCAATCCTTATGGTCCAGCCAAGGACCAAATAATTTAAAAGGAATTTTACCAGTTTGCCAAGTTGGATTAGAATTGAGAAGGACTGGGTGGTGGTCTGATCCATAACTAGCATATTAGATATGGTAGTATTGGGATATAAGAGGAGCCAGCTTTCAGTAGCTATCCCTCTATCCAATCTTTGTTCAGTGAGAGCATGTCCACTTCTTTTGTTAGACCAAGTAAAGGGACAACCATTGGTGCCCAGATCAACTAAATCCAGATCAAGGACATAATATAAATTAATCTTTAAATCCAAAGTCATGAGGATAACAAAGTTACGTACCGACATGAAATATAACTTCTTCCAAGTCAAACCAAATAGACCCTTTTTCTCATTGGTCTCCTCGATAACCTTCCTTTGTGCTTGAGCCTTTTGAATATGTGGCTGGGCCTTCGTATCATTATTGATCACACGTGGATGACCAAAATGATAATAACAAGCCATGTAATCATCAGCGGCTTCTTTGGTGTTGTTACAAGCCCTTGTCTCTCCCGCTACGAGTTGGTATCTTTCTTCATGGCGGTTGTTCCAAGCATCAATCTTCGGAGTTGGGCGGTAGTTTAGTACAATGGTGGGGCATTTTGTGCTTTAGCTATCGGACCCTGGGAAACATTGATGCAATACACAGACAGGTGGCAGAAAACATGCCAAGCAATCGGGAAAGTCAATCCAAAAATTAGCATTAATTGCTATAAGTATGGACTTGATAGAACCTCAGCTATCTTCGTGGAGCTTCACAACCGAGCCCTTGATTCCGAAGGAGAGATTAGGGTTGTCCAATATCGCTACATCAGACTTGAATAAATCCAGAAGGACAACCCCAGGGCGCAAGCAAAGACAATAACGACTCCGCAACGAACCAACTCTCCGGAACCAATTCGGAGATACCTAAGAGGAAAAATGAAGCCAAAGGCAGAACCAGCTCTCGAGACAAAAGATCAAAATACGGAGATGGCAAAGGCAGAGGAAAAGGAAGAGAATAATTTGTAGATAAAATCTACACAAAGCTGAACACAACGTTCTCTCACATTCTAAGCAAGGAAGGAGCAAATCCGGGCTTTCCTTACCCTAATACTAGAGGAAAGCAACCAGATAAAACAAAGGAGGCTAAGGAGTACTGTGAGTACCACCAGTACTACGGGCATACAACTGATACATGCTATCACCTACGGAACACGATCTCGAGATTCATAGACGAAGGTAAGTTCATGGAGTATGTGCAAATCCAATTGGCTGACGCTGAGGTAGCCCCCAAGAAAAGGGTAGAACTACCTCAGGACAGCAAATACATCAACATGATCACCTTCTCCAGCGGAGGCCACGAGGAGTTACTCGAAGACATCCTCGAGTTAGCTTGAAATAGAAGAAAGTTAGAAGCCCTCGAGGTGTTCAAGCTAAGTGGACCACCCACTAGCTTTTGGGAAGAATTGATGGCCACGCCATTAACATTCTCAACAAGAGATGTCAACCAGGAAGTCGAGATGCACAACAATCCACTTGTGATCACTCTATCAATACATGGGTGGAATGTTACGAAGGTCCTCATTGATGGGGGCAGCTCGTTAAATGTATTATTCTACAAACCCTACCTACGTATGGGTTTTACAGCTGAGCAAATGGATTCGTCCACTTGCACAATATACGGTTTCAACGGAGCAGTCTCTAGACCAAAAGGAGAAATAGTTTTGCAGGTACGCGCAGGACCCTTAATAACCAAAACAAGGTTCGGTGTTGTGGAAGCACCTTCGCCCTACAACGTCATCATGGGACGACTATGGGTCCATCGGTTAAGAGGAACAACCTCAACCTATCACCAGTACCTTCGATTCCCTACACCCATGGGTGAAATGGAAATCAAAGGTGATCAACAAGATGCTAGGTTATGAAATATAGTAGAGGTCAGACTCAACGAAGAAAGAGTTGCCGCACAGCAACACGAAAGAAAGAGAAGAAAGGCAAATGCCAGCGAAGTGAAATACGGAGGCTTCAAAATACCCGAAGCCCCCTCAGTTCAAGAAGCAAGCATTCTGCAACACAAGCAGCGGATGTCTCCACCAAATGACAATTACAGAAAAGCACTCCTTAACGACCTTAGAAAACAAACCTTCTCACCGGTGGAACCAACAAAGAAAATCAACATCGGACGGAGGCGGAACCAAAGATGATCAACATCGGAACTTTACTAGAAGGGGACGAGGAGATGCAACTAAAAAGGATACTACAGGATCACGCAGATATCTTTGCGTGGTCAATGGAAGACATGCCAGGAATTGACCCGAATTTGGTCTCCCACCACCTTCGGCTCAAACCAGAAATGCCACCATTCAAACAACGTATCCGCAAGGTGGCAGATATCTACCAAGAGGCAGTAGAAAAGGAGTTGCAAAATCTCCTAGCAGCAGGATTCATACGAGAAGTCAAGTATCCCACGTGGATATCCAACATGATCATCGTACCCAATAAGAACGGAGGCATACGCATTTGCATCAACTTTAGCAATCTCAACAAGGTGTGCCCCAAGGACAGCTACCCGCTGCCTAATATTGACCAGCTGGTCAATACAACCGAAGGTCACCAGAGATTATCCTTCATGGATGGCTACTCTGGTTACAACCAAATCTCCCTTGCAGAAGAAGACCAGGAGCATACTGCGTTCTTTACCCCACGAGGCTTGTATTGTTATACAAGGATTCCTTTTGGACTAAAGAACGCGGGGGAAACATACCAGCGATTGGTAGATAAAATCTTTAAGCCATGGATAGGCAAGATACTAGAAGTCTACGTGGACAACATGCTAGTAAAGAGCAAAGAGGCGAAAAATCACCTGTAAGACCTAAGGGAGATATTTGAAGCCATGCGAAACTTTCACATGAAAGTAAACCCGGAAAAATGCACGTTTGGAGTAACCTCGGGAAAATTCCTAGGGTACTTGGTAACTAAGCGAGGAATAGAAGTGGACCCCGAAAGGGTCAGAGCATTAATGGAGATGACATCTCCAAAAACACTAAAGGAAGTACAAAAGCTAAATGGAATCTTAGCCTCCATGGGAAGATTCAATGCAAGGTCATCGGACAAATGCAAGGCATTCTTCGACACACTGAGGAAAAGAAGCAGGTTCATATGGACCATGGAGTGCAAGCAAGCTTTCCAAAATATCAAGGAATACTTAGCTTCAGTACCCATCCTACAGAAGCCGGAGCCAGGTGAAATAGTCACCTTATACTTAGCAGCAAAAAGCTACGTTATGAGTGCAGTATTGGTACGAGACCAAGGGCAGGGAGAAAAGCCCATCTACTACATCAGCAAGACACTCAGTTCAGCGGAGCGTAACTAGACCAAGGTGGAGCAACTTATATATGCCTTAGTAGTGGCAACACAAAAACTAAGGATATATTTTGACGCACATACCATCCGAGTCTTCACGGAGGCCCAGATAGGGAAAATCCTCGATAGCACGGAGAAAATTGGAAGGGTGGCAAAATGGAATGCCATGATCAAACAGTTTCACATAATCTTTGAAACTAGAAAGGATGAGAAATCACAGATCTTGGCAGACTTTCTGGCAGACCTACCTCTCAGTGACGAAGCGGAGATAGACGACATCCCAGGAATGGAGGAAGATAAGCAAGAACCAGAAGATCTGCTGGAACCTCGGAATTCATGAAGATGGGAGATATTCGTAGATGGCTCCTCAAACGGAGAGGGAGCAGGCATAGGGATTGTAATAACAACCCCACCGGAGACCGACTCATCTAAGCATTCAAGTTAGAATTCGAGCAATACACCAATAACATCACAGAATATGAGGCGGTCATACATGGCTTACGCTTGGCACGGGAGCTAGGCTTATCAGATGTTCGGTTGACTAGTGATTCGCAGCTGGTCATTAGACAAATCGAACTCAAATACCAAACTTTGGATCCAATGCTATATTCGTACTTAAAGCTAGATCAGGAGCATGCATCCAATATCAATAACGTAACATTCAGGCATGTATGTCGAAAAGACAACAAACACGCAGATGCCTTGACATTTATATCCTCTATGCTAAAAGATAGAAACACCACCGCGTCAATGTCGATACTGGAGAGACCTTTGATGTCCAAACTGGGTCCATGAGAGAAGCTGATAAAGAGGCGAACGAAGAAATGAAAGAATCTGATAACGAAGCTGAGGAGTCTGACAAAGACCAATCCATGTCAGATGAAGATAATGGAGACGAAGCAGAAGATGATTGGAGGATTCCAATCCACCAATATCTGGACAAAGGTACCTTACCAGCCGATGTTAAGGAGGCTCGGAAGCTCGAATCAAAAGCAGCAATGTACAACCTTCGTGATGGAATACTGTATAAGAGGTCATTTCTCGGACCTCTAATGCGGTGCCTCACACGAACCGAAGGGAGGAAAATACTCCACGATATACACATCGGAGATGCAAGCAACCACAGCGAAAGAAAATCCTTGGCAGTCAAAGCCAAAATGCAAGGATATTATTGGCTTAGCATGGACGAAGATTCGAAGAACGTAGCTAAGCGATGCGAAAGATGCCAACGCTTTGCTAGGAAGATCAAAGCACCAGCAATGGAGCTTAACTCAGTCATCAGCCCTTGGCCATTTGTCAAATGGGGGGTTGATATTGTCGGACCCTTGATAGAGGGAACCTCGAAAAGAAAATACCTTATCGTGGCTATGGATTATTTCACCAAGTGGGTGGCAGCAAAGCCTTTAGCAAGAGTTAGGGACACTGACGTCTTTAAATTCTTGTTTGAGCAAATCATATGCAGGTTCGGAATACCGGTCGCCATAGTTTCGTGACAATGGCAAGCAATTGCGAGGAAAAACATCGACATGTTGTTTGATACTTTCAACATTCGGAAGAACAAGTCCACTCTTATATACCCTAAGAGCAATTGACAAGCGAAGGCAACCAACAATACCATAGCGATGAACTTAAAGAAGAAGTTAGGAGCATACAAGAAGAGGTGGTGCGAACAATTGCACAACGTCCTATGGGCCTATCGAACTACAAGAAGGTCAGCTACGGGAGAAACACCATTCTTACTCGACCTACGGAGCCGAGCAGATCATCCCGAGTGGAGATAATACTTCCAACAACAAAAACGGAGGCATGGGAGAAGAATCTAACAACGAGACTTGATGTTGGAAAAGTCGGATGGCTTTGCAAAAGATGGTAAACTACCAACGAAGGCTAGCTCGGGAATATAACAAGCGGGTCATCCCTAGAAACTTTGTGGTCGAGGAATACGTACTGCGTCAAATACCACCATATCAAAGAAAGAAGGAGTGGGCCAAGATGGCTCCAACATGGGACGACCCTACATCATACCCGACATTGCCGGAAAAGGGTCTTATTACCTAAGGACTCCCAAAGGTGAAGTATTACAACATCCCTGGAATGCAATGTATCTAAAAAAGTACTACCCGTAAGAGAATGGTGATTACTCAGGATAAGAAAGGAACGGGCAGTATCCTACCATGTTCTATCCCTGATCAAAGGTATCATAAACCTTACTAATCAATGAAAGAAACTTTTTGCTAAAAGAAAGTTAGTTTTGATTAAATACAATTGGGTTAGAATAGACACCCTCCGTCAGGATTGACAATGAGACAAGGAAAGACATAACTGCGTATATGTCAATACTCGGATCCTCGGGGCAATAGATCCCTTCATGAGGCAATAAGAAAAAGTAAGATATCCCCTATAGAGATACCTTGTCGAAGTAAAGCAGTCTTCGCGCTGAACGCGTAGGGTTACAGGAAAACTATTTCCCACGTAGGAACCTTCGCCACCGCGGTACCTTCTGGCCAAAGGATACTTAGGTAGGACGATGAATGTTCCACCAAAGGTTAAGCATACCTTATCACCTTGTGATAACTTGAGTGTGCGATCAATTAGACACAATACGTCTACAAACAAAAACATACATGCAATAACATAGGTAAAATAATAATGTTACCAAAATACGACTGACATGTCTTAAAAGTTACAGATAAAGAAGGTTCAAACCATCACAAAGTATTGTTTCAAAGAAAGGAGACAACACAAGGGCACCTCAACTGGGGGCACAGTACAACAAAGAGGCTGGCTAGACAAGGCTGGAAACAACGAAATTAGGGATAAGGAAGACAGGGAAAGACTACTCCTTAAGCCTGGCGTTCATCTTCCGCATAGGCGTCATTAATATAATCAATGACAGACTTCTCGAATTGCACCTTCATTTGGGAGGCCTGAGCCGCCAGATCCGAGGCTGACTTCTGGTGAAGCTCTATCAACCGAGCACTAAGTTGATCATTAGCTTCGTTGGAGCGACTCGACCTTAAACTTTGCAGCAGTATCAAATTGATGGGCAATCTCCAATGACGATATATGGCCCTCAAGACGGTTAATCTTAGCGTTTGCACCCACAAGTTGTTCCTGGAGACCTGCGGAAATGAAAGGGATAAGTTAATACAAAGGCAATACTGAATGCAAAGAATACTACGGAATAGAAGGGACCCTAAGCTACCTCCAGCATGGCTAAGGGATTCTTCTAAACTATGATGAGATTCGGCAAGATCCACCTCATCAGCATCAAGATCCTCCACAAGGGCATCTCGTTCGGTCCGGAGATCCTCAACATCAATCCGGAGCGAAGCAATCTCAGAGGATAGAACCTGGTAAATATTTTCTAACTCTTCCAACCTCTTAACCAAAGATGCATGGGACATGGAGGAAGGAACGAAACCAGCCTCAACAAGTTTGTTCTTAAGAGAACATACCTCAGAAGATAATACATTACGTTCTGCGGTAACCTTAGCTAAGGAGGCACAGGTATCTTCGAAATCCGCATGATACTTCTTACATATGATTTCTTGGGCTAAGAGGCGTTTCTCGACTAAGGCAATATCCTCCTTTGCTTTGAAATGAGACCCTATTTCCATTCAAGGGCTTCGTCACACTCTTTACGGAGCAAAGCCATTTGCTTCAAGAGAAATTTGGGCCTCGTTGTGAACAGTTACGTTCATCAACCGATCAGACTTCTTCTGATAATACCAAACGTCAGAGGTCAACTTGGCTACCTGCTCCCGGAGGTATCTAAGCTCACTAGAGCTACCAGCTGGCAGGCGTACGTTGTCTCAGGACTATGCAACCAAACAAGAATGAAAACGAAGCTAGGGAAAAAAAATGAACCTATGGCTTTGGAGGACTCAGCAGCCTGAGCAGAATCAGCAGCTTTGCACCCATCCTCAGCAACTTTAGCAACATTGTTAGCTCTCTCAAGAGCCAACAAATAAGCCTCCAAGGATCTCTGAGTCTTTTTCAGATCATCCTCCAACAAAGATACCTTAGCAGCAGAAGCAGCACCACTGGACGATGGTTGTTGTGCACTAGCAAAGGCATAATCTTGGCGAGCACGCTCCAACAGAGCACTCAAGTGAGTACACTTATCCCTATAAAACTTGAACAAAGTGCATCCAATGTCGATTTGTTTGCAAAGCTGCAAACAACGGAACATAAGAACAGGTTGAGACTCAAAATAGCGCATAAAGCAATGAAGTGAGAGTCACTTACCGAAAACAGCGAAAGACGAGGAAGAAAATCAGCGTAGGTATCCATGAATGCCTCCATCTCTTTGATGCCACCCCTGCGGATTTCACCAAAGCTCTGACTAGAGCGAAGGAAGTCCGGTTCAAAGAATAGATCCTTAGCCACACGGTATTGAGCAGACAAAACATCTAACTGCGAAGCTACCTCAAAAAAACCAGCCAGCTGGTGACGATCAACCTCAGCAGAAAAGGGACCTTTCAAATCCCATAGAATGGCTTCAAAACTCCCAAGGCTCAAGCTCTCAGGCAGATTACCCTTCTCAGACTCAGCAACAACTCCACCAATCGCTTGAGAGCAAGCGTGGGGCACGAGTACTGAACCCTCACCACGACGAATAGACGTCATGGTGGACGAGCTTGGAACCTAAGAAAGGACTTGAGTACCGCCTAAATCCATATCACCAGCAGAAGGAAGATTGCCCAGTACGGTCCAATCTGGTGACGAAGGTGGAGGTCCAACAACCTTGCTAACAAGGGCAGTAGAAACAGACTGAGCGCTCCCTAATGAGGTGGGCGTAGCATTGAAGGAGAAGTTGGCTAGTGAAATCACAACCTTCTTCTTCGGCTGAGAGTCAGAGCTACTAACTTTCACCACGGGAGTAACATCCTTCGCAAACGAACCACTCGATTGGAGCGAAGTAGCGAGGAGATGATGGAAGACTCTTGGAAGACACCACTACAGACACCGAGTAGTAGCCGAGACGACAGGTTGCAAATCACTAGGGGAAGAAAACGAAGGCACCTTTGGTAACAAAGTAGAAGTCGGAACTTGAACACTAACCGGGGTCACCAATGAAGCATCACCACCAACTGGAAGGTTTTCACCCTCCACAGAGCCAGCACGGATAGGACTGGGGCTATTCTTGGAAAAATCTTCCTCAATATCATCCAGATGAGGGCTAAGGCCAGTATCCTCAATGTCCTCCATATCTTCGTCAGCCTGCTCCTCCAAAACAACCTTAGGATACTCATCGGATTCCTCAAGATCGATCACAACCTTCAACTTGCCCTTTCTCTTGGAAGACTGTAGCAGAACACATGCGCAAGCCAAGGATTAGGGGAAAAATACCATGAAACATACAAACATAAAGGTATGGATATAATACTTACCTCCGCAGGTGTTGGTGTAGTTGTTTCAGCCGAAGCCTTTCTCTTCCTAGTCCTAGTAGCTACGGAGTTGCCAGCATAGCTCGGAGCAGTCCTAGCAGCGGAACCAGGGGAAGTTCCAGCAGAAGAAGCAGGAGTAGACTATAAAAGAAAGCTATCAGATTACCAAACAAAGACTACAAAACAAAAAATAAAAGGAAAAAACCTCCAAAGAAAGCAAAGGTTACCTCATGAGAAGCAGCAGGGTTGAAAACCCAAGGCTGATATCCATCATACTTCTCAGGCAAGGAGAGAGTTGTACGAGGGACATTGGGATCTGCGGTAGTAAAACCATAAGACCAAGGACATACCACACGAAGAGGAGTACGAGCCCAGCGATCATCATGATCAAGACGGATGCCGTCAGGCTTCGGCAAAGGTAGCTTAGCAGAATAAGGGATCACAATCAAACCGGTCTTATCAATCTCCTCCAACATACGAAGGCTGTTACCCTCTCTAATCTGCTTAGCAGTAACATGAATACGACGGGGGCCAACGCTCCAAGGAAGAAGATTACTTTTCTGAATAGCATCAGCGTATGTGGCACTGAAGTTGGCAGGGGTGTAATCCTCTTGCTTAGACCTTCCATCAGCAAAAGGGTCGTAAGACTTCAGAGTAGTCTTTCCCTTACTACGGTACCAGCACTCAAGAAGGGCACGCCAGAAATTGCCAGTATATTGCATGACTCCTCGGACCTGAGTTTTGTTCACCAGGTCATCCCTGGTAGACAAAACATCATAGTAGAAGGGATCCTTTATACTAAAAAAAAGTTAGGAGCATACCCGCGGCCAACTGACCAACACTAATCAAGAGGTTGTTCTCATCATATGGAAAGCTTCGAATCATGGATTCAGTGAGAACATCAGGGCCATTGACAAAATAGATCTCAAACTTATGAAGGCGAAATGACTTGGTGATCTCATCCAAAGACAAGTGAGCATAGCTATATTTGTCACGCAGTTGCAGCCTTTGAAGCTCATAGTGAGGCGGAGGAGGAGGAAGATCCTCAACAACAACCTCTTCAACCTCGGGGTCCACGAAGTCTCAGGGACCACAGCCATCTCGAGTACCAGCAGGTACCTCAGTGTCCTCAGGAGGTGGAGAATGCGTAACATCAGGATGATCCATCCGCGGAGGAGGCTCAGTTGACAACCTAGGCCTCATATCTTTACGCGCAGGCTTCTTCGGAAGTCTCATGATTTCTAGTACCAGCAGGAAGAACAATACTTCAACAATGGCAGACATAAAATTGCAGTTGACTCAAAAACATATTTGGGGCAAAAGCAAGCATACTTTGGGCATGGGTTTAATTAAACCAACCAAAAGAAACATTTTAATCCAATCTTAAGACGTAATGAAAGATTATTCACCACCATGGGCAAAGTTGCGAGCGAAGAGGATCATAGCATACACATGGTGAAATCATGAAATTGAGAGTAACCCATGCTTTCAAATAACATGAGGAAGCACAAAAAGCAGAAATCAATACATGCAGGGATAAGAGCAACATCGACAGCCAAAGCAGAAAACATGGAGGTTACGAAAAGCAACAGTAAAGTTGAGGAAATAAATGATCACTTACTTGAATATGATGATCGAGTGGTGAAGGACCTGAGCCTTGGAAAATCGATGGAAGATCAACAGTTGAAAGTAGAAGAAAATCTCTGAGAAAGGGATGGAGAGCGACAGTTCGGGGAGAAAGAAATGAGTTAATGATAATTCCTTCTCTTTGTTCTCTTCTTATAGGCGGTTGGTGAATCCAAAAATTTGGGTGTCCCGAAATTCAAGGGGAAGTTATTGCATGAAGAGACATGTGGGACCACCTAACCGGTACATGTAAAAATGGCGGCGTTATGGGAGTTTTTTCTTCCAATCCTACCAAACGGTAGAATATGAAAGAAAATTGGCAAACTGTGAATACCAATATTCTGTGGAGCACATGTCTCGGTCTCAGTGGTCGCACACAAGATAATTGTATAGTCCTCGCTGTACAGAGAGACCTGAGTAGCAGAGGATACCTTCGCAGATCTACTTTATCTTATCCCAAGAAGGGATACCTCGACGATCAAGATGGGAAAAGTAAAGCCTAGTCTAGAGGGAGGCAGCTGGCGAAGGGACAGAGGTAGATGACATATCTAATCAACATTAAATGCACAAATCTCTTATCTACACGCATAATCAAAGCACGTGGAGGGAGATGATGTGGCAGAACCTGAATGGAAAGGATAGCAATGAACGAAGGTACAATCTGTACTAAGGCTGGGAAGTTCCCGAAGGAACGTGGGTCAGCTGAGGTGGCAGAGTCCGACTGGAGAAAGCACGCGGTGAACGAAGGTACCATTTGTACGGAAGGTATATCAGAGAGCGATGGGTCCAAAGACAGCAAAGATATGCCTGGATCAGAAAGAGCTATAAATACCAAGCTTCACCAACAAACTAAGGGCATTCAATATTTAGGAGAGAAAATCTAGTCTTAAGCTTATACCTCTTTAATGTTTAGAACTTAAGTATTTACTTCAACTTGAGTTATCTCTATTACTTTGGGAAGCATTTAAGATCTTTGTAACCACCACAACTTACTACAAACAATCACTCATTATCCCGTGGACGTAGACGAAATTCGAACCACGTAATCTCTTGTGTCTCATGATAACTTAGTAGCATTTACGTTAGATTTGTGTTCTTCGTTATTATTGTGATCTTGAATATCTTTTATTACTTAGCATTATCAATTCAACAGAGGCATCAATACTACTTAGTATCCAATTCTCTGAGCTGTATACATTACGTAGACTATAGGAAAATTAGTAGTCACAACATAAACTCATACTACCTATGTGAAAATACGAGGGTATCCAAATACACCACAATCTTTTATTTTTCAACCTATAAGTCCTTTACCAAGTGTGATCGTCTATGGACACACTTCGTGTGATCGTCTATGGATACGAGATCGGGACAATACAACAACAAGATCACTTGTGTGATTGACTATGGATTCAAGATCGACACGATACGACAACGAAGTGTTCACTTGATAATAGGAAACTCTAGATAGGATCAATATCAAGTAATATGGATTAACGTACAAGTGCAATTTACTTTAATTATAATAAAATAATTATAATGCGAAATAATAAAGTAAATGACACAACAAGATTTTATTAACGAGGAAACCGCAAATGCGAGAAAAACCCGGGACCTAGTCAAATTTATTTCTACTATCATAATTAAATGGCTTATCCTGAAAATCTAATGCCAACTATGTAGTTGAGACCAAGTAGACTACCTAGCTACTTAGTTTCCTCGGTATCCATGCGCCTTGACTTCGAGAGTCAACACATTTGAATATCAAGTCTTTGATTGTTTCCAAACAGCAAAGGAAGAATCTATTTGGTAACTTCTCTCTTTGCTATAAAGATATGTGAGTTGTTGACAAAGGATCTTCCGTTTAAACTAATAAACTTCTTTTGTATGGTTAGATCAATACAAACTTTGACACTAAATAATCAAACTCTAGATTTGCAATCAATCAATATATCTCAAAGAGAAACTATTGATGTCGATCTAACAACTAGTCAATCAAGTCTATCAAAGATAAACAGGATTACAGTTGGACCACAGATGATCGTGTGGTTTGAACTAAATCCACAAGATACGAAAAACTAATAAGAAATCTTCTTTGTCTTCAAATCTTCTATTGCCTCAATACCTGCACAACACATGACTTGAATCCTCTTGTGATCAATCATGCGAACTGAGTGCTGGTTAACAATGGATTATCACAAGATATCTTTAGATCCGAAAATGGTTCTAAAGATCACAGTAAAATCTTTGATCTAGTTTGAGTGACCCTATGTCGAAGGGAAGGTTCTCAAGAATAATCAAAGTAGGTGCAATCAAAGTTACAACAACCATTAGTCAATCAAATTAATAATCGAAAACTAAAATAACAATGCAATTATCTAGTTTCCACCAAAGGAACTCGCAGAGCTTCTTGATCCTGATCTTTAAACGAGCGGTCGTAAGAGATTTACTTTAATTAGGGTACTTTCCTTCCAATGAAACTGGCCCACCAAACTACACGAATGAAGCCTTGGCTCTTAAGATGGTTTGCAAAAAATGCAAACTCTACTATTTGTAGACCAAGGTTGTTTGGACAATCAGGAAATTCCAAAACCGAAAAATATTCTCAAGATATTATCATTAAAGTACTATTTCGGTTTTCTATTTTACTCCTATATGCCAAACCATATTTCCGAAAACTCTCTGCATAAACTACTATTATTAGTCTAGAACATTAACTAATAATATTTTCAGAGGATATGCTTTAATTGATGGAAATTAAAACATATATGATGAAAATCATAATTAAATGCTTTTTACTTTTAGGTATGGGATCACTTTGAGTATCAGGGAATATCTTTGAACAATTAATGATAAGAGTTATGTACATGTTCAAATAATATCGACATCTAGAAGCTAACATCTTTGAAGAAACCCAAAACCTAATTCACACACATCATGAATAAATATGTGAACCATGGAAACTAGTTTTTCTCATGGAGCCAGATTATACCATCACTCTAAAATATGTCAGACCTGGATATAAGTTGTAATCGATTCTGACTTGCCTCCAAGTAGCTTAGACGGTTACACACCTTTATTCCCAAAGGTAGCTTGTGACCGATTACAACTAACTTCCCAATTCATCTTGTCACCGGTTATACCTTGGATTCTAGCACTTCACCTATTTAACTGCATTGATATAGTTTGTGATCGGTTACACCTTGATTTCCAAAGTAACTTCAGACCGATTGCAACTAGCTATCTATTATAGGCTATGACCTGCTATACCACAAATCTCAATCAAATAAGATTGAATCTACCTAGTCATCTTGTATTTGAATTGTTAGAAATATTAAAATGAAGAACTTAGGATCAAATAGCGTCATGATTTCCACTTTCGATTATGAAACTAGTTCATACATCTTCTTCCTTAAACTAATGTAATAATACATAGTTTTCTAGGATGAAATCACACCTATATAATGCACACATAATCAAGTAACTAAATAGATTATGTAGTTGTAGTATTTAAAGTTCAAAGATAGCGTTATACTTCATAATATAATTCCTTAATACTTTGGATCATACTATTATGATCAAGTCTAACTAGAGTTTCATATGTATATAACCCATGTTATGTTTTCAATATAAAACAACTTGAAAGATACGTTAGAATGGAAACAAGATCAAGTCAATATTACTAACTCAAGAGGAATGATGAAGTCGTCGTTGGGTCGTTACTTCTTCACTTTCTTCAGGTTTTAAACATTGTATCGCCTCAACATTCCTAGATTTTCTAGTCAAACCAAACGAAGTTGACTCTAGTATTTAAGCAAACGACTCTAGAGAGTTTTGATACCCAAAATATGACAACCAACCTTGACATACCAACACTTGGTGGGTTCAAACGAGCTATGCCTAACACTTTATGCTTTTGTTGTATGGACAAACCTATTTGGTCTTGACATCAAATCTGTAAAGCGGCCAACTATTTGAATGGCTCAATTATTGGTGTCATCCCAGTAATCCACTTCAAAGATCGATTCCAACTCTTTGCTGCCATTTGTCAGTTCATATAAATCTAGATGTGATCTTGTTTTCGAAGAGAATTTGTCTTTCTTTGCAAGTTCTACGCCATGTGGTTAAACAACACCTCTTGCTCCTTTAATAGAAGTTATGCCAACGAAAGTCACATCATGTATAATCTCTACTACCAGAACATCGGCAAAAATTTGGAATAATCATTAACATTAGTTTCATGATATCTACTATTATTGTGGATGGACATGCTAACCTCCAATTCTATTCTAACTTTGCTCTAATTGCTATGTCTTATTCGGGATCTTTAGCAAGGAGCAAGAAACATCAAAGACTATATCTCTCGGAGTTTAGAGCAGGGAGAATATCGGGAATTTGCAATATGATGTGCCAAAGAGTTGCAAAGAACAAGCATCGACTTTAAAGTGGAGATGATGCAACTCTAAAGGAATGAAAGAAGAGTACAATAAAGAATTTGAAGGTGATTCAACCCGGTACTCCACCAAATGAGGGATAAAATTTTGAAGCGTTTCTTTTGTCAAGGTCACTTAAAGATCTAACATAAAGGCGATTAATCTAGCCACTTCAGCCTATAAACTTTAGTAATTTAGACAAATTTAAATTGGAAAAGACCAAATCTAAGGCAAATTCAATTATTAGGAGGCACATTATTAGGCTATTAGCAATACGGATTATAAATTTTAAGGGGTATGTGCATGATCTTTGGAGGACTATGCATATCATTCTCGTGGATTGAGTAACCCGCCTTCCTAGTTGCTCTTTTTCTTAATTTTTTTCTTCCTATTGGTTGTTGTCCGTTATGTGGTTTACAAGTACATTAGTTTTTTTGTTGGCTTCTAGTTAAATATGTTGTAAAGAGTGTTACGGGATAGTTTGTATGAAGCTTTGAAATTCAATAATCATATCTTGCAGATATCATGGTGATTCACTCCAATTTTGATGAGCGAACTAGGTTTTATGAGAGTCTGATTCCAATGCATACTTTTGACAAATGCCTAGTCGTCGTTGTTCGAAGTGTCGTAACATGGTCCAGCCACTTTTTCTAATGTTGTCGCCATCCATATGAATTGTGCTATTGATACAGCTTATCGGTCGAGGAGTCCATATCACTAAGACCGCCAGCCATAACCAGGTGCCTACGGATTTCCCTCATTAGTGACGATTAGGATGGAACTAGAGCCGCACAAGACCCTAGTCTATTTACCCGCATTAGGAAACCGAAAAACTTGGTCCGAAACGGAGTAGACGGACGGGGATCAGGAATGGATTTCGAGAACCGGTTGTATATGAGTACGATCTGGTTCTATCTATTCCGACGAGGAATTGGACCCGAAACCCATTTGCATAATAGCAGGTCCAGTTAGAGAATCCTAGCCACGGTGCTGAGCATGCCATATCTATAATCTATCGAGCAGAACTCACTCACTCGTTCTTTTCTTTCATTCCTCTTTCTACTTGCCTCTTTTTCTTGTTTTCTCCAGCCCAGAAGGATGAGCAATCCATGGTTCCACGTATTTTTAACTAAATTTACCACCACCACCTTCTTTTTTCACCACTACTATGCCAGGTGAAATTGTTATTGTGAATTAAAAGAAGCGGTTTGATCGATCATCAAGCACCACCTTCTTCTTCTTCACTCACCACCACCACTTACCAGTTACCATCAACGAAGAAAATCATTCATCGATTTACTTCTCTTGAATCTTCAATCCATGATAACAAGTCAAGGTAAAAATTAAATCCGAGTTTAGGGTTTGTTCATTAATCGCATGTCTATTTAATTTGTTCAATTGATTTAGATCTATGATCACTTCTTCTTCTTCACCATCTCTAATCGCATGTTAGGTTTGTGATTCTATTTCTGGGAGATTTGGGGTTTGTTGATGTTGGCTTGTTCATTGCGATTGAAGAATGATGTTGTTGTGTATGGAATTGAAGGTTTTGGCTACGAATTTGAAGTCAAGTAGAAAACTGAGTTGGGTTGGGTTGTGTATGAAATTGAAATTTGATTCGGTGGAGATGGATTTGTGGTGTTCATGAGATGAGGATAGATGGGTTTGTGCTCTAATGGATTGATTAATTCTTTGTAATGGATTTTTGTTATCTCTTGATCTTGTTGAATACACATAAAAGTGTGAATTTACTTCATTGTGATTGATGCTTGATCAAAATTATCTCTTAAATTGATTAATCAACTTGTAATGGATTTGGAATTTTGGACTTTTTTTTGTGTATCAATGAGTTTAGATGGAGACATAAGCTGCCGGTGGGTAAAAACCCTAAGACCGACTTGTGCGGGTGGTGTTAAAAATGCGTGTCCGGGTCGGGTACATGTACGAATAAGTCCTCAAAATGAAGACTCGGTCAACTCAGTGCAGTACAGGTTCATAAGAAACATTGTCTTTGTCGTCCCATGTCGGCCCTAGATGGAACTGTGTCCATCCTACTGATATAGTTTTTGTGTGGAGGTGGATGCTAGACTGTGTAATGAAGGTCAAGATTCTAAACATGGATGGTAAGCAGAAGTCGATCGATTCTAAACATGGATGGTAATGGAGTCGATCGGACAGCAATTAATCAAATTAACAGGTCAAATTTACACTTTTTAAAGGAGTCTTTATAAAATGGAGTTGCCTGTTTAGCTAAATGATTATTAAAAGTAGTACTGGCAGTGAAATTCCACTCGAACAGTCAACCCCTGTAGCAAATAGCAAATAGTATTGTTGATGACTGCAGATATCCATTGAAAAAGATAGTACACCTAGAGAGGTTATAGATGACCATAAGGCTGAAGCCACAGGTCAGACAAGAAAACATGAAGATGACCTTCAATACAACTTCCATGGAAAGGACCACTGAGAAAAGTACTATTGGCAAAGAGTAACAACCCTACCATTCAAGGAAAGAACAGTAAAACCCAAATTATAATTACCATTACAACTTCAATAAAAATTCAGAGCCTCTTATGTTGATGAAAACCATCGAATTCAGCTTTAAAAACCTTGATGTGCACCACTTACTGAGGCATTGGGGGCCTTTGCATCTGTTGTCCCATGTTAGCAGGCGGTGGTAGCATCTGTTGTCCTGGAAAGCCTTGTGGGGGCATCATCATCATTGGCTTGACCCATTTGGGTGCCAGGGAGTAAAATTTGCCATCGTACCGCTCCCAACTGAAGAGGTGGAGGAACTGGTAGCTTCCACCAGGAGGCATTGGTCTAGGGCCATTGGCAGATGACATGGGTGGCGGAGGTGGCACAGAACCAGGTGGTGGGCCTCTTGGTGGGTTGGCAAAGCCACCAGGCGGATTTCCTTGAGGTGGTGGAGGTGGTAGTGCTTGAGGTTGTGGAGGCAATGGTCTTGGTGGCACACCTGGAGCTGCTGTGCCATTAGCGGGACCATTCGCAGATGGAGGTTTATTTGCTTCAGGGGGTTTCACTTTAAAGTATAATTGCAACTGCATATACAAACCAAGCATTGATAGTTAAATTAATGTCAAATGTGATGTAAACAACGAACAACAAATGCATAAAAGAGGTGCAAAGTGTTAATGATAGTTCAGACACAAACCGTGAACATTTTGGAGTCTGGATCCCAGTGCGAGAAGAACTTGGGTGTTGACTTGTCAATTTCTGTGCTTGGAACCTGAATCACGAAATTCCCAACACATAAGACAGAAGCTCATGAATGTTTATAAGCAAATTATGTAGAGCAGAATGAGTAAATGAGTATCAAAAGAGAGCTTAGACAAGGACACACCTTGAAGGCAATAATCTCATACAGGTTCCAGCCGCAAACAGAAGAAACTGGTATCTTTTATCCCACTTTTCAACTCTCTGTATGAATGCGAATCGAAGAAACAGAACATGTTAGACATCTTTATAAACAAGTTTGAATACCATGGAAGAAACAAAATAGAAACTGAAGTCCACAAATAAATATTGACAAGTTTTGTGATCCATTCTGACAAAAAAAGAAAAATTACCTGCTCGAAAGATGACATAAAACATGTCGGGCCAAGATCTTCAATTTCAGGATACTCAATCTGCAATCACCAATAATTTCGACAAGTTATTGTATAGCATGGAAAAATTAATGAAACAACTATACATATACGATTTGGCCACATAAGAGAAAGATGCATATAAATATAAAACATGTACAGTTGAGATGCAACAAAATTATACGCAGTACCTGGAACAGAAGAGACCTCTGCTTAGTATCTGGATCAAATTGTTTTGTTACCCTGTATCCAGGCCTTCCAATCTTAACTGCACGATCAAATGATAAAATAATACATATTAAAATAAATCTCATAGAAACAAAAGGTCATGAATCAATCTAAGTAAAAGTAAATATCCCATCATCTCGGAGTACTGACTACTGCAGTTATGAGTAGACATCATCAATTGAGTACCAGCGCAACAAGAAGACCCCCTCCCCTGTCAATGAGTCAAATTAGGGACATTCTTTTCTACCTTTAATGTTTATTAGTTATTGAGGCAATTCAAAAATAAATAAAAATAACCACCTATCAAGTTTTTATCAGATATTGGGAATTAAGAATCAAGCAACAAGGCTAGTGGGTTGGTCTTGATAGTAAAAAACTTTAAATGTTAACCTGCAAATTCCTGATGTCTCCAACTAGACTACCAGATTACAATTTAATGCTTCGCTAAGTAATCCATATCAACATTAAACCTTATTTCTTAAACTCGTCCATATTCCTTATTCTCAAACACACATCTAGACATGCCTAGAGCAGTCAAAAATTACACCAATCGTTTCAGAAATACACAAACTAACCTTATTGTTTAAAGGACAAATAAAGTCAAGGAATTTGTGCCCTAGATTTTCTATTATTACTTACCAATACCTCTTTAGATACCTAAACGATTATTAAAAAAGAAAAGTAACAAGGAATTGAAGTAATTATCAGATTTTTGAGAAAGCTTTCGCTTATGAGGCTGAGGTTGAACAGGAGCTTTTTAAGTTCACGAGCAGCTCTTTAGCCAAATTAGTCTGGTGACGTTTCCCTTGAGTATGAGCCAAGTAATTCCCTTCATTATTGTGTAATGTTAAACAAAGCTTACATTCGTAACTGCAAAAATTCAAACAATTTCAAAATTAGGGTTTTAGTAGCGAATAAACAGGGTAACAAATTAGGGTTTTGAAATACACAGAAGTTGGGAAAAGAGAAGAAAGATGTGATATTAGACGGACCTTCCAAGATGATTACGCATGAAATAAGGATCTTTAGCAAGATCAATAGTTTCTAGAGCAAGTCTTCTTAATCTTTCTCTTCTGTCGATGGCATTTATTCTGCAGAGGCTGCGCCTCCACCACCAGTTTTCGATCCCCAATCTCGATCCATCCCTTAAATCTCACGCTCACTCTCTCTCTAAACTTCTACGAATCGAGAATACTAGTGCTGATAATAGAGAGGGAAAAACTAGTTACCGACGATGATGGTGGTGCTACAATCTATATATATATATAGAGATGAAAAGGTTAAGATATGGATGTTCCTACGATAACAGGAAGGTGTTATAAAAGCATTAATCATTGTTGCTCTAACAAGATGAGTATGCGTTGGAGGAAAAGCTATCAGGACTCTTATCAACATGGATTTCTTTAGCAGGCCCAGCAATTCAATGCACGTTTGAGTTCTCGGTGTTTGTTTTGATTTTTTTTTTATAGGGATCCAAAAAAATTTGACACACAAAACGACTTTCAAGGGTTCTTGAAAATGAAGATTTCGATTTAAAACATAAAACGTGGCTGCTGACAAAATGAAGATAGTAAAAACCAAGGCTAACTTTATCAATCTTGACGAATGTTGCTGCGCGGGCGGGATGCCACAACAAGAACCACAAAGTTAATCTCTATCAATGATCAAAAACTCAACGGATTTCAAGGTAATAGGGAATCGGTCCCCGAGGGCCAAAGATGTGGTACAAGGAAATAAACGAATGGGATGGAAATGAGAATTGGTAGAGATTACAAGTGAGGATCGGTTCTAACTATCGAGGTTATCAACAACAATTGATCTTTTGATTTTAAATAAATCCAGCCATCGATGCCAAGTATACTCTTATGTATCGGAACTATCGATTATTATCACTCACTTTCACTCTCTTTCGGTGAGTTCTTTCGAGTCCTGTTATTAGGAGGGAAAGAATGGATATGAGGAGGGAAGGATTGAGAGGAGGGAATTAAATTTTTTGAGGAGGGAATTAAATTTGAGGAGGGAATTAAATTTTTTGAGGAGGGAATTAAATTTTTTGAGGAGGAGGGATTAACTTCTTGTAAAGAAGATGAAATGTCTACAATATCCTTGATGCTTTTATAGTCAAGTTTTACCCAATAATTCCGAACTAAGAATGAGAAATCTAAGATGCACTTTTTCTCCCCAAGAAAAAAATCTTATAACTCCAAGAATAAAATAAAATTACGTAACACGAGTCTGTACTTACTCTTCACTTTGGATATCACTATGTGGAACACAATAAGGGCTTGAATCGACGTCTTCCTTAGTTCCTTGATTGTACAACTAAAGTTCTTGTAGAAGTATTAATCAATATGCTTAAAAGTAAGATCACATCCTTGATTGCAAATCCTATATATTCCTAGTACCACGAGCTTGAACAAGAATTAATATGCTTAGTAAATCAATTGGTATACATAGAAAATCATAGCAACTAAGTGCAATTATTTGTGTGTGTGAAAGATGGAGCGAATCATCAAACACACAGTGACATAAATATCCATTTTACAAATATCAAAAAGATTCAACAACTATACGTAGACTACAGTACTACATAACATATGGGATTTTAAGATTACCGCTTGTGGAAAGAGAAGTAAAAAAGAGGGAGATTCTTGTTGATCCTGATTAACGGCATCAATAAGCATTAACAATACCACGTTCTAATCGGTTTTAATATAAAGTTAGGTTTTTTTTTTTTCGGAATCAGAATAGTTACGGTTATTATGGGTAGGGTAGGAATTTTACAAATATTTACTTTTATTCAATGTATTTGACATTGACTGTTTGTTGACTGGAATTTTGGTAAAATCATTCCCTCCTCATATCCATTTTTTGCCTCCTAATAACAGGACTCGTTCTTTCTTTCCTTCTCTTCTTCTTCTCTCTGAACTGAAGAACAACTGCACCATCGACCATCGTTCAATTCTGCTTCTTCACCATCTCTCAGTCTCTAATCTCTACCACCATCAGAGAAACGAATGGAGTTCTTCTTCTTCAATTACAAAAACAAGTCAACAACATGTAATTCGTTCATCCGATTTGGGTAATTTGTTTGATTAACTTAGGGTTCTTAATAATTAATTGCCTTTGATTAATGTGTTTGATTGGATGTTTGAATTTGATTTAGAGTTTTATTGGATATCGATTTGGATTCGATTATGGAAATTAAACAACAACAACAACAACAACAGGTAATTCAATCTTCTTCCACTGGGTGTTATTTGATATCGATTTGGATTTATTCTCTCTACATGCTTTTGGTTTCTTATAAACTGATTTTTTATATTGATTGGGTTTTTAGTAAACCCTTGTTTCAGCTTCTTGATGTTGTCAAAAAAGAAGCTGAGAATTATGATTGCTTACAAGGTACTTAGGTTATTGTTAGATTGGGTTGGATTTCTCTATCTTTTACTTATTTTCTTGATTTTGATAAAGTTTTGTTTGAATTTATGAACTTCAGGGTTTCAGGTTTGTCATCATTTGGGATGAGGAACTGGATCTGGAGAGGGAACATTATTAATTTCAAAGATTGGAGAAGAATACCCTAGAGAAGAATACCCAAGCATGATGATGCTTACTTTTTCTGTTTTCCCATCACCTAAGGTGTCTGACACAGTGGTTGAACCTTACAATGCTACTTTGTCTGTTCATCAACTTGTTAAGAATACTGATAAGTGTATGGTTCTTGATAATAAAGCTTTGTATGGTATTTGCTTCCTTAACTCTTAAGCTCGTAACTCCCAGGATGTAAGTATATGTATATGTTTGATTTGGTTTTACTTTTTAACTTGAAAATTTTGATTAGTATATTACTTGTTCGATTTTGGGAGCAATTGTTGTGGGAACAGTTGGAGATTTAAACCATTTGATACCTGCAACAATGTCCGGAGTTACTTGTTGTTTGAGGACAATTGAACTCTTATGATCTTATCTGCGAAAGCTTGCAGTGAACTATAATTGTATGCATATCAAGTCTATTTGGTGTTTCAGATGGATACCTCCAATTCAATTTGCGTCTACAACTCAAGATGCAAGTACCGAAGTTATGTTTTAAAATTTCGTTGGTTGTTTGTGAACTTTGAAATTTGTGTATTTTGTTAAATTTTGGTGGTGAAATCTGTATCAAAAATATTTTTGTTGGTTCTTAAGTAACGAAAGTTCATTTACAATTGATTAATTGCAATAGCCAATAGGTAAAAACCGAACCAGGACGGGTCATGTAGGTACGGTGGACATGTACTCAAAATTGGAACCGTCCACTAGAGGTATGAGTCTTGGGTTCTTAAGAAACCCGTACGATACTGAAGCCCATGTGCAGCCCTATTCGTATTACACTTTGATAACTAACCTAAACCTAATTAAAATCAAAATCAAAACCAAAAACTAAACCCTGACCCCTTAAAAAACGACTCTTCCTCTCTTCTTCTTCTCCATCGCCTCTTTCATTTTTCCTTTTCACAACAATTATCTCAGCCAATAATAACACAATTGGGTACGAATCGAGAAACCCATTCTTTCTTTCTTTTTTTTTGGCTTTTTGATTGATGAATAGGTTAGATTTGATTAAACTAGGAATTTATAAATTAGTTTCGATACTAAATACGGTTGGGAAACCAAAGATTTATCTACAGTAAAACACTGTACGGTTTGGAGTACATGAATTTTCCGACCGTAGAAATGTTTAACGGTGGGGAAAACATGAACTTCCCACCGTATTTATGGTTTTTTACGGTTAAAACCCAACCGTTTTTTAAATTTTAATTTTTTTTTCAAATCTTCCCAACCATAAGTTATCCTAGATTTTTTTACGATTGGGAAAACACTAGATCCCAACTATATTATGATTTGATAAGGAAACCCAACCGTATTTTCAATTTTCAAATTTCAAAATTCCCCACCTTAAGTTATCTTTGGATTTGTCTACGGTTGGGGAAAATATGAACTCCCAACCGTATATTTTATTAATGGTAAGGTTTCTTAACCATATATTCGGTTTAAAAAATCAAAAATCAAATTTTTATGATCTTTGATTTTCAGACACTAATTATAAATCAAATAATTAGTCTAATATAATCATTAATAACAACTAATCGAGGGAATTTTAGCAATTAACATAAATAGTAGGATAATGGGTTTTGTTGATTACTATTTCATGACCCGAATTTATCCTTTTATGTGCTCTCAAAACCAAAAACTTAGAGCCCTATAATAGGTTTTTATTTTATTTTGTTATTATTAGACAATTGGGGTGCTTTTAGTACAACTTTAAACATAAAAAAGATTTCACGTTTGATTTCTATGTTAAGAGGACCTCAACCTTAGAAACAGAAACTCGAAATAAAAGACAAAACCCAAAACAAAAATAACAAACTAATTACGGGAAAACAATTTTTCCTTTCTATCCTCCCTTATAATGTTACACAATTAGGGAATTTTTTTTTTATATTCACATCCACCCATTTGATATGAGGATCATAACTTCCAAGCAAGACCAGTATTGTATTTTCTGCGGCCCCTTGTTAATAAAAGGAAACTATATATAACAAAAAATACATCAACATTGTTGGTAGCAAACTCATTAATAATAAATGTGAAGTAAAGTGCATTCAACTATAATCATCTGAAAGTCGATTTTGTTTACACGTTCTTAGTATCAAAATTATTAATAATAAAAGTAAAATCTAAGTTTTCAGCAATTGTTTGTTCACTAGACAACATATCTAACCCAAATTTAATGTTAGACATATTAGGGGAGGATTATTTTAGTGTTGTAATTCCCTCGTTGGGTGTTAAATTACGAGGAACTTAATTCTTTACAGTGTTCGCTAAATGATCTCGTGCATATTGGTTCTTAAATGAATATTTGAAGTAACACCAAATCATCATGATTTTGACCCGTTTTAAAATACCGTTATGTAAATGAGGGAGCTCTTAAGAATTTTACCGGTGTTTTACTAGTGTGCATCAATGAGGGAGCTCATAAGAATTTTAATATAAACAAATAGTTTTTAAACACGATAGATGATTTATAGTATAATACTTTATTTTTAGGAATCGATATTGTATTGTTGTATCTCTTTAGGCATTGATCTTTGCCCTTTTAGTCTAAGATTCCAAGCCTAAATAATTACCACCACATAGTCAACACCACCGATCAACTCATTCAAGTTTGTCGATGGCGGATTTTTGACGAAGTCTAAAATTGTAAAATTATAGTTTTGTATATTTCGACCTAGTCTCGGACAAATATATGAAATTCATATTTTATGATTTAGACATGAAAGCTCGTGTAGCCTCTTGGATCATGAGTAAGTGATTATTGAAGTCTCTCATCTGAACTTTCAATATTCCTCGTATTTCTTCATTTTATACAGAACAGTTCAGTATGTACCGTGCAATTGCAGTATCCACTTCTGCATAAAATCAAGAATGATTTGACGATTCCTAGACAGATTGTCTGCTAGTATAAAGCGATAACGTCTTCAGGATGTCGCAAATGTTCCCTGACTATACAAAATAAATGTTCAGAACGAGTATGATGCCTCTACCATCTCATACATCGATTCTTGAATAAATATAATGCTCTAGACTAGGCAGATTGCACTGCTAGTATATAGCCATCGATTAATTAATTCTGGTGAAGCATTCATCAAATATTCTATTTTTTACCATAATATTTTATTACTTCAATCCACGACTTTTCTACTAAATTTCATGGATTAGCAATTGAATATGCAACTTTGGGTCGGGTGTATGGGCCACCACCGAGAAAATAATGCGGGCATATTTAGTAATAATGCACGAAGAAGCACTCAAAATATGGACGAATGAGGATATGAAGAGCTAAGCAAAAAAGAAAAGGAAAAAAAAGTACGAGGACCGGCCCAGCCCAGGCCATGCCGCGGTCGTGGCGGGTCCTACACCTCTCAACTTCCTTTATTTTATAATATTATTATTGCGGGGTTCCCGTAATTCATGACTTCATCATTCGAGAAGACTCTTGGTTCTCCATAATTTGTCAAATATTGCTCTAAAAAGCCTACAAATCAAATGGTCCCATGACCATTAGGTCTTTTCACCAATAAATATTAAAATATCATTATTTTAATATTCTAAAATATTGGACGCTTGAGAAAAAACCTTACTTGCTCATTCAAGCAAAACATTGAGAGAGTTTCGATCAAGATCAAACTTTTCGAAATACAAAATATTGCACAAACCTCAACGAAAATATATAAATTCTCAGAATGGACGGACTTCGACATGATGGCCCGTGCACCACCATGGTCATCTGTCCACTTAGCCACCATAGCCAGGACGGCCACATTCCTTAATCCATATTTTATTTTGGATAATCGATCCTCCACGGGATAATCCTTACGTATATGGGGAAAAACGATTCGCTGGTTTTTGGGGAATAGAGAGACGACCAAGCGGGCGAGACTCTTCAACCGAGCAAGCGCGCAACCTCACCTGAGATGCACCGCACGGGAGTGCTTTGAGTTCGAGAGATCAATTTGTAGGACTAAAGTCCTAAACCAAGTCAATGGCCATTCTGAGTCAATTCGGTCACAAAGAGGAAGAGGGTTGATTTGTAGGAGGGAAGTTGAGAAGTGTGTGGATCAATGATGATCAAGGATTGTGAATGTGTTGTGGGTTTTGCCCAAGTTTTTGTGAACTTTGTTGAGTTCGAATAAGTTCGGGTCGATTAATAGAATTCTTTGAGAGTGATTACTCGAAAAATTATCTTGTTTCAATCATGGATTCAGATACTTATTTATATTGCGAGAATAATAGACACATTGATCTCCGATGTAAGTGTGACGGTTTCATGAGTGAAAGAGTGGGAAAGTGGGGAATCGTGGTAAAACCGGTTCCATGTCGGAAGGAGAGTTGGTTAACCGTCCACCCACTACTTTGCCAACTCCTTCAACCGTTTGCACGACTTACTCACATTTCTCATCGTGGATGAACACACGTGCGTAGGGCCTCGGACAAAACCCTAAGTAATATCCCCCATGTGACGTGATTGATGTCTCACGAACGTGAGTCTGCAAGGCAGGTCATGTATTTGATTAGTCGAGTCGTTGACTTGATTAGAAAATGAGTCTAAGTTTTGTTGAATCGAGCATGAGTGATTGAATGCTCAATGATTCATGGATTGAACATGTTAGGCGTGCGGTTCTTAGATATTGCTCGTTCCGAGCAAATATTGTAAATTCGATGAATTGTTGAATATTGAGTTAATCAATATTGGCGGAACATTGATAGTTAGATCAATATTCGAGTTGCTCAATTCGACCAATTGCTGAATATTGATAGTTGGATAGAAGCGAAAGCAAGTATTGCTCAATTCGGCCAATTGCGATAAATTGCGAATATTGATAGTTGGATCAATATTCGAGCAATCGAACAAGTGTTGCTCAATTCAACAAACCATTGAATATTGATAGTTAGATCAATATTCAGTTGTCAATTCGACGAATTGCCGAATATTGATAGTTGGATCAATATTCTGGCAATCGAACAGTATTGCTCAATTCGACGAATTGCGAAGATGGATCAATATTCGAGTGGCGAGCAAGTATTGCTCAATTTGACGAATTATTGAATATTGATAGTTGGATCAATATTCGAGCAATCGAGCAAGTATTGCTCAATTCGACGAAGGTATTTATTGGTAACGTGACCCAATAAAATATTAATTAAAATATTGCGAGACTACCAAATATTATGTAATTAATCTAAATGTTGATTCTTTGGATCAATATAAATTTATTAGTGTTTGAACTTGCTCGAATGATGATTTGTGGAGTGTTTGTTCAAAACCCTAATTTTGATCAATTGTTCGTCAATATTTGAGAATAGGTCATGAGTGAGGGGAGGGACCTAGGCCACATGGGATGATGGACGACCATGTGGTTTCCCTAGTGCTCGAATGAGCATGCACTGTGTCCCTTGAATTGACCGGTTGTATGAATGAATGATGATTAAATGTAGGTTTCATCATTTATTAAAATAATGCTCGTCAGAAAGCATTAGGTAATAAAACCTAATTTATGGAAGTGAGGACCGACCAGGGCATAAAACCGTCCCAGGGTCGTGGGACGATTGATGGTCGCTTCGAGCAAATTCCAAGTTGTTGAAAGATTTGGATGATATGAGCAATTGATCAAATTAGGTCAAAATTATAAGAATGTGTGGGACCGGTTCTTCAAGCCTTAGGACGGCCTTAGTCGGTCAAGGAAGCATGCACGAGGTCACCATAATGTCCGTGTCTCGCCCCGAGAGTTTTGGTATTTTCGGGTGTGCGTTGGAAGAATACTTTGGATTACCAGGAAGAGTTTGATCTTTGGTGAATTCTTGATTTTGCTCGAATGAGCAAGTAGACTTTGCTCGTTGGATCAAAATTTGGAGAATATTAAAATAATAATATTTTAATATTTGGCATGAGTACCCTAGTCGGTCATGTGACCATTTGAGGTTTTGTGTTTTTCATGGTTTGAGCAATATTTGAGAAAATATGAAGAAACCATGATTTTTCTCAAACGGAGGAGTTTCATGAGATGAGGGAAATAATTATGAAAATAAGGGATTGCAAGGTGTGGGACTGGCCATGGCTAGGTAGCCCGGTCCCGCGACACCTTCCTTATTTTATTATTTTTCATGAAAACGTGAAAATATGGAGAAACTGTGAGTTTTGCTCAAACAAGGAAAGTTGCTCGAATGAAGGAGTTTTCATGAGTTCATGAAAATAGGAAAATAGGAAAAATAAAGGGAAGATGCGTGGGGACCGGCCACGGCGGCATGACCGGTACGTGGTGGGCCCGGTCCCCTAGGCGCCTCTTTTATTATTTTTTAATATTATTTTCTCTCTCCAATTTTGTGTAGGATTCCTCGTTTGTCCATATTTCCGAATGCTCGTTCGTGCATCATTGTTGAGTACACTTGCACCATTTTATTTGGGCTTACTCAGTGATAGTCCAGATGCCCGATTGTTGAGTAATTATTACTAATTCATGAAATTCAGTGGAGAATGATTCATGAAACAGAGTAATAATCATGAATTGTGCATCTATTACCAATCTATGAATCAGTCGGGGAATTCAGGGAACGGGGCAATGAGATGAATTGGTTATCTATTACTAATCCATGGAGTCGGTAGGAATTCATGGAACAGAGTAATGAGATATAATAGATTATTTTCTAGAATTCGGTGGCGAATATCACGGTAGAATTAATCTATTGTAGAATCAAGATATGAGATAGTTGAAGCATTATACTCGTTCGAAAAGTGTATAGTCAGGGGAACAACGTGCGGCATTGTTAACGCCATGCAAGGCGTTTAGCCCCCTCAACAAACAATTATGTAGGAGACGCCTGAATCTATACACGGTCTCTCTACATAGTCGTGGAAACAGTGAGTGTCGCGACGTCCCAAGGCGTTTTGCCTCTCAATAAACAATTATGTAGGAGGACCGCCCAATCATTCTTCTATGTAGAGGCGGGTCTCTATGTAGTCGTGGAACAATCGACGTCCCGAAGGCGTTAAGCCTCTCAACAAACAATTATGTAGAGGACCTCCCAATCATGTTATTCTACATAGAGGATCATGATGAAATGCGCAGCATCCAACGCTCAGCTAGTGGGAGGCCATTCGAGAATCATATTCATCATGGATCTGAGAGGAACTCGATCAGAGATCGTGAAACGGCTCACGGATCATAAGATATGAGTCGTCACATGCGTTCCTGAAGCCGGGTTAGAAACATGCAGTATCATGATTTTACGATTTTGTCCTTTGTTGAAAATCCACCATCAACACCTTCATATTTTGGTGAATCCTCTTTCCACCATTTGGAAAATCCTCCATACACCGCCTAGCCGGTGTCTCCACCCCCAATGGCCGATCCTCATACCCATTGGTTGGTTGGTCTCTCTACCCATGTTGGACAGTCCTCCATCTTCTGGATCCAGGGCTTCCTAAAATTAGGGTTTCAGACTTGATGATAATTCTGATCGAGTCTGAGCATCAATAATTTTCATATTGATCCAACTATCAATATTTTAATTAATATTTAGTGTTTGGTTCTGCTACCAACAGTTTTGTTTCTCGATTGACCAAGAAATAATATTTTATTGGACGACCATCCACTTGGTCGATCATCCAATGTTTCATTGGACGACCATCGATCACCCAATATTTACCAATACTTTAATTCCTACTTTGTCATTCGAAAACTCATGACATAGTGGATCAAGAATGAGTATTCTACAATAACTCGACAACATCTGATCTCCTGTCAAATACTTAACATATCAGGATACATATTGGTCCATGATAGAGCATTCTCATTAGATCAACGTTTGTCGATCCAAATCACTCGAGCATCATTGCTACCTCAGCTGGTACAATGATATGTCACAATTCTTCAGACTCGACGTATATGCATTATTGATGTCCCAATAGACATTTTATGCTCAATCAATCATAACAATGAGTCAGACAGCATATCATATTCGACAATTATGCTCGACTCATCAAAGCTAAGACTTATGGTCTAGCCAAGTCAACAATTGACCAACTAAACACGTCTTCCTTGCAGACTCTATGGAAAGATCATGTCACATGGGGGGATATTCATTAGGGTTTTGGTATGGCGGTCTATGACACGTGCGATGTAGCAGTACATACACGATGAGAAATGTGAGTAAGTCGTACTTGAAGTTAAAGGACTAAGTGCAGTCGACCAAGTCTCTCACGCAACGTGGAACTGGTTCAACCACGATTTCCCACTTTCCCATTCTTTCACTCCTCTTCAACTGTCACACTTACTGGAGATCAATGTGTTAACTACTTCGCAATAAATAGGTTCATCAACCTAGGATTTAAAAACGGGACTCAACTAAGTTAAACTTAATCAACAAAACTCAATCAATCCGATCGGGATTTATCGACGGTCCATCAAATTTGCAGAAGTCTCCAACATGGAGAATTCAACACATCCACAATCCACCAATTATCATTGGTCTCATATAATTCTCATCTTTTCTCCTAAAGATCGACCCTCATCCCTCTTTGTGACCGAATTGACTCTGAACGACCATTATTTTAGTTTAGGACGGAGTCTTACAGATTGATCTCTCGAACTCAAAGCACTTCCGTGCAGTGCATCTGTTAAAATGTTTGAGCAATTTGCTTAATTGAGGATCCTCCTACCGCACAACTCTCAACTTTTCCTCAAAAACTAGCAAATTATTTTTTCCCATCAACAAATTGGCGACCACAGTGAGAAATTAATCTCTCGATTGCAATCCGAATTCGTCAAAGATGGTTGATCTTAGGTCAAGATCAGTTACCAATCCCAACTCTAACAATGGTAGCACTAGCAAAAATGGTAGTATGCTGGTCACTCCTCATGTTCCCAACAATGGTGATATTGATAGCACCTTCAATCAATAATGTCGGTGTCAATGCCGAAACCAATATCGGTACAAGGAACAATTCTCTTTTCGTAGGACTCTGTAGAAGTAAGGAATAATCTACCTACCATAGCTGATCTTATGCGACGCAGGAAAACCCTTGCCAAGACTCAAAGATATATGGATGCAGACAAAAGAACTTCTCACTTATCTGAAGACCTTGAAATGAGCAATTGTCGTCTCACCAACATCGATATAAGAAAGGAAAAGCTAAGGAAGTTCCCCCCAGTCCTTGATCCTGAAATCTCCCCAATCCATGTTCTGGAGATAGTGAAGTCCGGGACACTGCAGATAATCCCCAAGCGGAGGATCAATCAAGTTTTATCACTCGTGAAGACTTGAAACGCCTTTTGGAGGTGTTGATGGTGGTTTTTAGTTCGGGGCTAAAATTGTAAAACCACGTATTTAATGCGCGTCGTTACGCAAGAGACATAGCCATTTAAAAGCGACGAGAGCTTAAGCCTCTCTACTTACACATGTATTGAGAAATTCAGTATATTTATATATAAAATTTATTAAGAATGGTGCATCTAGCAACAATCCCAAACATTCTATAAATTTTATTAATCTCTCGCCTGCATTATTCATTAATGTATGGCTTATTGAGTATTTTTCCTATGCTATGTTCCCTAGTGAACTCTTAATATTGGTATGACATGACAATTTGTGTTCACTGTGGTGAGTAGCATGAATTTCCCGAAGTATCAAGATTAAGGTCTGCATGAAAGTACTCAGTCAAAAGACGCGCTAACTGCTCTCTGAGAATAAAATTAAAGAATTTTGAGTTAACACACAGAATTTATCAAATTTGATCAATTTTGTGATGGCTCACAAGATTCAAATATTGGCCTAATTAATTTGAAAAAATTAGGCTTTTTTGCGCCCTGCGCAATATCTCGAACCCTATTGGTCAAGACCAAGGTAAGCTAGGTAATTAATCCGCCATGGACTAATATGAGCAAAATCCTACCAAAAGTAGAAAACAAGAAGTAAAAAGAGAGGCTGCGGCAAGCGAAACAACAAAAGGAGGTGCGGCCACCCCACCTGGCGCTTGATTTTCCCTAGCAGCACGCTCGTGGGTCGTTGACCACGCCTCATAAAATTGCTTGCTCGCTCTTCTTCCCCATCGACCAATCGGATTGCTTTAAAAGCACCACATGCATTTCCAATTAAAAATGGAAGTTGATTGGTTGACACGCCTATTCCTTAAGGAATTGGACATAGGCTCCCTGACGCGACCGGACAAGCGTCATTAGGCACACCGGCGGGCCCACTAATACTCTGGCCAATCGGAGCCCTTCCAACTCGGCAACAGAGCTACTAAACGATTTTCCAAAGCTAATTGGTCGCGCGACTTACAAAACCTAATTTATTAAGCGGCATTACATTGCTTCCTAAAAACGATCTCGGCGTCCGGCCGGCCGAATTAGCCGGCCTAGATTCAATTCCGATCAACGGAAAAAGCGCGGATACGCATACTAGCGGCCCGACTGTAGCGCTGGCTGGTCGAATGGTCCACAAAATGTCCCAAAATAGGTTGGCCACACGTCTTTTAAAACCTAAATTGAATCAGCGGCAGCCATTAATTGCCGCATATCATATCAGCCGCCCAACTTCGCCAAATGAATCGGCCGGCCTAACTCCTATTTTAGGCAGCCAACAAGATGTGGCCATGATCAACGGCCACCCCCCTTCCATAAGCTGCAATCGGTCAAGCCGCGGCCTGCCCATATGGCTCCTAAACGATCGCTCAAAGGTAGCTAGTCGCGCTTCTTATAGGAGTCTTAAATAAATTAGCGGCAACCAATAACTGCCGCAAATCATCTCAACCATACAATTTGGCTAGCCAATCTAACCGGTCTAGATTTAACTTGGACTGACCAATAGGATGTCAAAATGGCTACCAGCCATCACTTTCCTATAGGGACCGGGACCAGCCTACCTTTGGCATACATAAATAGCTCTAGCAGCTTCCTGAAAATGGCCGGTCATGCTCCTTTTAAGACACTAAGTTTCGCGACCAACCAAGATAGGCTCAATACAACAATGATTCACATGCATTGATTATTTTGAGTTGCTTCCTTAAAAGCGATGTTTTACATGCATCGAATACATACAATATTTTATGAGTATCGGTTTCACAAACAACTTAGTTATTAAACCTAATAGTGTTACATGCTATTCTTTGCGGCAAGTCTCATGACTTGAGTCATCACACATGACTACCCGCCGCCTAGCTTGCGCGTGATTGGTCAGAATAATTAGGCAAGACCCACTCAACAACTTGCTACATGTTTTCTATAAAATACTCGAGACATCAAACATGTCACAAACTGGGGGATGTTCATCAGGGTATTGGTATGGCGGATTACAGCGTGCGGCGTGCAACATGCCCATTATGAGAAAGTGTTGGGAAAGGCGGACAGTTAGTGGTAACAGAGAAGAAGTGGGTGTAAACTGACCAGTCCTCCCCTCATAGTAGGGACGTGGTTTTCAATGACCCCACTTGTTTGTGATTATAACTAAATAACAATAAAGCAAATATAATAATACGAATATCAGAGATAAAAAGTACTGGTTAGAGTTTTCATCTTCCATCTTCCAACATGTTATCAATTGAATCAATCTCAACATTCATTTTCTATCGATATCAATAACCCTAGAGCGTCCTATCGCAGGCTTACTCCGGCAAAACTCATATTATCATCAAAGCGCAAGAGACACTCTTTGAATCATTTTCACTAAATAACTTGGCGCAAGATCCACTCAAGTTTAACCCAATGAAATCACTAATATTTATGAGTTGAGGTTATTCTAAGCAATCCGGCGCAAGAGCAACACGGATTTAACCTAGGTTACGCTTCTACATATAGTTGTATGGCAACATTCCGTCGTTAACAACTATATTATGCTACTTCTAACAAGGATTATTCGACAATTCCGGATCTCAAACCTAGTTTAGCAATAGATATGAATGCATGCTCATTTAATTTGCAACTTAAACAAACTAGCAATCAATCATACATGGAGTTATAAACGGTTGAATATAAACGATACTAACAAATTATGAATGAATGAGAATGAAAACTTCAATTGAATAACATGCCTTCCAACTTAGGACTACATCTAAGAAAGGGTTTAGTTCATCATGGATTTCTTAAAACCCATGTAAAATAATAAAGAAGAAAATAAATCAAACCTTAGGTTGTAGAAAATCTCCAACTCCAAAGCTCCTTCTTCTCCCCTCTTTTGTGTAAAACGAATGATAAAGATCATATTGGAATTCTCTCTTAAATAGAGTTTCCAAAAGATTATGTCCCAAAAGGGTCGCCTAAACTAGCCAGAATCTTCACAAATTCGTGTAACTCGGCAGCATAACTCACGTCCTCAGCTTAATGGGCTCATGCCAGGGCTGAGCAGATCCAACCCATCATCTAGTTTCAACTGTCAGTTCCGTGGGATTGACAACTAAACCTTCTTCAAACCCGCGTACATACCAAACTCCGTGAAAATTATTATTCCCTGACTTTTGTTTTCCCGGCGATTTCCCTCGGACACTAGACTTTCCGTGAGACTTAAAAACATCTGAGTTCTCCATATTTCTCTCGGAAACAGAACTGATCGTGAAAAATAAAACTCCCTGACTTAATATCATTTTCCGGTCATTTCCACGTATACCAGGCCCTGCGTGAGTAATCGACTCCTTCCTGCAATTTTCGAGCTTCTCTGCCAACTCTTCCTTGACTCTGTCTTCGAGTTAAACAGCACCACCTATCTTCTCCATAGCTTAGATCCATGTCCATTGCTGCCAAGCTCATTGTCGATCCCATCACAACAACTTCCATGATCATCACTATACTCAGCTACCAACTCTTTCCCTCAACTGCCATCGATAACCAGCATCAATGGCTGCACTATTGTCTATCCTGTTAACAACACGGCTCAACTGCCATCTTCCTTCATCACAGCTATTCGTCCATTATCTCTCTCTCAGTTTCGGGTCGAGCTTTTCCATATTTCTATTCTTCTCAAGCTACCAATAATAGTAACCACCACTGTAATCTTCGTTGATCACTGGCAACCATCATTGGCTTTTCAAACATGAGTCTCTCGTTATATTCATTATCGCCATTGCTTCATTTGAAACCAAAGTACCCATCATGAATAATCAAACCCCATCGTAGGCAACAACATAAATCATCGCAGTTCATCGCTACTGCCATTTCAGGCATAACCCAGCAGCTTCCTACTCGTTCTCCTCCATTACCTATTCTTCAAACTCTGTCCCTAAGCTCCATCGATATCCATTAACTGCCAGCACCTCTCGGCTCTATTCATCTCTAACATCGACTGCAGTTTCATTCATCATTGGCAGCAGACTCGCAAGAACCAGCAACATCAACTCTCGTCACCACTGCCAACACCTACAACATCATATTCCATCGCTGCCATTCTCTTCTCCGTTGCTCATAACAGCCTGCAGTATCTTCTCTGCAAGCTTAAGCATCACCACCTTTTATCGCTTCTGGTTTCGGAATCGTCACCAGCACTTCATCCAGCGAGAATGGATATCCTCCATTACTGCCATCACAAGCCACAACAACCTTCCCCTCTCTGTTTACAGCTCCACCGTAACCACAACATCACTCCGTATGGAAAATATGTCTTCTCTCGAGCTCAATTGCCATCAGCAGCAGTAATACCGTCTCGAGCTTCTCCATGCAGTTCAGCATTTCCTTTTCGATCAATGGACGTGGAAGCAGCAAGAACGGCGGACATGAACTGAAAACAACAACTCCCTGAGCTGTTCGTATGGAAAATATGAAGGTGGTGGTAGCTTTCACCTGTCAGTCTTGCAAGACTGACAGTTTAACTCTCTTTAAAACTGCAATGGCTGCCCCGAGTAAAAACATGCGTGCCGTTATAAATTCTGTGTGTTGACACCTTACGCCACTTTAACTCGCTTCAACTGCTCGGAACTTCTTCATACGAGGTCGGAATGACCTCATTCTTTCGCCATTGGCTTTGTCTTTTCGTCCTCTTCAATGTGATACGAAGAAATTCTAGATTTGAACGAGTTCCACTTCCTTTTGGTCAAGATAGCCTCAAACACCTAAGAAACTCAAAACAAATAAAATCAAAGCATAATGATACAAAAACTACCAAGAAAGCAAAGCATTTGAGTACCTAACTAGTGCAAATATTGCACCTATCAAATTCCCCACACTTGCCTTTTGCTAGTCCTCGAGCAGACTACAAAAATAAAATAAGGTACAACAACTCATTGTCGTCGAAGTCACTGTTGCACTTAGCATGTGCAACAGGCCTTTAAACCCCTAGGTGTCCCTAGTGGACGAATTATAGTCTCGTGAGGGTTTACTAGAGATATACCCACAAAACCTACTCCAACTTCAAAGCGTTTCAGCTTCCCAAGCATCCAAAGAGCTATGAGGACATAGAGTTTCTGCATGCTAGTAATAAGAAGTTAGAAACACCAAAGAACATATTCTCATTCTTAATGTTGAGTGAAAAATAACCATACCATAATGAGATAATGCGTGTTTGAGAGCGATCAATAAGCATTTCGCCTCGACTTCTGCCTCACTTAAAAGGATTTTATGATAATTGCACTCAATAAGAGGACTTTTTTATGGGTCTCACTTGTGTGCAGTGGTAGGCTTTGAAAGATGTTTTCCTACGTTAATACTGCAAGTGCACAGTGCCTGTTGGAGGCAGAGGCAAGCACAGGTCGATCCTCAGGGAAATGGGGTGTGCAAGGTTGAACTAAGAGCTTTCCTAATTGATTTCTAATGAAGTAACACAAATGTTGTTGTTTTTGGGTGTCGATACGACTGAATTATTTGTGACTGTAATTCTAAGGTAGCAATATGAGTAAGAGTGTTGTGACAGTTGAGTGAGAGCACTAGGGTGATTGAATTCACCTCCTAATCCTATACTAAAGCAACACAATTCAAGCTAAACTCTTACACTTCCCTTGAAGGTTTCAGGTGGAAATTATGCCAATTGCATTCACTAACTCTCCCCTAGTATTGGTTGTCTTCTTACAGTACAACCAATCACAGGCTAATTTGCTCAACAATTAGCTAATAATCCTAATGCAATACAAAACAAGTAAGAATAGAAGCTTGAATGTGAGTTATCTTCATATAATCATTAAGGGTTTCATCTACACCTAGCGAAGTGATTAGAACATCATGCAAAAATACTAAGACTTCAAAATAAATTACAAATTAAAACCCTAAAATTGTCGACTTCTTCTCTCACATGAAGAACAACAATTTATACCTAGAATTTCTTCTCTAACACTCAAAACTTACAATTAATGCGAACCCAAACCTCTTTCCTCCCTTACTTCGTCTCTGACTCCATTGATTTGATGTTGGAGAAAACCCTAGCTCCAACTATATCTAATTTAGCTTCTAAGGTTATTGGAGAAGCTAAGAAAGAGATAGCTAGACCTAGAGATGTGGTGAAGGTGGTTGCTGGTGCTGTTGTCAGGGTAAGGAGATGATGGAGGTGGTAAGGTGGTGGCTCTGCCATGGTATGGGTGAAGGAGGTGGAGCTCTAAAACTGTCGGGGGAGAAGAAAGAGAAAATGAAAGAGAAATGGGGTTTGGTTCGATGGGTAAGGGGTGTAGGCGACTTTGCTGTGGAGCGGGAGCAGCGACGGACGATGTGCATGGTGGAGCGACCGTTGGATCTAGGAGAACCCGATGCGTGGGATGATGCGGCCGTAGGATGAAAATGGATCAAATCTCAACGGCTCAGAGTGAATCGGGTTGTGAACTCGGGTTATGGACCGGGTCGTGGGTCGGGTCTTGGACTGCTCAAGCCCATGTCTTGTAAATGGGTTGCTACTTGTTGGGTTGCAGAGGCGATGCGCGCGGGCTTTGGCTTTTGCACCATAGACGCTCGTCTCCAATTTTATGCTCTTTTGGCTCCTCAATTTCTCCGAGCTTTATTTACTACCTAAAAACACAAAATTAATTAGTACAAATATTTATTCTTGAAAACAGGAAAAATACAGAATTTGGGATAATATCTGATTTCTAAGCACAAAAGATGAGTTAAATGCCAATAAAAGGTGTAGAAATATGCAATATTTGGCACTCATCAAATACCCCCAAACCTGAATTTTACTTGTCCTCAGGTGAAATAGAAATTAATAAATCCTAACTATACCCTTTAATCATTTGGTCTCTCGAATGCATTTAGCGTATGCACTAAGCCTTTAAACCGCTAGGTGTCCCTAGTGGACGAGTTGTAGTCTCGTGAGGGTTTACTGCAGGTGTACCCACAAAACTTTCTCCAACTTCCGAGTGTAAAGAGTCTCAAGCATCAAGGAGCTATGAGGACATAGAGTTTCTGCATGCTAGTAACATGAAGATAGAACTACCAAAGAACGCATTCTCATCCTTAAGTGTTGAGCGAGAAATAACCATACCATATGAAAGAATTCGGATTCGAGAGTGATCAAAAGCCTCGACTTCCGCCTCACCAATAGGGTTTTATGATAATTGTACTCAAAAAGACCGCTTTTTTAGTCTCTCATGTGTGCGGCAGAATAAAGGGAGAAATCCTGCACACGTTGAAGATAAGAAGGATAACCTTAGAAATAATTTTCGGAGACTCCACGAGAAGTGTGGACAAAAGAATCTTTTCGATGATCTCTAAGAAAGGAAATCAACCATTAGCAAGGATGGGAGTACTCACTTACCTTCTCACCCGATCGGCAATTAATATCACTCTCTCCTAGCATTCATAGAAACGTCTTCAATCTTCGGTCTTCAATAGGCGATGGTGAACTTCGAACTTCACAAAAACTTGACAAACATTTTTTTTTTTTTCTTTTTTTTTTAACATGAAAATTACAATAAAACAATAAGACTCAATTTTACACAACTTGTATTGTCTTGATTTCATAAACTTCACTAATTCTCATCCTATTTTCTTTTCTTTTCTTTGTTGCATGTAAACCTTAGACTATTTCACTTTTCTTCAAATATTCTGATGACGCTCCGCTTTGCCGCATGACGATGTGTTTCTATGAATCATGTTGATGTTGTCGAGAGGGAGAGAAAGAGAGGTGGAGTTCTGCAACTGTCGGGGAAAGAAAGAGAAGAGAAATGGGAAATGGGTTGTTTGGCTCGATGGTTGAAGGGTTTGATGGATTCTTTGTGAGGCAGGAGCATCGAGTGGTGATAAGATGGATGGAGCAAATGAATCGGCAAATAATCAATGCTAGCACTTTACGGCCTGCTCAAAGAAGGTCGGTTGAGCTCAAAATTCGAGGATTATGCACAAAGTATGCGGATCTCCACAGGGTTGTGTGGTCACATGCACACATGCAATGGATGCAACAGTGTACCGGGATGAGGCAAAGTGGTGGAAGGGTTGACGAGTGGTTGTATGATTTAGCACAGTTCGGTGGTTGAGCACCACTGCAATCGCCCAAGGCAAAGCAAAGAACGAGGGTCGAGATGGGTTATGCTCGGGGTATGCAAGGGGTCCGTCAACACTTGGCTCAACGGGGTTTGTGGTATCAACTCACTCGGTTGACTTTCCATCGGGTTTTCAGCTAACTTGGTTTTCCAAGTGGTAGCTCAAACTCACAGCTTCAGAATTGCAGGCCTAACATTCAATAAGTGCAAATGACAGCAAGTGAAGCTACCTTAGCAAGTGACAGATTGCAGAATTTGTTACACAGGGCTGCAGCAAAACTGACAGACTAATGGTTTAGCTCAGTTGATGGCAAAGCAAGTTTGCAAACTACGGCTCACACAAGGTCTCAGGATTACACACAAGTTGCAGCAGATGCAGGGGTCTGGCAACAAACTTGGTTATCCAAGTTATATCTCACGCTCAACAGCTTCAGGGGCTGGAGCTGAGCACAGGGCAAATGGAAGCTAAGGGTTATAGCACAGGCCTTGTAGAGGCCAAGAGTTCACAGAGCAATGAAACACAGATCACACAAACACAAGTGAAACTTCGGATGTTGAGCACTATCTAGCAATCGTTTTTATCATGCAAAGGCACCGTGGTAACTAATTTATCTTGTAAATATGGTTCACGAATACTGGATACAATGATGCTCAAGACAATTTCAATGATGCAGGGGATCATACAGATTAGCTAACCTCAAATTCACGGCTCATACACAAGGATACCAAATCCCAACAAGTAGAAAACTATTACTCAGATGTCATAGGACTATGCCAAAGAGATATCCTAGTTCGGTGAGAGATATTCTGCAGATTATGACAACTATTCGGGGCAAAAATTTGAGTTTGGGAGTACAATACCGCCAAAGTATAAAACCGGGTTTAGGCACTCCACAAATTATGTTCTGCTCCTTTATCCTCTCTTCTTTGAGTTGCACAAAGACACACACAGAAAGTACTGCTAGCTCAACAAATCACTTGATTCTCAAAATTGCACGATTTAAAGCAATATAAGGAGATGTGCACAAAGTGATCAAAACTAGCCACAAGATTATAGAAATTGAATGAACTACAACATGTGATGCAATTAACTAACAAGATGATGCAAAGATGGTTGAACAACTAGGCTAACACAAATACAACAACAAAATTATAAGACAATGATGCGGTGACTTAATAGAAACAAGATGCGGCTATGCGATGAAACTGAAAGATTGAAATTGCGGCTAAATTACGAGATGCGGGGGCTTGTGAATGTAAGCTACGAAGATAAGGGTGAGAAGGTAAGCTACGAGAAGATAAGAGACAATGAGCTAAAGAAGAACAAAAGAAAACTAACAGATGTACAATGAATCTTTACGGGGTTATGATGCCAATGATTATGATTGAAGTTAAAACTTCACTAATGCTAACACGGGGTGCGAGATGATATAACAAATGGTTTTAACTACTAACTTACACTATAACACCATGAGATAACTTCCACGAGACTACACTAACAACATGAGAATAAGAGAATTTAAACACATATATACAAGTTTTAGAATGAAAACCAGTTGAAGTTAACTCTAAAAAGCAACACAGCACACTACCAAGTCCCCGGCAGCGACGCCAAAAACTTGGTAGGCTTTGAAAGATGTTTTCCTACGTTAATACTACAAGTGCACAGTGCCTGTTGGAGGCAGAGGCAAGCACAGGTCGATCCTCAGGGAAATGGGGTGTGCAAGGTTGAACTAAGAGCTTTCCTAATTGATTTCTAAAGAAGTAACACAAATGTTGTTGTTTTTGGGTGTCGATACGACTGAATTGTTTGTGACTGTAATTCTAAGGTAGCAATATGAGTAAGAGTGTTTTGACAGTTGAGTGAGAGCACTAGGGTGATTGAATTCACCTCCTAATCCTATACTAAAGCAACACAATTCAAGCTAAACTCTTACACTTCCCTTGAAGGTTTCAGGTGGAAATTATGCCAATTGCATTCACTAACTCTCCCCTAGTATTGGTTGTCTTCTTACAGTACAACCAATCACAGGCTAATTTGCTCAACAATTAGCTAATAATCCTAATGCAATACAAAACAGTAAGAATAGAAGCTTGAATGTGAGTTATCTTCATATAATCATTAAGGGTTTCATCTACACCCTAGCAGAAGTGATTAGAACATCATGCAAAAAATACTAAGACTTCAAAATAAATTACAAATTAAAACCCTAAAATTGTCTGACTTCTTCTCTCACATGAAGAACAACAATTTATACCTAGAATTTCTTCTCTAACACTCAAAACTTACAATTAATGCGAACCCAAACCTCTTTCCTCCCTTACTTCGTCTCTGACTCCATTGATTTGATGTTGGAGAAAACCCTAGCTCCAACTATATCTAATTTAGCTTCTAAGGTTATTGGAGAAGCTAAGAAAGAATAGCTAGACCTAGAGATGTGGTGAAGGTGGTTCTTTGGTCTTTTGTTGTCGGGGGTAAGGAGATGATGGAGGTGGTAAGGTGGTGGCTCGCCATGGTATGGGTGAAGGAGGTGGAGCTCTAAAAGCACGGGGGGAGAAGAAAGAGAAAATGAAAGAGAAATGGGGTTTGGTTCGATGGGTAAGGGGTGTAGGCGACTTTCTTTGTGGAGCGGGAGCTTGACGGACGATGTGCATGGTGGAGCGACCGTTGGATCTAGGAGAACCCGATGCGTGGGATGATGCGGCCGTAGGATGAAAATGGATCAAATCTCAACGGCTCGAGTGAATCGGGTTGTGAACTCGGGTTATGGACAGGGTCGTGGGTCGGGTCTTGCTGCTCAAGCCCATGTCTTGTAAATGGGTTGCTACTTGTTGGGTTGCAACTGATGCGCGCGCGGGCTTTGGCTTTTTGCTCCATAGACGCTCGTCTCCAATTTTATGCTCTTTTGGCTCCTCAATTTCTCCGAGCTTTATTTACTACCTAAAAACACAAAATTAATTAGTACAAATATTTATTCTTGAAAACGGAAAATACGTAATTTGGGATAATATCTGATTTCTAAGCACAAAAGATGAGTTAAATGCCAATAAAAAGGTGTAGAAATATGCAATATTTGGCACTCATCATGCAGGTAGGAATGAAGAGAGAATCCTACACACATTGAATGGTGGGAAGGAAACCTTCCGAATAATTTCCGGAGACTCCACAAAATAGTGGAAATTAAAAGTCTTTTTTTTCTGATGATCTCTTAGAAAGGAAATCAACCATATGCAAGGATGGGAGTACTCACTCAGCTTCGATCAGCAGTAATGGTAGCACCACTCTCACAGCATCCAATAGAAACCTCTTCCTCCTGCTATTCTTCTTCATCTTCTTGGTCTTCGTCTTCGGTCTTCAACTGTTGATGATAAACTCTTGAACTTCATAGAACTTTGACAATTTGTAACTCTTTCTCTTCAATTCCTTGTTGCTTGAAACTTCTTCATAAATTTTTCTTCTTCCCATGACTTTATTAAATGAATACAAAAATAAATACAAACCAAAATAATACAAATAATTTCTCTTGTCTTTTTTTTTCATTTTTTTTTTTTCATTTTTCTTTATAGTAATAATCATTTTTATTTTATTTTAAAAAATAAATCATACAGAGCTTTTGGTTGGTAACCTAGCAACAAGCTAGGCTCCAACTCCCCTTTGAATAGCAATGCCTAATTTATAAAAAATAAAACTACGCAAACCGCTACTAGCATCATTGCTGATAAGACAATTCTTCAAACGCTTGAAGAATCTCAAAGTGTCCTCACCAAGTTCTCCTAAAGTAGAGAAAGCTAGGACCCCAAGGCCATACCCATGTGAAACGCATTTGTCCAAATATTTAACACATTTTCGTGAAATCTCACTAGAAATGGCTTTACCTGGGACAAAAGAGCGAACAACTTCACCAAGTGAAAGGCGAGACACCTGTGATATCCATACATACATCTTGTCCATTATCCCAATTAAGAACAAGGATATCAGCGGGCTTCAGATCTCTGTCGTCGTCAAAACCAAGAGAAACTTCCATGCGTGCAGGTACACTAGCTTTGTAGCAAATGTCAACAATAACATCTCGAACAAGATCATGTCGAAACTTGTAACCAACATCCTTAGCACAATGAAGCGCATGATCACCAAAGATATCCATAGATTTGCTACAACATGGGCATAAACTATTCTCAACAAACAGATCTTTTTTTTTAATGACAAGAGAAATAACTACAAACTAAATATAAAATAAACAATGAAATTTTTATGGCCATGGGATAAGTACTTTACCGCTTGATTCTTCACAACTTGTATTGTTTTCGTATCATATAAACTTCAATATAATTCTCATCTTTTGATTTTCTTCGCTCTTGTAAATAAGTCTTCAACTTGAATATAGAATTCCGCTCCTTATGTGTAAGTCTTCAACGTGTATATAAAAATCTGCCCATTGTATGTTGCTTTACTTGAATATGAAATTACGCTCTTCCTTGTATTGTTGCTTGTAAACCTCAAACGTCTTAAACTTTCCTTGTAGATTTTGATGTCGCTCCCTTGTTGATGATGATGTGTTTGTATGGACCTGTTGCTGGCGAGAGAGAATGGTGCTAATTGCAAATCAAACTACAAGAAGGTGGTTTTCATCTATAGACGTCACCCTCATGATTGACAAAGTTGGCACTCAAGAGATCAAAAATAGTGCTTCTATTGGTGGGAGGTTGGGTAGCCCACCATTCTAACCGGAATTAACGTACGGTGACACACACTCAAAAGAAAGCTCTTTAGTCAACTACAAAAAAGAATTTGGTCTGGTGCCTCTGTTGATTTGAGAATAGGTAGTCTCCACTAATGATTGATCAGCGGCTCTAATAATGCATTTCTCCCTTCTCCTAATTTGCATCACTGGCATGATTAAATCCATTATTTAACACTCTAACAAGCAAGAAATCTTAACATAGTTCCCTAACACTTCCAAGTTCAGTTATGTCGTTCAGAATCTCTATGTAAACATACCTAGAAGTATGCTAGTGACTCTAAAATCTCTACAAGTTGGAGGTCTTTATTTATTTATTTATTATTTTTTTTATGCAAATATATACAAAAGGCTAAAAAACTCTAAATGCAGAATACTCCCCCACAGTTAAACTTCACATTGTCCTCAATGTGCAAAACTGAAAATTCTGAATTCTCATGTAGCAGCAGATAAAACACAAAAACTGTACAAATTGGTAAGGAATTTGGCAAAACACTATTTCACGAAAGTTGTTCGCCTACGTATTTTTTACACAGTGTCGAAAGGGCACAGTGTTTCTATATACGGCCTGACAGTTATGGTCTCTGGACTGAACTACGTGCAATCTGAATTTTTCTGACGAAACGGGATTCGTCAAAATTTTCTTCTAAAATAGATTTCGGACTCAATGAAATTAAACATGGAGATGAAAATATAATATGAAAACAATAAAAACAAAAAATAAAAGGTTTTAAGATACAAAACTTGTGGGTTCCCTCCCATTAGCGCTTAGTTTAACGTCGTCAGCCCGATTGTAGACTCTTTGGCTACTCCTTAGCCTGCGTCTACAACATTAGCATGAACATCCGAATGAACATCACTAGGATACCGCATTGCTCCAAAAATATTGAAGCGAATCTTTTCATCATCAAATTCCATAGTGAAAGTTCCTTTGTCAACATCAATAACGGTTTTGGCCGTTTTCATGAAAGGCCTCCCCAATAACAGCGGTATAGATACATCCGACCCGCAATCCATTTCCAATACGACGAAATCAGCTGGAAATACGAGTTGATTCACCTGCACAAGCAGATATTCAATAATACCTCTAGGGTAAACATTAGAACGATCATCTAGTTCAAGAACAATACGGGTTTTTTTCAAAGGACCCAAATTCAAAGACTCATAAATAGATGCGGGCATAACATTAACCAATGCTCCTAAATAAAGCATGGCTTTTCCAAACCTTTTATTACCAATCACAACAGGTATACCGAAACTAATGGTATCCTTGTATTTAGGTGGGAGTTTCTTTTGGAGGATAGCGAAACGTTCTCCCCACACTCATCACCTCATTAGGTTAGTCGTTTCTTCTTGGTGCATAGGTCTTTCAAAACTCTTGCGTACTTAGGAACTGCCTAATTGCATCTATCACGGGATATTCACATGAATCTTTTTGAGTACATCTAAAATCTCTTTGTATTGTTCCACATTTTTGTTAGCAAACTGCCGAGAAACGGTAAAGGAGGAACATAAGTTGAAACAAGAGGCTTAGAGTTTGTTTTAGGTACCTCATCGGTTTGGGAAGAGTCGTAATATCTTTCTCCAAAACCGCCCCTTGGGGTCTTTGCTTTTCAAAGATCTTACGGTTGCATGTTAGCTTGTGTACCACTTCTCAATGTCACAACATTAACAGTTTCTCTAGGATTAATAGGTTGAGAAGGGAGTTTCCCACTATTCTATGTTTCCAAAAGGTTCAATCTACCTGCCATGGTGCTCATTTGTGTCTGCAACTCCTTGATTGCACCATCAGTCGTTTGATGATTCTATTGCACCATTGTGGTTAGATTCTTCATCATAGCAAGCATCTCCGATGATTACGAGTTCTGCTGTTTGGTTGTGGTTATTGTTGGAAACCACTAGGGCGATTAAAAACCAACCCCGGAGTTGCGCTGCGTATTCGCATAGCCGAAATTGGGATGATCTCTCCATTACGGATTGTAAGTGTTAGAATATGGATCATACCTTTGTCTCTCGCCGATTTGGGAGCACCGCATTGACTTGTTCGGCTTCTTAGAATAAGAGGGAATGATTATTTGGGCCATTTCTTGCATCATCTTCTCCATATTACCAATCCTATGTTCTAAGTGTGGTGAAGAAGTAACCTCATTGACCCTTCGACTCATTGACACACCTCTTGTGTTGAATTGCTGCGTGTTTGCAGCCATATTCTCAATCAATTATGTCGCTTCGTCAATGGTTTTGTTTTTCAAAGCACCACCATTAGCTGCATCAATAAGATTTCTCTCGGATTGGAGCAAACCATCGTAAAAATACTGCACTATGAGTTGCTCAGAGATTTGATGATGTGGGAAGCTCGCTAACAACTTCTTGTACCGTTCCTTAGTAGTCGTAAAGAGTCTCACCAAGTAATTTGTTCAATCCCACTAATTGCTTTACGAATAGTTCCGCTTTAGAGGCGGGAAAGTACTTTTATAAAAATGCTTTACGCATCTCATTCCACGTTGTGATACTTCCAGGTGGAAGACCATAAAACCATTCTTCGCAAAATCAATCAAAGAGAAAGGAAAAGTCATCGGTAAAGCTCTTCCTTGATCGGGCCGATTGGCTTCAAACTTGTCAACGTATGTTGAAACAGTAGTAAATGACGATTTGGATTGTCTCTTGGAAGCCCTTTGAACTTCGGTAACCAATGAATCAACTGAGATTTGAGCTCAATTGAATCTTCTAAGTTGACACACAACTTCTGTTGATCAAACGATGGGGATGTTAGATCTTTGAGTGTCCTCTTGGGAGGTGGAGGTGGTGGAGCGCCGCTATTTCCTTGGTTCCCTTGGTTTTCCTAGTTACCAGTGTTTTGGTTGTTCGTTCCGCCAACCATCTCTTCTTGTTGTGAATTTCGAGGTTCTTATAGTACTGTTCCTCTGCGAGTTGAAATTCCGCACCTTTGGTAATCCCAACGTTTGGGTGCCAGAGATCAAGTACCTGAAACAAGATTCTCAAAAATAAAATTAAAAACTAAAATAAGAAATCAAAAACAAAGTAACAATCCGCTATGCCTCCCCGGCAGCGGCGCCAAAATTTGGTCGGTTGTCAGCCGACGCAAAAATAATTTAAGTTCTTTCACTTCACAATTATAAATAAGAGTATAGTTATAAGAACAGATTCATTCCACAGGGAGAAATGGGTTGTCAAATTGTTTTGATTACTTACAAAAACTAGGGGGTTTTGTTTGTGATTATAACTAAATAACAATAAAGCAAATATAATAAAGTGAATATCAGAGATAAAAAGTACTGGTTAGAGTTTTCATCTTCCATCTTCCAACATGTTATCAACTGAATCAATCTCAACATTCATTTTCTATCGATATCAATAACCCTAGAGCGTCCTATCGCAGCTTACTCACAAAACTCCTATTATCATCAAAGGCGCAAGAGCCACTCTTTGAATCCTTTTCACTAAATAACTTGGCGCAAGAGCCACTCAAGTTTAACCCAATGAAAGCACTAATATCTATGAGTTGAGGTTATTCTAAGCAATCCGGCGCAAGAGCAACACGGATTTAACCTAGGTTACACTTCTACATATAATTGTATGGCAACATCCCGTCGTTAACAACTATATTATGCTACTTCTAACAAGGATTATTCGACAATTCCGGATCTCAAACCCTAGTTTAGAAATAGATATGAATGCATGCTCATTTAATTTGCAACTTAAACAAACTAGCAATCAATCATACATGGAGTTATAAACGGTAGAACATAAACGATACTAACAAATTATGAATGAATGAGAATGAAAACTTCAATTGAATAACATGTCTTCCAACTTAGGACTACATCTCTAACCAATAAGAAAGGGTTTAGTTCATCATGAATTTCTTAAAACCCATGTAAAATAATAAAGAAGAAAATAAATCAAACCCTAGGTTGTAGAAAATCTCCAACTCCAAAGCTCCTTCTTCTCTCTTTTTTGTGTAAAACGAATGATAAAGATCATAAATTCTCTCTTAAATAGAGTTTCCAAAAGATTATGTCCCAAAAGGGTCGCCTAAACTAGCCAGAATCTTCACAAATTCGTGTAACTCGACAGCATAACTCACGTCCTCAGCTTAATGGGCTCATTCCAGGATGAGCAGATCCAACCCATCATCTAGTTACAACTGTCAGTTCCGTGGGATTGACAGCTAAACCTTCTTCAAACCCGCGTACATACCAAACTCCGTGAAAATTATTATTTCCTGACTTTTGTTTTCCCGGCGATTTCCCTCGGACACTAGTCTTTCCGTGAGAATTAAAAACATCTGAGTTCTCCATATTTCTCTCAGAAACAGAACTAATCGTGAAAAATCAAACTCCCTGACTTAATATCCTTTTCCGGTCAGTTCCACGTATACCAGGTCCTCCGTGAGTAATCGACTCCTTCCTACAATTTTCTAGCTTCTCTGCCAACTCTTCCTTGACTCTGTCTTCGAGTTCAACAGCACCACATATCTTCTCCATAGCTTAGCTCCATGTCCATTACTTCCAAGCTCATTGTCGATCCCATCACAACAACTTCCATGATCATCACTATACTCAGCTACCAACTCTTTCCCTCAACTGTCATCGATCACCAGCATCAATGGATGCACCATTATCTATCATGTTAACAACACAGCTCAACTTCCATCTTCCTTCATCACAGCTATCCGTCAATTATCTATCTCTCAGTTTAGGTTCGAGCTTTTCCATATTTCTATTCTTCTCAAGCTACCAATAATAGTAACCACCACTGTAATCTCCGTTGATCACTGGCAACCATCATTGGCTTTTCAAACATGAGTCTCTCGTTATATTCATTATCACCATTGCTTCATTTGAAACCAAAGTACCCATCATGAATAATCAAACCCCATCGTAGGCAGCAACATAAATCATCGTAGTTCATCGCCACTGCCATTACAGGCACAACCCAGCAGCTTCGTACTCGTTCTCCTCCATTCTATGTTCTTCAAACTCTGTCCCTGAGCTCCATCGATATCCATTAACTTCCAGCACCTCTCGGCTCTATTCATCTCTAACATCGACTGTAGTTTCATTCATCATTGGCAGTAGAAACGCAAGAACCAGCAGCATCAACTCTCGTCACCACTGCCAACACCTACAACATCATATTCCATCGCTGCCATTCTCTTTTCCGTTGCTCATAACAGCCTGCAGTATCTTCGCTGCAAGATTAAGCATCGCCACCTTCTATCGCTTCTGGTTTCGGAATCGTCACCAGCACTTCATCCAGCGAGAATGGATATCCTCCATTACTGCTATCACTAGCCACAACAACCTTCCCCTCTCTGTTTACAGCTCCACCGTAACCACAGCATCACTCCGTATGGAAAATATGTCTTCTCTCGAGCTCAACTGCCATCAGCAGCAGTAATACCGTCTCGAGCTTCTCCATGCAGTTCAGCATTTCCTGTTCGATCAATGGACGTGGAAGCAGCAAGAACGGTGGACATGAACTGAAAACAATAACTCCCTGAGCTGTTCGTATGTAAAATATGAAGATGGTGGTAGCTTTCACCGGTCAGTCTTGCAAGACTGACAGTTTAACTCTCTTTAAAACTGCAGTGGTTGCCCCGAGTAAAAACATGCGTGCCGTTATAAATTTTGTGTGTTGACACCTTACGCCACTTTAACTCGCTTCACCTGCTCGGAACTTCTTCATACGAGGTCGGAATGACCTCATTCTTTCGCCATTGGCTTTGTCTTTTCGTCCTCTTCAATGTGATACGAAGAAATTACAGATTTGAACGAGTTCCACTTCCTTTTGGTCAAGATAGCCTCAAACACTTAAGAAACTCAAAACAAAGAAAATCAAAGCATAATGATACAAAAACTACCAAGAAAGCATAACATATGAGTACCTAATAGTGCAAATATTGCACCGATCACCTATCTATCGCGCTTTACTCAAGAACCTGCGCTTCCAGATATTCTCTAAACTCCATGAAGCTGCTAAGCGCTCGACCACAATGGCACCAACACTGTTGGAAAGAACCAGACCATCCAGGAGTGAAGATGCACGTGAGACTCGAGGAAACAGGCGTCTCATCAACAAGCAATATAATACTGGTCCCTCTGTAAGCGTAGTGGGTGAAGGAGGTGTTTGGGGGTGAAAACTGTTTCTGCTGGTTTTGGTAAATTTGGGTGTGTGTGTGGATGAGAAACGAATCTAAACCCTAAACAAATGCACTGCACGGGAGTACTTTAGATTCGAGAGATCAATATGTACAATTCTGGCTTAAACCAAGAATTGGCCGTTCCAGACTTGCTTTAGTCGCAAAGTGAAGGAGATGGGGTTGATCTTAGGGAGGGAAGCGAAGAAGGTGTTGAGATTGTGAAGGTGTTGGCTGTTTATGACTTGTATCAGAATGTTGAACTGGCTTGCATAATGTAAGCTATCAGTCCTGGGTATTTTCTGGATACGTAGTTAACAACACTTGTGTTTCTGTGTTGTCGAAATAGGTTGAAAACCTATTTATACAAGTCATTTGAGCGCACCCTTGATCTCTTAGGAAGTGGAGAAGGTTAAGTGATGGAGTAGTGGGGTTGTGTAGGAGATGGTGATCATCACGTGGTCACTCCTTCACCCACTTCTTTCATCGTGTTTAACCGTTCATCTTTTCCTGACACGTTCTTGTAATGAGCGCGTTGCACGCCGCACGTTGTAAACCACCAGACCAATACCCCAGTAAGTATCCCCCAGTTTGCGACATGTGTGATGTCTCGAGTAAGTGGGCCAAGTCGTGTGACTTGCCGCTAAAATCAGCACATAGTGCTTTTAGGCTAAAATGATAAGTTATTCGTGAAATCAATTGCTTATAATCGATGTGTATAAAGCATCGCTTTCGAATAAGCAGCTGAAATATTCGATGTGCTAGAAGAATCGCTGTTTTTGTGCTGGATCGAAACACTCACGGATTGAGCGTCTTAAAAGGAGCGTGACCGCTCTCTTTCAGGGAGTTGGTAGGATCTACACACACATCCCAAGGAGTGGCAAATCAGTCCTTATAGGAGAGTGGAGACTGGTGGCCATTCTAAAATCCTATCGGTCGATCCAGTTTAGATTTGGACCGCTTAAATTGGCTATCCAAGTTGAGTGGCTGAGATGATTTGCGGCAGTTAATGACTGCTGTTGAAGTAGCGCGAATGGCCTCTTTTGGGTGATCGCTCGGAGGTCACATGAGCAAGTTGTGGCTTGGCCGATTGCTCCCCACAAAAGAAGGGTCGCTGGTGATCACAACGTCACCCTATTGGCCATCTGGAATCCAATCTGAGTCGTTCGACCAAGCTGGAAAAGATGGACGAACGCGATTGATTTGCGGCAGTTGCATACGCCGCTTGTTCGATTTAGGGTTTACGCACGCCCCTACTTTGGCTGGTCGAATCCAAGCACTTGGTGCTGATTTGAACAGACCGATTGGGTATGCATGGAGTCGAGCCGCCGGCATGCATGCATACATCTCTTGGTCCATCAAAATTGGATCTAGTCCACTCGATTCGGACGGCGAAGATGAGTGGCCAAAATCAATTTGCAACTGCCGCAATGTGTAAATTAGGGTTTTGGTCGGCCGCGGCTACTCTAGTTCGATCGAGCAATTAGATACTTCTCCCACAGGTAAGTCGATCGAATATGGATGGAGTTATGCCGGTGGTGAACTCGTGTGTACCTTCCTGATGGTCCAAAACGCGATCTAAGCCATCCAAATAAGCTGGCTAAGTTGGATGGTCGTGATCGATTTAAGACACTAGTGTACTTCCGCGACCCAAAATTAGGGTTTAGAAGCATCACGCCCGCCATAGTTTGGGCAAACGCTTTATTGCTCTATGGTCTTGTCGTGGAAAACCGATCGAGTGGGCGAAAAGCTGGGCTACCGGTGGACACGCCCGCACTTCTTTAATCGCTCAAGATGCGATCTAAGCCGTCCAACTAGGCCGGCTAAGTTGGACGGACGTGATGCATTTTGAGACCGTCTTTGCCGGTCTCAATTCGTTTGAGCTATTTTACGCAGCGTGAACGCCCATGTTTGGGTAAGCGATTGAGCACTCTATAGGTTTGCCGCATGCAAGTCGATCGACTAGGGCACTAGTGGGCCCGCCAATGATCATGTTAGCACTTCCTTAACCGTTCGTAGGAGGATCCACGCCGTCCAACCAGGCTGGCAAAGTTGGACGTTTGTGATGTTTCTGATACTGTTTTGGACAGTCTAGCTCGTTCGAGCTTCTTTTAACAGCGTGATCACCTTGTTTAGGGTTGGCGTTTGAGAATGCTGGAATGTGTTTAAATAAAGTCCAATTGGGTGGGACACTAGTAGGCCCACCGGCGGTCAATGCGGTGATTACCTAGTTCTGCCAGGAGTGGTCTGGGTATGCTAAAACATGCGGCCAAATTGTGTTTCCGTGATTGTTTCTGAGATTGATATTAACAGTCTAGATTTTCCTTAAGGAATTCAAGTGTGATCGAGCCAACTTAAAAGTGCGCCGATACGAGATTCTCTTTGTCAGAGAGTGATGCTGCATGTGTGAGTACTTTCATGCAGACTTCAATACTGAAACTTTAGGAGATTCATGCTACTCTGCTGAGAGTGAACATTAATCTTCATGTCATGCCAACATTGAGGGTTCTCTTGCGGAATATAGCATAGGAAAATACAAGACACACAATGCATTAAATGGATAATGCTACTTGGAAAATTCATAGAATATTCGGGATTGTTGCACCATTCTGAATGAATTCCATACCTATTGAATTTCTCAATGAGTGAAGAGGTTTTTTGCACTCATCACTTCTTAAATGGCTTTATACCCTTGCAGGGCGTCAGCGCATTAAATACATGGTTTTACAATTTTAGCCCTATTCGAAAAACCACCATCAACATTAAGTCCTTTGCTTAGCACGTAACAGTGACATTGTTGCAGGGTAAGCAATGGATGGTGATGGTTAAATATAAAACTTATGAGGCAAGGTAGACAAATGTTACCTGGATAGAGGCCGGCTAGATCTTTGAGCAAGATACGCTTAACGAAGTATCAAGGCTTGCAGTGATCGTCCTCCTATCAATTGCCTCCAGGTAGATTTTGAAATTTGCTAAACTCCATTGCGGTCGATTGCGAGAGGCCTTGACTCAAGTTGCTTAGAGTCCAGACTGCTGAGTCGCAATGAAAAATCTTCTTTAAACTCCTGAATATTGACTGGAATGGAATTGCGTTCATTCTGACCCTTTATCTCATAGGCTCATTCTCGCCCTTCTTAATGCGATGGTGAAATGCTTGGAATGCTTGTATCGGAAAAATCTTCCGGAGTCTTTGAGTGAAGTAAACGAGCTGAGAGGCGTCCTGTTGCCGACGTGCTGCTATCAAGTCTTCAAGGACTTTGTTCTAAGCGACATCCTTTGAACCATCCTATGAATCTTGGATGGTTGTATGGAATGAGATGCGATGATAAGTCCCCAGTTACACTTCATATTCGATGGCGTGGCTGGATACGTGAAACCATATCCGATTTGTACTTTTGGAGTCTTTAATGAACATGTACGGCTTCATGTTGAGAATTTTCTGCGGCTCGTAAAGCTTCAACAGTGATGATACTGATATTAAAAATGAACCGGTTGAGGGACGTGAAGGCATCCTGGCAGTCTCCAGGTGTAATTATCCCGAGCTTATTTTCTATTGAAAGACGTACTTCCATTGCACTTGCTGGTAAGGTGTTGGAGTGTATTCAGCCTCTGAAGAGAGCGCTGAAGCGGCTTCGGGGGAGAGTGCTGAAGCATCTTCGAGAGAGAGCGTTTGAAGCGGCTTCTTCTGGAGAGAGCATTGGAACGGCTTCAAGAGAGAGCGTTGAAGCACCTTCTTATGGAGAGAGCGTTGAAACGGCTTCAAGAGAGAGCGTTGAAGCACCTTCTTATGGAGAGAGCGTTAAAACGGCCTCAAGAGAGAGTGTTGAAGCACCTTCTTATGGAGAGAGCGTTGAAGCGGCTTCTTCTTGAGAGGGAGTTGAAGCGTCTTCTCCTTGATTTGATTTTCCCTTGCAAATTACATGCTTCTTGATTGACCGAGTCTCTTGTGTTGAAGAAATCCTTGACTGGAGGTGAAGGAATTTCATGCTGAGTCTCAGTCCCCAAGCGTGAGTTACATGGCTCTATCTTGTATGGTCGGTGGGTTTACCATAATAGAGATATCACCATCTCGCCTCCGTACTAGTGATTCTATTACTTCTCCATGGGAAAGTAAAATATGGAGAAGTTCGGATTACCTCTGTCCGTAGTGGTTGTTGCTATGGTGAAGCTCTGGCGAGCACCAACGATTCTTGGCAGCATCTATGATCAGAAGAGACTGGCAGGGAGAGGCATGGTAGCTACTTGCACGAACTTGGCAGTCTTCATATACGAGCTTTCAACTTGATAGATGTTGTCACGCTGAGTCTCTGAAGAAATAATTTGGGAGAGAGTAGGAGTTGAACCCAATGTTGATGAGGATAGTAAGAGTTGCTGATCATGAGGCCGTATTTGCGTCTACGTTGTGTTTCATAGACATCCATGCATATCGCTGGTCTTTAAACAACACATCTGCTCCCTCGAATACGTCTACGACTTTGGGCATCTTGGAATCATAATGACAACGGGCTTGCGTCTCTCCAAATTTAGCATCTTTGAGATGGGTAGTGCTAAGAGTCTCCAGCGACGTTCTTTGCCTTTATCATCTTTGGATCGTGTCTTTGAGGAGTAGGGAAGTCCCCTCATGCGAATGACTTAACTAATAGGTTCTGCAAATATGATGAAGCTCTCAACATGAAGAGTTTGTGTGTACCTCTTAAGTTCCAGGCGCAACCTCCTTTGGTGACGCAACTACTTCTTCTACGGGAGACGAAATTCTGAAAGCGTCCCTCATAGATGTTGTTGCCGTCGAGCCAGATATGAAATATCTTGGACGTTGTTTTATCATTGTGGAAATCGTGCATGTGGTACTGGAGTTGAAGCGGGCGATTTTGGACGCGCCGGATGTTGTATCTCGGTGGTTTTTCTCTAGCTGCTTCAGTGAAACCGCTTACAAAAGGTTGAAGGTTGTATTGCTTGTTGGTCCGACGTGTCGAAGAAGCTTTATCCTCTATTCATGTCATGAGCAGTGTGACTGGGTGTACTGAGGAGGTGGTTTCAAACTGGGAGTTCCACTGAGATGTGTTTATGAAGTTTGAATTCAATGCTTCTTGGTTATATGAAGGGTTTTCTAAAATCCAGAAGCTGCAAGATGAAACAAACGAAGTTCCCTCCGTGGACTTCATTGCTCAGCAAGAGGAGGAGATCGAGAGACTATCCTTGAAATTGAAGCAAAAGCAGGCAGTTCTCCGCGAAAATAAAAGGCGCTCTTTCCAAAAAGAATGAGTTATTGCTGAAAGACTTCCCTTGAATACTGATAGACACATTTTTGTGTCTGATATAATCTCAATTGTATACATTGTTAGTGCTCGATTTTATATTTATTATGGCTTTTTGTGTTTTTATAGGTGTTTTTGGAGAAATACATTTGTGCGACGAAATTGGCTCGAAAAGTGGTATTTGCACCCCCGGAAGGAATTACTGAGGGGACCCCAAAAGTATGTTGGAGACACCCCAGGACATGTGTTATTTACACCATTTAAATGGATAAGGGGTACTCAGTTGATAAGGGCCACCTCAGGGCAACTACTAATCGCACCACATCAGAGGATAAGGGGCACCTTCTTCCACCTTTTGAATTTGAGTTGTGGCGGGAACAAATTTACAAGATGTGAACTTCCTGATTAAGACTTGAACGATATTCTTGTGGATTTTTATTGGAAATACGTGGGTATGGGCCTGTTAGAGTTATAGAGGCTAGCTAATGGACTTGGACGCGAAGAAAACATGATTATTACACGCTGAAACAGAGAAGCATAATCTCGGGTCTGTTATATTTGGAAGGCAATTAAACACGGGGAAATTTGCCCGGAATAAGTTGGGGTTGGTTGGTTACACCCAAACATGGTCGGAGGTGTTTATAGATCGTGAAGAAAAAGGAAAGTTAACTCGATTTGTGGTAACACAGGGAATCTCGGTTCTTTTAGGAATTATTAATCTTAGAAAGTACGTGAGAGTTAAGACAAGATATCGCCTCTGCAGATTCTATTCTATATTTGGAGGTGTTTGGATCAAAACAGAGGCTGCGTGAATAATAAAAAGAAGAAAGAAATCCCGTAACTTTGGGAGACAGAAAACTTCAAAAAGTTTGGGTTTAATCGGTGCTGAGAGGTATATATAGGTCGCTGGGAGGTCATAACAGGGTGACGAGAGTTTTGGGAACGCTTCTGGGAAGGAGGAAAGGCTGCAGAGGAGTTGTAGCAGAGCGAGAGAAGTAGAAGAAGAGAAGGAGTTATTTACGACACTATAGAAGTGTCGTTCTCAAGAACCCTAGAACACGAAGAACATAAGACGCGCAAGGAACTGTCGCAGATAATTATAGCTATTCAACAGCAGAACTAAAGTATCGTTTAAAGGGCAGTCTTATTTCTTCTGTAACAGTCTGTTTGTAACGCCTTTTCAGCGTTGCAAACTGCCTGAGTTATTAGCTTTCTCTTGTTTTTCACACTATTTGAGCTATGAACAATTATTTTGAGCACGTGAATAATATGAGGAGATAAAACCCAAAGCTAGGATGACGGAGGAAGCCATATTTCATGCGTGTGGTAATTATATTTAATTCTTTCATGACTTTTTGCATGGATTGTTAATTGTTTTATGGTTTTTATTGAATGGTTGTGATTTCAATTGATGGGTTATACTTAGGTTAAGTCTTTTGATATCCCATGCTTTAGATATACAGTCGTTGCTTCAAAAATCTACCTTGGCAAAGAAACAGAGTCAATATTTTATTTGAGCTATAATTGTTTGGAATAAATATATGAATCGCATGAATGAGTTTATGGTGGAATCCCGAGTCTCAGTATCTCTCGAAATTGTGACAAATCTTGTGTACATATTTTCTTTGTTTTTTCTTAAATCAAACCTTTACAAGTCTGAGTTGAACGAACTTTTACTACCACTTTACAAACAACAACTTCGAAACCACATCAATTTTTGGCGCCGCCGACGCGGACTTGTATTTAGATTTGTTTTAGGTTTATTTTTATTATTTTTTGTTCTTTTTTACGCCTTTGGTATTTTTCGATCCTTTTCAGGTTTGGAGCGAAGCTACAAGGAAAGAAAAGGTGCTATAAAAGGAAAGCATCTTCCAAAGAGGGAAAGAAAAGAGGAATTCAAAAGGAGTTAAGAAGAAGATTTTGTATATAGTTATTTTGTTTTATTTTTAAAAACTGTAAATAGGGTTGTATTTTTGTAATTTTTCTTTTTATTTTTGGACACTTTTTGGACTTTATCTTTTTGGACTTGGACATTATTTTTAAAACCCTAAGGAAGGGTTAAGATTAAATATAAATGTTTGCGGAGGAAGGACGATAGTTACGATCTTGTCTCGGCCCCTCGGGTTCGTACATCGACATCGGAGTCGGTGGCCCGAGTCGACTTCAACGGTTCATCGCCCGTCAGTACGGGAGGTAAGACTTTATCCACCCACGAATCCCTGTCGGTGGGTTTTTATTTTGTGTGACAACTCACACCTCGCCATAGAATGTCGAATTGGTATTACAATAGCCAATACAATGAATATCCGACTGAGTTTCAAAATGGACGTTACTAGTTTGACCATAGTGTGAATAGTGGTTGAGAACATCAGCCTTTTCAAGGTTATGGCTCATACCATGATGAGACCAATTACTATCCACACACGCACGGGTCATACGAGCAAAATTCCTCTCTACTAGAGTCCGCACGTAAGTTAGCTGAGTCAGCACAAAAGTTACTTGAGTCGACACGTAGTTCAGCTGAGATGAATAACTTAGTTATGGACGAAAGCAATGCAACGTGTGAACATTCTTTCCTAGATCAAATCAGGAAGTCATGTGAGTCAACTCAGAAAATGTTGTTAGAGGCCCAGGAAAGAACTGCTCAAGATAGTCTTAATTTCCAATATAGTGTTTCCAATAGTACCCTTGAAAATGAGGATAGTTATTTGCATAATCAAGGTGACGAGGTTAGAATTGGTAACACTATATTTTTAGACGAGGTTCGACCATTTTCATGTTATTACAATGATGATTATGATGAGGATAGTGTTGATGAAGAATCTGAAATATTTAGGCATAGTGATCAGGAATTTGTTACTCCAACTGAGCTTTATAATCAAGATAATGTTATTTCTAGTTCGAATCCAAATAAATTTTAATAATTATTCACCTATTCAAAAGGACGAGGATTTGACTAGAGATACCCACGTTTTAGACGATGTAGTACTTCCTTTTTACGAAGCCGATGATAGTTTTGAGGAACGAGTTTATTCTGAGAACATTGTTTTAGAGTCTAACGGTTTAGAAACATTAGTCTTAGAAGATGAACTTGTAGAGCTTTCAAATATGATGAGTGGGGATGAACCTTCCGATTATAACTTAGAAGAAGCAATTGACCATTTTCAGGATTCCGATGATCTAGAAATTAGGGAAATTGTAGATAGTCTATCTAGAGACACCTAAAACTCTAAGTTTGGGGGTGATTATCATTATCCTTGTGCCTTACCTTTAACTCTTACAGAGATCCCTCACTTTGGACTTGATATATGTGCCTCAACCATTTTACAAGATTATCTTCATACACGTTTTCCTGAACCTAGTTGTTTATGGGTGAAAACTACTCCTGTAGAATTTGGTAATTTGGGGTGTGGATGAGGAATGAATTTAAACCTTAAACAAATGCACTGCACGGTGAGTGCTTGTAGATTCGAGAGATCAATCTGTGCAAGTCCGGCCTAAACCAAGAAATGGCCGTTCCAGACTTGTTTCGGTCACAAAGTGAAGGAGATGGGGTTGATATTAGGGAGGGAAGCGAAGAAGGTGTTGAGATTGTGAAGGTGTTGGCTTGCTTATAACTTGTAACAGAAAAGTGAGCATGCTTGCGGTTGATGCAAGCAAGCTCTGGGTGTTTGAATACGTTTTTGTATTAACACTTGGTTTTTCTGTCTCGTCTGAACTTGTGTTGTTGTTTGAAATAGGGCGGAGAACCTATTTATACAAGTCATTGAGCCTCATTCACGTCTCTCGTGGGAAGTGGAGGAAGTGGAGTGATGGAGTAGTGGAGTTGTGCGTCGACCAGTCTTGCCCACTTCTCTTGTTCATCTCTAACCGTCCATGACTTCCTAACACGTTCTTGTGATGGTGCGTTGCACGCCGCACGCGTAAACCGCTGCACCAATACCCCGGTATGTATCGCCCGATTTGTGACATGATTGATATCACGGAATGTGGATCGTGGATCCACGAAAGATAGCAAGTAATCTTTGAATTGAATAACTGTGTTATTCGGAAAGTCGATACTTGTGAAGTATCATGTGTATTTTATGCGAGTGCTTTCGCATTATGGTGTGGTAAAGTGATGGGTAATGACGCCTCACTAACCAAATAACTTCGACCGGGGTTGTATAACCAAGCCGGGTGAAGTTGGACGGATGAGATGATCTTTGAGACACTCATCTCGCGACCGTTAATGAATATTAGGTTTTTGAAGAGGAGCGCAAGCATGACTCTTCACTTGGTCGAAACCAAGTAATGGAAGAATTTTGGAGAGGACCGACCAGGACGTGTATGTAGATGGCATGCTGGTGTACACGTCCATGTCTTACCGTCCCATGAAGGTGCGATCTAGGCCACTCAATTTAACAGGAAAGTTGAGTGGTTGAGATCGGTTGCGGCAGTAAACCGTTGCCGCAAAGGAGTTGGAAACCGGCGCGAGATCCCTAGTTCGGGCATCGCGTTTCAAGACGACACATCTTGGTCGGTCTTGGTCGATGGGTTTGACGGGAAGATGGCGGTGGGTGATCATGCCTATACCTCGACTATCCTATGAAAACGTGATCTAAGCCATTCAAATCATCCCGGTGAAGTTGAGTGGTCGAGATCGGTTGCAATTTGGGAAGTGTAACCACGTATGTTTGGGCGGGCGTTTTGGACTAGCCGGGCATGGGATGCCTTGGCCGATCGCATGAGGAGGTAGATGAGCCCATGGTGGTCATGCTGGTATGACCGGCCCTTGCTTAATCTAATCTGTGACCCTCCATTCGTGCCGGAGAAGATGGACGCGCGTGATGATTTGAAACCCTAATTTTGGCTTTCAAAAGCCGTGCGCCACTTCTTGTTTGGGTGATGATTTTGTCACGGCCAAACATTGTTGGTCTTGACCGATTGGTCAAGTGTGTAGGCGGTCCCACGGTGATCGTGTTGACATGCTCGGGCCCTTTAAGTCTACATCTACACCCTCCATCTATACTCCGGAAGATGGATGGTTGAGGCATTTTTGCGACACATGTAATATGCCGCAAACCCTTATTTAGGTTTTCCGTCCATAATGCTTGGTATGAACGTCTTTTGGCAAGCAAAGGCCAATGGCCGACCATGTGGGTCGGGCCGTGGGTATTCCATACCGCTTGGGGATGATGGAATTGATCCGGGGTCATCCAATCATGCTTATGGAGTTGGATGACTGCGATCGGATCATATCCGACCTGATACGGTCGGTCAGGATGCTCAATCGGGCTAGTATAACACACCGAGAGGGGCTCAATCGGGCTAGTATAACACACCGAGAGGGCTCGGGCTAGTATAACACACCGAGAATCACTGTACGGATATTTCGTACATGGTTTCATTATAGTGCTTGAGGTTCGCGTTACTCTGTAAGAGTAACACTCGATCGTCATGCCACACCGATAATGAGTAATGGAAATACAAGGCCGATATGAAATTCACAGAAGGGATTATTGCTACATGCTCCAACCTGGAGGAATTTCATGTATTCACGTAATGGGATTGTTGCTACATGCTCCATTCTTGGTGAATTAAGTGAGGGAGTATCCAACACTTATAAATGGCTTTATCTTTTACAAGATGTCAGCGCATGATTTTTATGGTTTTTTACAAATTTAAACTTAAACGAAAATCCACCATCAACATTAAGTCCCCTGCCTAGCACATAATGGTTACACTATTGTGTGGTAGATAGAGATGGTGACATACATATATACTGAAATGACCAAGCTGAAGTACGTATTTACCGGATAGTCAGTGTTGCCCGAAATCCGGTTGGTTCGATTAAGGATGCGAAGGAAACAGACTTGGTCCGGTGAGTCGCTACGGTTCCTCTTGTGCATATTTGAGCTCGGCCACTTCTTGGTGTACTTCCTTCACCATACACGGCTCTCCTCGGGTATATTCGATAAGCCTCGTCGATTGTTATCCCGAATTAGCAACCTTCATAGGTGGTAAGTAAAGACTCCTTTTCCTTCCGGGATTACGTCGACTTGTGAGATTATAAAGAATCGTCTCACGTGGTCGTTTATTCTATATCTCAGGTACTGCTCTGATTTTATGATTAACCGATCGATGGATTTGATGATCTCCTCTTTTTTTTTTTTTTTTTTTTTTGTGCGTGCTCATAACTCCCTCTCCTTGCGCTTTATCATGGAAGCAAAGTGGACGCTCATTCGTTGCTTCCCAAAAAGAAGTTTTGAAGTCGACAAGCCCGAAAACCATGCGCACGAAGAAGTAATGGCTAGGATTGATCTTCCACTTCGCGAAGTCGGCCGTGCTATACGGGGGATGTCAATCTCCCACCTTCGTATTATCGGAGGACGTATCCGTGCACTTTCACCGCAATTGACATGGAGGAGCGGCGGAGGCGCGAGGAAACGCCTGCAGACACTAGTAAGCGCAAGGGCAGAGAGATTTGCACCGCGGTTGAAGAGGCGGAGAGTTGAGCATGAACGACCTCCGAATGAAGGCAAGTGTGATTACCCGGTTCAGACGGCGTGATAATTCTTGACTCGACACGGAAAGGAACCCGAAAACCCGAAAGCAATTGGTACGGCTCCTAATGTTGATGCGCTTTTTAATGCTACCGGTGATATTGGGATGGAGTGTGCTGCCTTTGCGGAGACGCCCGATGCGTAAACCGAGGGAGATCCGAGAGGGGAGCATCAACAGGTGATGGAGCCGACGGTGATGTAGGCGAGACCGGCCCTCTTGACGACTGGAAATCTCTTTTTTTTTCTTCTTTCAAAGTATATTCGTGCTCGAACATCTTCCTTGTACTCGGTGGCAGCTGAGTTCAAGGTCTTTCTTCCATTTGATTGTTTGAATAAAGTTTTCTTTTATAATCTTTTGTCAAGATCGCAACCAATCCTTCTCGGGTGCAAGGGTGCGCCTTCGCATATAGTTCTTAATGATAAAAGAAACAATATTATAATGGAATATCCACGGACTCCGTGCTTCGATGTAAGATCTTCTTGGCTTTCTTTGAGGCGGATGTCTCAAATCATTTTCCTTTTGTGCACACGTTCTATTTCCTTCTTCCTGTGAGATATTTGCTTAGGGTTCCCTTTCTTGCTCCAAGTGGTTGGTTTAGGGCCGACTCAGAACTTGTGTTTTTTAGGAGTAGAGAGGCTCTCGAGATGAAAATAATGCTTCAATTGAAAATTGAAAATTGAAACCCTAACTATGAATGCAAGTATTGCAATCATTTTACGGAGGAATTACAAATATGATATGGAATTGTAAAAGGAAATACGTTGGAAAAAAATAGCACAGCGTTTTAAAGGGTGGAGAATCTTGGAAGGTGATAGCACAAAGATCTTAAGTTCGGTAGGGTTCGAGCCATCGTGAGTGAATTGTTATGCCCTCTAGTTTATCAGCGTTGATGAGCTTGCGGTGAGCGCCAGGATAACATCTCGCTACTGTATGGTTCATCTTCTCTCTCGGTGGGTGAGTCGGGTGGAGTGGTCATCTTCACCGTCATGCTCCCAACATTGAACGCAGTCATCTTTGTCACCGGGTCTCCAATTCCAAACGGGTTTGGACGTGCGAGATACTTGGACATTCTTCTCATCGCCTTTGACCAAGACAGCCTCTACACTCTTGATAAAACGTTTGAAAGGGCCGGCTTCCCATTCACATCTCTTAGTCGAGGTTGGTCCGTTGGTTGGAGTCGGTCCCGGGACTTGTCAATGAAGGGCGGTAGGTTGTAAGGAAGGTTGCGTGACGAGACTTACTTGAGATCGGAACTTTTCAATGTATCCGACGGGCTCTCTCCGGGAAGTTGTGTCACATTGGTAAGTTGCTGGTGCGGCAACAGACAGTCATCAGGAGGTCCAGAAGGCATGTTGGAGATTCTTTCAGGTATCGAAACCGGTAGAGGACAGACTCCTAGTATTGCTTTGTTGTCATGCATCCAAGGGCGTCCCAGGATCATGTTATAGTTGGGATGATCTTTGACTATGTAGAACTTTGCTCGTGTCGAGGCATCACCCAATTTTACTTCCAGATCAATATATCCGTATGCATCTCTGGGCTCTCCTGCTGAATCTTTAACCACAGTCGGGTGACAAGTAGCTTCCTGCTTCGAAATCTTTGCCGCTCTTAGGGTCTTGACAGTAATGATGTTAAATTCGGAAGCCGTATCAATCAACACGCTATCGAATTCAACATTTCTCAAACGAGTGACGGTTAGGAGTCCCCAGTTTCCATTGCTCATGTCTTTCAGGAAAGACCGGGTTCCTGACCGCTCTCGGATGCAAACGCCTTCCTGACACAACGTGGTTGAGGGCCGCAAATATGTCTTGACGCTGTCCTTTGGAGAAGTACAAGATTTCACATATGTGCTCCATCATAGATTGTACGGTCTTGCGAACAAAATCCCCAGAAATCATGCAAGTTCTCGATAGGTAAAGGGTCTCTATGAACACCCTCGTTTCCAAGTCAAGTTCCCCGTCTCTACCTTTTCCCCGAATATTTGTTTCAACTGTTGCAATCTTTGGTTGGATGATGGACGAACCCGTGGTAGCAACAATATCTGGGATCCGCCATTTCTTCCTGGTTGGAGGACGTCCGATAGGGGGCGGCTTTACGGCGTCGTCTTGGATCCACGCCCAAGAGTTCTATCACTTCATTCATGGGAAAAGGAAAACCTGTGTCTTTAGTGTTTTGTACGGGAGTTTTGTCTGTTTCCTTTCCGAGACGAAGTCTTGTGTCTTTGGGGATGCTCGCTTGGTTTGTTGTTCCGAAGCTTTCCTCTTTTCTCCTCCGCTTACCACACTCACGAAGGACCGGTGTTGTATTGTTTGTTCGTGAGACGCCTCGCTTCCTCGACTTTCACGCAAATCTTCACTTCGAACAACTCGGGTTCTTTCTAGTAGTCTTTGGTGCGATTGTTGCCGAACGTTTTGCGGCTTCGTGGAGTTCGAGAATGTTTGAAAGCCCGCATTCTCCAACAGAGCGCGGTATATGGGTATCATCCCATTGATGCATGATTCCACCAATTGCCGTTCGGTGACATTCGGATCGTGACAATCCAGCGCTTGGGTCCCGAATCTTTAACGAAGTCGTTGGGATGTTCGTTGTTCCGCTGGAGAATTCTTCCAGTGTCCGAAAACGTGATTTGTTCGGACACGAAAAATACTTCCCGTAGAAAGCACCGACCATCTCGCTCCAATTGGATATCTTTAGGCGCAATGTTGTTGTACCGGTGTATGCCCTCCCGTGAGTGATTTTGAGAATTCTTTTAGGCGTAAAACATGATTGTATTCATGTTCCCCCAAGGCTTCCAAGAATCGAGAAATGTGTTCACGAGCATTACCGATCGTCGTAGAGGAGAGGCTGGGGGAGAGGTGTAACCTCTTGGTAGAGGAATCCGTTGCACATCTTGAGGGTACGGTGGGCGATGTTGGTGTACGTCCGTTCGGTCCCATTTTCCTCGATTTTGGAGAAGTCGCTCTAGATCCTCACGCGTAATGAAGTTGGAAGGCTGGTCTCTCTCTCCCTTTGGCGCTCGGGAGCAACACGAGTTTCTTCATTCATGTGGGTATGAGTGGAAACGCCTGCTCCGGGGTGTATTGAATGCATCTCTCGCCGACTCCAAGGGTTGCCGTGAATCTTGCGGCAATCGTTCGTTGATCAAAGTTTTAAGGAAAGTGAGTACCTCTTTCGAGTTGCGGCCATATCTCGTTTTGAGTTTTAGCAAGAATTTCTGCTTCTCCATCAAGTCTCGCAATGGTACTAGACGGTGGTCCCCCTCTTGTGCCTCCGGCTCCTCGTCCCGATGAAGGAGTGAGAGTTGTTGCTTTGTAACCTTTGGAGGCGTTACGCTCGAAGAGATGCCGGGATTTTCTACGTGCTCCGGCTCACAGTGATGGGAGGCGTCACACCTCGGGATGTCTCCGGCTCCGCTAGTGTTGGTGACGAGAGGTAACGGCTCCTCGAGATGTGTTGGCTCTGGTAGCTCCACCGACAGTACGCCAACACCGGGAGTGTTATCCATGCTAGCTCCGTCCGAATTGATTCCGATCCGGACCTTAGTTCCACCATCTTGAAAATGAATTCTTGATTGAATTGGTTCTAAGATCTACCTTTCTGAAATTGTTGAAATTGAATCGATCTTTTAAGAAATTGACTTTACAACCGAGAGATTAATCTCCCACTGTGGTCGCCAATTGTTTATGGGTGAAAACTACTCCTGTAGAATTTGGTAATTTTGGGTGTGGATGAGGAATGAATTTAAACCTTAAACAAATGCCTGCGCGGTGAGTGCTTGTAGATTCGAGAGATCATACGTGCAAGTCCGGCCTAAACCAAGAAATGGTCGTTCAGACTTGTTTCGGTCACAAAGTGAAGGAGATGGGGTTGATCTTAGGGAGGAAGCGAAGAAGGTGTTGAGATTGTGAAGGTATTGGCTTGCTTATAACTTGTAACAGAAAAGTGAGTAGGCTTGCGGTTGATGCAAGCAAGCTCTGGGTGTTTGAATACGTTTTTGTATTAACACTTGGTTTTTCTGTCTCGTCTGAACTTGTGTTGTTTGAAATAGGGCGGAGAACCTATTTATACAAGTCATTGAGCCTCATTCACGTCTCTCGTGGGAAGTGGAGGAAGTGGAGTGATGGAGTAGTGGAGTTGTGCGTCGACCGCCTTGCCCACTTCTCCTGTTCATCTCTAACCGTCCATGACTTCCTAACACGTTCTTGTGATGGCGCGTTGCACGCCGCACGCCGTAAACCGCTGGACCAATACCAAAGTATGTATCCCCAGAGTTTGTGACATGATTGATGTTCGGAATGTGTGGATCGTGGATCCACGAAAGATAGCATGTAATCTTTGAATTGAATAACTTGTGTTATTGAAAGTCGATACTTGTGAAGTATCATGTGTATTTTATGCGAGTGCACGCATTATGGTGTGGTAAAGTGATGGGTAATGACGCCTCACTAACCAAATAACTTCGACTGGGGTTGTATAACCAAGTTTGGTGAAGTTGGACGGATGAGATGATCTTTGAGACACTCATCTCGCGAATCGTTAATGAATATTAGGTTTTTTGAAGAGGAGCGCAAGCATGACTCTTGACTTGGTGAAACCAAGTAATGGAAGAATTTTGGAGAGGACCGACGGGACGTGTATGTAGATGGCATCGGGTGTACACGTCCATGTATTACCGTCCCATGAAGGTGCGATCTAGGCCACTCAATTTAACTTAGGTAAATTTGAGTGGTTGAGATCGGTTTGCGAGGCAAATCCATTGCCGCAAAGGAGTTGGAAACCGGCGCGAGATCCCTAGTTCGGCACGCGTTTCAAGACGACACATCTTGGTCGGTCTTGGTCGATGGGTTTGACGGGAAGATGGCGAAGTGGTGATCATGCCTATACCCGACTATCCCATGAAAACGTGATCTAAGCCATTCAAATCATCCGGTGAAGTTGAGTGGTCGAGATCGGTTGCAATTTGGGAAGTGTAACCACGTATGTTTGGGCGGGCGTTTTGGACTAGCCGGGCATGGGATGCCTTGGCCGATCACATGAGGAGGTAGATGAGCCCATGGTGGTCATCTTTGGTATGACCGGCCCTTGCTTAATCTAATCGTGACCCTCCATTCGTGCCGGAGAAGATGGACGCGCGTGATGATTTGAAACCCTAATTTTGGCTTTCAAAAGTCGTGCGCCACTTCTTGTTTGGGTGATGATTTTGTCACGGCCAAACTTTGTTGGTCTTGACCGATTGGTCAAGTGTGTAGGCGGTCCCACGGTGATCGTGTTGACATGCTCTAGGCCCTTTAAGTCTACATCTACACCTCCATCTATACCGCGAAGATGGATGGTTGAGACTATTTTGCGACACATGTAATATGCCGCAAACCCTTATTTAGGGTTTTCCGTCCATAATGCTTGGTATGAACGTCTTTTGGCAAGCAAGCCAATGGCCGACCATGCGGGGGTCGGGCCGTGGGTATTCCATACCCGCTTGGGGATGATGGAATTGATCAGGGGTCATCCAATCATGCTTATGGAGTTGGATGAATGCGATCGAGATCATATCGGACTGATACGGTCGATCCGGATGCTCAATCGGGCTAGTATAACACACCGAGAGGGGCTCAATCGGGCTAGTATAACACACCGAGAGGGCTCGGGCTAGTATAACACAGAGAATCGGCTGTACACGGTATTTCGTACATGGTTTCATTATAGTGCTTGGAGGTTCGTGTTACTCAGTAAGAGTAACACTCAGTCATCATGCCACACCGATAATGAGTACTGGAAATACAAGGCCGATATGAAATTCACGGAAGGGATTGTTGCTACATGCTCCAACCTCGAGGAATTTCATGTATTCACGAATGGGATTGTTGCTACATGCTCCATTCTTGGTGAATTAAGTGAGGGAGTATCCAACACTTATAAATGGCTTTATCTTTTACAAGATGTCAGCGCATGATTTTTATGGTTTTTTACAAATTTAACCTTAAACGAAAATCCACCATCAACACTAGTGATGTCCATAAAGAAGTTCAGTTGCTAGAAACCCATCATCTGGTTGATGTGGTTTGCCCAGGCTATGATACCCAAATTGATTTTGTCTTCCCACCAAATATTTTTCAACCAATTGTGGGAACGTATAAGTTTCAGATGTGTCAATTATTAAGTTTTGAGACTGATCCTAAGTGCTTTAGGAAATTAGTATCGACACATTTTCTTATGATTGACCGCCAGTTTCATCGTGGTCAATTGTGTGAGTCAAAACATATTGACTTTAAGGATCCGCAATTATTCAGGTTATTATTATGTGCTTCTAAGTTCTTAATTGAGTTTTTACAGACTTTACAACCTGAACCGGATCTTAGTTTTGAGGAATTCCAGCACATGAAAATATTTTATTTGGACCCAGTTATAGAACCGAACTCGAACCACGGCTAGATGTAGTTGTCTTAAACAGAAACTAGACAAGGGTGTGCATTATTTGTTAATTTTCTTGGCATGTTGCGAGATTCCTTTTACTTGTGATAGCTCTATTTGGTTTTGATGACCTGAGATATTTCGGCTATTACTTTATGATTTTATGAGGTGATTAATCCTTTCTTAGTCTGGTCAAGACTTTAAACTTAGCACTTCTTGGGAGGTAACCCAATATTCATGCGACACGGTAATATCTTTCCTTAACTCTTTTACTTCAAATGGTAACAGTTTCTCCTTGTTCATGCTTTTAATTTTATCTTTAGAACATTGAGGACAATGTTAGATTTAAGTTTGGGGGTATGGGAGAAACGTTTTAGTTGCATTATTAAACTCCGAGCCTAGAAATTTATGCTTATTAAGGATGGCACTAACCAATCTAAGTGGATGGAAGCATTTTGGTTGTAGGAGTTGAGGAACCAACTCGATTAGATGGCAACATCTAAAGAGTCTATTCATAAAAGCACGAGCTTCAGTGTTAGAAATAACATGATAGTTTTACCATATCTCGTTGAGTCCTTTTCACTTGTTTTTATTTTATTTTGTTTTTAAACTATGTTTCTCTAAGTGATTAGGTGGGGCTCACGAATCAAGTTGTTACCAATGCTAGGGTGAAATAGAGTGATTGAGATATAAAAAAAAAAAAAAAAAAAAATTAAGACCAGACCATCTGACCAACCGGAATAAATTCAATAAAGTCGACCACTGGAACCCTTGTTTATGCCAGTTGTGTTGACCTAGAGTTAGGATTATCGACCACTGGTTCCCTTGTATATGTCAGTGTGTTGATATTAGTCAGACCGGTATCTCAGTCCATTAGGATAGGTTCATTTTGGCAGAGGCCTTCGGACAGATATGGGAAACACCGTTCACTTAGTAAACATCAAAACCATCTATGTTTTTCTCTATATCCATCTTCTTGATCTATCCATGTGATTAGTTTTGACTCCGGGTATTGATGTCCATAGTGCGACTATCTGAGTAGAGCTCTGTCACTTATATGAATTTTAGTATGCTTGAGTGCAAACTCGTGTACAGCAATTGGAATTTCGCATCAGGGTACTTCCTCTCGTAATCAATAAGTAAGCCAACCAAGGAGATTCTTTAGTGCCTTCCAAAGTTCTACGAAGATAGTTAGGGTATGGAGTAAAGGTTTTGTGGGTACACCTCTGGTAAACCCTCCCGAGACTATAACTCGGCCACTAGGGCCACCTAGGGGTTTAAAGGCTTGTTGCATACGCTAAATGCAATGGACGATGCCTGCGACAGTGAGTTAGGATTTTATTTTCTAGATTTGATTTGCTCGAGGACTAGAAAATAATAAGTTTGGGGGTATTTGATAGACACATTTTTGTGTCTGATATAATCTCAATTATAAACATTGTTAGTGCTCGATTTTGTATTTATTATGGCTTTTTGTGTTTTTATAGGTGTTTTTGGAGAAATACATTTGTGCGACGAAATTGGCTCGAAAAGTGGTATTTGCACCCCCGGAAGGAATTACTGAGGGTACCCCAAAAGTGTGTTGGAGACACCCCAAGACATGTGTTATTTACACCCTTCAAATGGATAAGGGGTACTCAGTTGATAAGGGCCGCCTCAGGGAAACTACTAATCGAAACATTAGAGGATAAGGGGCACCTTCTTCCACCTTTTGAATTTGAGTTGTGGCGGGAACAAATTTACAAGCTGTGAACTTCCTGATTAAGACTTGAACGATATTCTCGTGGATTTTTATTGGAAATACGTGGGTATGGGCTTGTTAGAGTTATAGAGGCTAGCTAATGGACTTGGACGCGTAGAAAACATGATTATTACACGCTGAAACAGAGAAGCAAAATCTCGGGTCTCTGTTATATTTGGAAGGCAATTAAACACGGGGAAATTTGCCCGGAATAAGTTGGGGTTGGTTGGTTACACCCAAACAGGGTCGGAGGTGTTTATAGATCGTGAAGAAAAAGGAAAGTTAACTCGATTTGTGGTAACACAGGGAAGCTCGGTTCTTTTAGGAATTATTAATCTTAGAAAGTACGTGATAGTTAAGACAGGATATCGCCTCTGCAGATTCTATTCTATATTTGGAGGTGTTTGGATCAAAACAGAGGCTGCGTGAATAATAAAAAGAAGAAAGAAATCTCGTAACTTTGGGAGACATAAAACTTCAAAAAGTTTTGGTTTAATCGGTGCTGAGAGGTATATATAGGTTGCTGGGAGGTCATAACAGGGTGACGAGAGTTTTGGGAACGCTTCTGGGAAGGAGGAAAGGCTGCAGAGGAGTTGTAGCAGCAGCAGGAAGAAGAAGAAGAAAAGGAGTTGCAGACGACACTATAGAAGTGTCGTTCTCAAGAACCCTAGAACACGAAGAACATAAGACGCGCAAGGAACATCACAGAGATAACTATCGCTATTCAACGTGCAGAACTAAAGTATCGTTTAAAGGGCGAGTCTTATTTCTTCAGAATGATCTGTTTTGTAACGCCTTTCGGCGTTGCAAACCGCCCGAGTTATTAGCTTTCTCTTGTTTTTCACACTATTTGAGCTATGAACAATTATTTTGAGCACGTGAATAATATGAGGAGCTAAACCCCAACGCTGGGATGACGGAGGAAGCCATATTTCATGCGTGTGGTAATTATATTTAATTCTTTCATGACTTTTTGCATGGATTGTTAATTATTTTATGGTTTTTATTGAATGGTTGTGATTTCAATTGATGGGTTATACTTAGGTTAAGTCTTTTGATATCCCATGCTTTAGATATACAGTCGTTGCTTCAAATATCTACCTTGGCAAAAGAAACGAGTCAATATTTTATTTGAGCTATAATTGTTTGGAATAAATATATGAATCGCATGAATGAGTTTGTGGTGGAATCCCGAGTCTCAGTATCTCTCGAAATTGTGACAAATCTTGTGTACATATTTTCTTTGTTTTTTCTTAAATCAAACCTTTACAAGTCTGAGTTGAACGAACTTTTACTACCACTTTACAAACAACAACTTTGAAACCACATCAAATACTTGCGCATTTTCTTTTATATTTCCCTTTTAGGTGTCTTGAGTGATGTAAGGAATTCCTTTCACAGTTTGATTTTCTGGTTCTTGAACTAGTAGGTGATTGAATTTTTGAATTGGTTTATTTTTGAGATGATTTTATGAATGACTTTCTGAAAGGAATTATGTTTGAATCGGCTGAAAGCCGGCATTCTGACTTTGAATTCGATCATTCTAAGTATCTCGTAAAAATTGAAAATGTTGCATAAAAAGGGAAACATGTAAAAGGAAGATAATATGGTGTCTAAGAACAAATGCATCATTGACTTCCTTCCTAAATGTGGGACGCATGCATCAAGTCCCCAGCAGGCTTTTAAAATGTAAAATTGTTTAACGGAACTTACTTGTTCACAAGATCTCGGTTGAACGAGACTTGAATTCTCCAAGGGTGATCGCTTCGAATCCAAGTTGTTATGGCGCGCCTCGAGAAACTCGTAGTTGGTTCGATCACTTCGATGAAACTGCGCACGTTAATCTTCGGAGAAAGGGGGTAACTCTCCTGAGTTAATCTTCCTTTGGAGAATATGCTTCAGGCCGTTGCATTCACTGGTAAAGCGATGAATGAATCTGTGGCAGTATTGCATCGACCTCCATCAAGCTCAGCTCATTCCATCTTCTAACTATCACCACGATACCCTGTTATCTCGAGCTCAGCTTCATCTTCTCAGTCACCATCACTACCAGCTTCAAACTCCATTCGACTTCTCTTGAGAATCCATATGGCTGCAGTCGACCTCCAACCATCGTCGATGACAGAAACACTAACGTAATCCCCTGTTCATCTCAATTCTATCTCGTCTCCAGCACCATATCATCCTTGGCTCCCTACTTGAATCATTAACATCAAAAAGCTCCCATCCACCGATCATTACTGCCATCACTCACGTAACCATGGAAGCAACACACACTATTTTCTGTCTTTCCCTGAGTTTATCTTCGGTGAAAAATCTCATTTATTTTCTCACTCGGACTCAAACTAACAACCATACTCTGCAGCTCCTCCGACCGATATTCGTCACCACTGCCATGCATTTCTTAACTTCAAAATGATCACCGGCATCATCATCAGCTTCAAACCCGAGTTCTCTAATCTTCTTTTTATCACCGATCAACACCAACAACTCCCACTGCCTCCTTTATCGATCATGGCAGCAACACCATAGTATCGATCATTGTAACCCCTTGTGTAAAGTGAGCTAGTCGCAGTGGTTCAGACATATGCTTGAACAGTTTATAGGCGTCTTGCTCACTGGTGAAGGTTGTGTGCTGCTTGTATATTGGAGATCACACAAAACTCCTTCCCTGCAAATAATTCACATTCATTCATAACCCATACTCCATTTCTTCCGGGACTTGAACTTATCTCAGTCATTGCCAGATACTGCCACGAACAACCACGGAAACAACACTTGTACGAATCAGAGAACAACCCTAATATTCTCTCTGACTCTTTTGAATTCAAACAACCCGAACTTCTTCAATGGCACTGACCAAACTGCTTTATCCATCTCGATCTCCTTGGCAAACGACCACAAGAACCATGGCTTACAATGCATGACTACACGAAGAGAAAAGGAAAAGATGTTGTCTGGGAATTGGTCGACCTAGTTACTGATTTTTAACGAGAATGGGAAGGTCAGCCCTTAGTGAACTGTGGTCTGGTTGCCCCTTATCCTTGTTGAGAGATTCCCAATATCACTCGCCCACACGACTGCCGGTAGTGGTTTCCCATGCAATGATAATTCCACCTCTCTTTTGGTAAATTGGACGATTTCTAGTTCTTTTCGGGAATAAGCTCCAAAATTCCCATCAAAAATATAAAACAAAGCTAATAATACAATTTCGCAAGAAAACTAGCTAAGAAAGCATAACCAATCCATACTTAGAGAGGTGTTTTTACACACCTATCACACACACACCCAAATTTACCAAAACCAGCAGAAATAGTTTTTACCCTCAAACAATTTGTGACCATAGTGGGAAGTTGATCTCTCGGTTGCAAAATCAATTTCTCAAGATTTATTCCAGTTTTCTCAATTTCAAAAGGGTAGATCTTAGATTCAATTTAGGTTCAACAACCAATTTCAATTCCGGTGTTCCATTAACTAAGAAGCTTCACAAAAATGCTTTTTCAAGCAATGCTACTGTAAATACCTTGGATAGATGAGCACCAGTAAATCTCCCGGATGAAACGACCAGAAAGCCGCGTGGAGACACAAGACGCGACTACTACTTAGAAGAACGCAACGGCTTCTCTCGAGATCCGGATGGAGCAATCACCTTTTCAGCAACACCACAAGTGTTGTATGGAGCAAGCCAGAAATGCCTCAAAGGGTCCACACCCAGAAAGACGAAGTAAAGATTCGCGTAGCCGTTGTTTCAGTATGGAGATAGTCGACAACAAATTAAACACCAGTGGAGTCCTGGGAAGACACCTGCAGAGGTCACAAAAGAAAAGGTCTGTCTCTATTCCACCACTGCTACCAATTTAAGATCAGGAGTATCCGCTATCACTTCATCAACAAAACGTGTAGATCAAGAATATGGTGTAATTCCGAGAATTCGTACATCTACAATAACAAAGGAGGCTTGACACATCTTCAAATCATCATAAAGGGTTCGCCCAACCCGGATAGGAGCGAGCCCGGGACATCTTCAGGTTTACTGGAGCCGACACCTCAAGAGAACAGCCTCAAGAAGATAACGATGCCCGCGTCATCATATCGCGAAAGAATCCGCAGTTTGGGCGAATCACTCAAGAATGTTTCAGCGAAACAACGAACATCCAAATGATCAAGAGATGACGGACCCGAGGTACTGCCGTTGAATGGGTTTTGAGGTAAACAGTAAGTTAAGATGTTGATCGAGTGTTGCTGCCATTGAGCCGAAGGGAACGAGTTTGGAGCTATGGTTATCGAACAGATGGTGTTGTTATTAGTGGAGCACGAGATAGAGATGGTTGTTTCCGTTGGTTGGATGGTGATGATTCTGTGGCTGTCAAGGAGGAGAAAATATTTGGGTTGCTGGAGTTAACAGATTCGGGTTTATGAGGATGGTGTTGTTGTTCATGGACTGGTGCAGCTCGAGCTTTGCTGCCATTGTAAATAGAGATCGAGTATTGGCAGTGATATGAAGGCAGTTGGATGACGAGTTCGAGTTGGATTGGCGGACAGAGGTCGGCAGCAAAGATGGTTGACGGTGAATGGCTGAGATGAGTAATGATAATGCTTACACTGTCGGTTCCACATGATTGACAGTTAAGCTACCAAGTGGGCTAAAACAATGCAAGCCCAATAGTCTATCCAGCCAATAATTTACACGACCAGAATAAGGGTGCGGCTATTCCAGAAGTTTCGACAGAGTTTGGCAAGCTACTTTGCACGGGGTGTGAGGCACGAACTCAATTCTTAAGGAGGTGCACTTTCCTATTTTTACTAGGTTTCCTAGTTTCTTCAAGAAGAGGTTACAAAACTCTATATATAGGGAAGCTTAGATAGAATTGGGGGATCTTTTGCCTCTACTTTTGTTCTAGGGTTTAGAAAAGATGGAAACCCTGATTTTTCTTCTTATTATGAACTCCATGAACATGAGATAGAGTTTTCTATTGGTTATGGATAAAGTTGATTTCACATAACATGAATCCTTGTTTGATATATTAGTTTTTTCTCAGTATTATCGTTTATGATTCACCATCAATATTGTTACATGATTTGAATGCTTGTTTAGTTGAGTCGCGAATCGATTGAGTTTGCTTTCATCTTTATTGCTAGATTAGGGTTATTATACGCAAAAGTGATAATTCCTGATTGCAAGTAGCATAAATATGATTATAGTTTGTAGTGATATATTCTTATGATATTATGTGAACCATAACCTTTGTTAAATCGGATTAGTGCTTTTACACGTTCGATTGCTTTGATTGGCCTGATTTCATAGAACCTAATGCATCTAGGGAATTAAACTTGATTAGTGCTTTTACACGTTAGGTTGTTCTTTTAGATAGAATTCATATTCACATCTTTTAATGTGTTTGTTGATGACAAGAGGAGATTTGCGGGATATACTTGCGATCAAGGTATTCTAGGGCCTTTGATAAAATAGAGATTAAAATATCAATTCTAGTTATTAAGATAAGAATATGTTTGTGAATGAAAACGAAATCCTTAACCAATGCTTTCACATCTTTGAATTTATTTGTTTACTTTTCTTCATTTGCTTTTATTTTATTTCAGTATATAAAAATCAGAAAACCCCCCGGTGTTATTTATAGGAAACCGAAACAATTTGATAACCTAAGTCCTCTCTGTGGGAACGATCCTTTCTTGCCCTTGCTTCATAATATATTTTGAGTAGTAAGAAAGTGTAAATTATTTTTGATGCCTACGACAGCGATCAAATTTTAGCGCCGTTGCCGGGGAGGCAGCGGTTGTCACTTGTTTTTGGTTTCTTATTTTTTTTGTTTTTAGTTTTGTTTTTATTTTAATTTCTGGTTTTTAACCTTGGTTTGAGAATCTTATTTCAGGTACTTGTTTCTCATGGAAGGAGCATACTACATGGATGGATACGGTTTTCAACAACCTCAACAATATGACAACTACCAATTCCAGGGGTATGATCAAAACCAATTCATTGGTTATGACCAATATTCCATGGAACCTTATGGTTTTCCTCAACAACCTTATGGCGGGTACGTGTGTTAACAACCACAAGGATTGGAGGATTCTTATGCTCGTGAACAACAAGTCTCTAACTTGTTAGACAACTTTTCCAACTTTGTACGACAAGAGTTTCAAAAAGATAAAGAGGCTACAAACGAGCAACTCCAAGAACTTCGTGAAGGTATGACTATCTTACGAAGAAGTGATGGTAATTTTCAATGATGTTGTAGTAAGAAGGGTTATCGTTCACTCGGACTTGATGAGATTGATTTTAAGAATTAAAAAGAAAAATAAAGAAAAATATATACAAATATTGTCACAGGATGAAGAGATGTGCTGGGACTCAGGATTCGGGCAACTCATAACAAAAGATTCAAATATTAATTCTTTTAATAATTATCGCTCAACAAATAAAAACATGGACTCTTATTTTTGCTAAGATAGATTCTCAAAAGATTGGTTGTAAATCCTAAGCATGATGTATCAAAACATTTAATCTAAGCATACCTCATCAAATTAAATGACAACCAATTAATTCAAATCATATTTCAATTAAAATTAATGCAAAAGTCTTAAAAAGAATTAAATAATTTTACCCATGTATGAAATTCGTCTTCCTCCGTCGTCCCAGTAATGGGGTCTAGCTCATCATGTTGGAAACACGCTCAAAATATGATTTTATTGCTCAAAGGTGCTTACAAATGATGAAAAGGAGAGATATCAAATAAACCAGGAATTTGCAACGCATGAGAATCGTTACAAACCACTGTTACAGTGTACGATAAATGGTAAATTTCGATGTAGGAATACGACCCACGTTGATGTGTCGTTGTCACTGTAGCATTTACGACGGTATCCCGTGCGTCTTATGTTCTTCGTGTTCTTCCCAACAGCAGCAGCAGAAAAGTTCTCTGCAACTCGATTCTCGCCTCTGTCTTCTCCCAATTCTATCCCAAACTCTCCATCCCCTCTCTCTGACTTCAGGCCACTCTATTTATACTCACATGACCGTTATATCTCGAAGTAAAAGCAAATAATCTTCCCATATCTTTTCACAGCCGAAGTATTAACTCGGGAAATTTTCTTCTTTATTTAGTAGAGAGATACGTGATTTTCTTTCCTCTTACTCGTATGCTTGTGTAAAATATATTCCCAGCACGTTCCGTGACATGCTAAACTCATGCAGATATACGCCAATCTTTCCAACAATAGAAAAGCATACCCGATATAAAATATCTCCCCTGTTTTACGTGAAATCCACATTTCAATCCTATTTTTGTGTTTCGAAGCAACTTACCATCCATGTTTAATCGTAACAGGGTAGTAGTAATCTATTTGACCGGTCGAGTCTCACTACAACTGATCCAAATCTTCTCAACAGAATACCGAGTATATTTCCGACTTTGTTTTTCTTCACATGAATATCCAGCCCAATTATTTCGAAGAAATCGATCATATCATCCCTGTTTACCCTCAACAGGCCCACGACAACTAATTCCAGTGTTTGAATCTCACTAAATCTCGGTCAAATCTCGAACTTTAACCTAAACTCTGCTGCAAATGGTTTCTCGCCAAAATATGAAATTCAAATGATGAAGAAGGGTGGCCCTTAGCCAATTCTGAGGTGCCGATAGCAGGGAGGTACCCCTTATCAAATGGTTTCCCCTTATCCAATGTGGGAGTCCGCTTAGCGGATGCCCTCCGGGGGTGCCTTTAACAACTTTTCGAGCCGAATTTTCCAAAAATGTTTATTGCCCAAAAATACCTACAAACACAAAAAAAAAACATAATTACAGTAAAAACTCCATATATTAATAACCTTGGGACTTTACAAAATTATTAATATAGGGAGGTATACCAAAAAAAAGATGATTTTTTTTTTTTGCTATGTCAAAGTATGTAAATGATACTGTATTGGATAATGTATTTACATATATTGAATAATAATGTATCCTTTATGTGAAGGATATATATCCTTTATGAATAATATATTGAAAATATATATTGAAAATATATCCTTTATTATAATTGAATATTTTAAAAGAATTTTCTATTAAGAATTTTTAAAGTTTTCTCTACACTATAAATAGTACTAGATATATTAGAAGATAATTCATTATTTCTAATATTCTCTTCTTCTCAGCCAAATCAAAATGTCATCCAATGTTAGGAAAAGAACTCATATGAGTGATAAAATTCGTATAGAATTGTGTGAAAAGAAAAAATCACATCCAAATTGGACGCAAAAAGATCTTGCGAAATGGTTAAAACATACTTATGAGTAATCAAATTGAACAGTTGCACTACACTAATCGAATGGATATGGACGTGTTCCTTAATCATCCCAATAAGCAACAAGTCGTATATGCTTCAACCGAAGAAGAAATAATCGATGGAATTAGACAAGAAGCGGAGGGAGATAATCCCGATGATGATAGTACGGAGATACCAAAAGTTTCATGCAAAGAAGCTTTAAACATGCAAGTTGGAAATGTTTTGGTTTCAACAAGATGGTGCACATAGCAACGAGGTCTTATGCATACGCAAATCAAAAGATGCCATAACAATTCAAAAATTACATCATTTTCTCAACCAACTATAGATAATATTTTCCTTCATCTTAAGTTTTGATGTAACAAGATCTATAATTTTCCTATTATGTTGATTTTATTAATATATGGAGGTAAATTCATTAAGCTCGGACTAGAAAAATCTATTAATATTAAAATGTGGAGTTTATTATTATTTGTAACTGGCCCAAGTTGGGACCATGATTTTTTATTAATATATACAGTTTATTAATATATGGAGGATCAATATAGGGAGTTTTTACTGTAGTACAATATCGAGCACTAACAATACAGAACATTGAGAACAAAAATAGACACAAAAATGCGTCTATCAAATACCCCCAAACTTATTATTTGCTAGTCCTCGAGCAAATTTATTCTAGAAAATAAAAATCATTTGAACCCCTAGGTGGCCCTAGTGGCGGAGTGTTGTCTCCGGAGGGTTTACCAGAGGTGTACCCACAAAAGCTTTACTCCAGACCCTAGCTATCTACGCAGAACCTTGGAAGGCACTAAATAATCTCCTTGGTTGGCCTACAATCATTGAATATAGGAGGAAGTACCCTGATGCGAAATTCCAATTGTTGTACACGAGTTTGCACTCAAGCATACTAAAATTCATATAAAGTGACAGAGCTCTACTCAGATAGTTTCTGGACATCATAAACCGAGTCAACCAATCACATGGATAGATTAAGAAGATGGATGTAGAGAAAACGTGGATGATGTTGACTAAGGTGAACCTATCCTAATGGGTGAGATAATGGTCGACTAATATCAACACAACTGTCATATACAAGGGAACCAGCGGGTGATAATCCTAACTCTAGGTCAACACAACTGGCATATACAAGGGCACCAGTGGTCGACTTTATTGAATTTATTCCGGTTGGTCTGATGGTCTGGTCTCATTTTTTTTTTTTTTTTCCGTAGCTCAGTCATTCTATTTCACCCTAGCAATGGTAAAAAAAAAAAAAAAAGTGATCATGATTCTTTTCACGAGGATATGGCAAAACTACCATGTTTTCTTTTCTAACACCTGAGCTCTGTGCTTTTATGAATAGACTCTTCTAGATGTTTCCATCTAATCAGATTGGTTCCTCAACTCCTACAACCAAGATATTCCCATCCACTTAGATTAGTTAGTTCCAACCTTAATAAGCATAAATTTCTAGTCTCTGGAGTTTATTTATTGCAACTAAAAAGTTTCTCCCATACCCCCAAACTTAAATCTAACATTGTCCTCAATGTTCTAAAGATGAAAATAAAAGCATGAACAATGAGAAACTGTTACCACTTGAAGAAAAGAGTTAAGGAAAAATATTACCGTGTTGCAAGAGCATGGGTTACCTCCCAAGAAGTGCTAAGTTTAAAGTCTTCAGCCAGACATTGGAAAGGATTAGTCACCTCGAAGAATCATATAACAATAGCTAGGAAGAATGCCCGGGTCATCCGGATCAAAAAGTGCTAACCACAAGAAGAGGAGACTGCAAAGAGACCGGAAGATATCCAACACACCCTTATCTAATTTTTTGCTTAAGACAACTACATCTAGTTGTGGTTCGGGTTCGGAGCTCTATAAAAGGGTCTAGATAAAAAGTTTTCATCGGCTGGATTTCCTCAAAGGAAGGATCCTAAAGATCAGGTTCTAGAGTCTGGAAATACTCAATTAAGAACTTAGAACCACATAACAATAACCTGAATAACTGGGGATCCTCTAAGTCAATCAGATTTGACTCACACGGTTGACCACAGTGCTGGTCACTCTTAAGCAAATGTGTCGACCCTAATATCCTAAAGTAATTAGGTTTAGTCTCAAAACTTAATAATTGACACATCTGAAACTTGTACATTCCCACAATTGGAAGGAAGGTTTTTGGTGGGAAAACAAAGTCAATCGTGGTATCATGGCCTGGGTTAACCACATCGACCAGGGGATGGGTTTCTAACAACTGAACTTCTTTATGGACACAACTAGGTTCAGGAAAAAGTGTATGAAGATAATCTTGTAAAATGGTTGAGGCACGGATGTCCAGTCCTAAGTGAGGGGACTTTCTGAGAGTTAAAGGTAAGGCACTAGGAGAGTGATAATCACCCCCAAACTTAGAGTTTTCAGTGTCTCTAGAAAGACTAGTCACAATTTCCCTAATTTCTAGAACATCGGAATCCCGAAAATGGTCAATTGATTCTTCTAAGTTATTATCGGATAATGCATCCTTACTCATCTCTACGAGTTTATCGTCTTTTAAGACTAGTGTTTCTAAATCACTAGACTTAAAAAAAAGTATTCTCGAGTAAACTCTTTCCTCTAAACCATCATCACAATCATATAAAGGATTATTAACGAAAGTTTCTAGTAAAGGCTCGTTAACTAAGGTGTTAATCATAGTTACTTCCTCTGATTCACTTATAGGCACATCAAATAATGGATTATCCAACATATTGCAGGCTAAAGGATCATGAACTACATCGTCTAAAACGGTGGCATCTCTAGTCAAATCCTCGTCCTTTTGAATAGGTGAATCATTAAAATTATTGGGATTTGAACCAAAAATAGTACTATCATTATAAATTTCAATCGGAGTAACAAATTCCTGATCACTATGCCTATATATTTTAAGTTCTTCATCAACACTATCCTCATCATAATCATAACATGAAAATGGTTGAACCTCATCTAAACAAGTAGTGTTACCATTTCTAACCTCGTCATCTTGATTATGCAAATAAATATCCTCATTTTCATGGGTATTATTGGAAACATTTGTATTGGAAATTAAGATTATTTCTAGCAATTCTTTCGTTCATCTCGCCTATCATCTTGAGGGATTCCTCTATAGAAAGTTTTCTTTCGTCATAAACTAAGTTATTCATCTTAGCTAACTTACGTGTCGTCTCCTCTAATTTCCGAGAGACTCTTCTAAAGGAGAAACATAAGAATTTTGCTCGTATGACCCGTGCGTGTGTGGATAGTAATTGGGCACATCATGGTATGAGCCATAACCTTGAAAAAGGCTGATTTTCCCAACCACTATTCACACTATGGTCAAAGTAGTAACGTCCATTTTGAAACTCGGTCGGATAATCATTGTATTGGCTGTTATAATACCAGTTTGACATCCTAACTCGCAAGGGAATTCTACACAAACACAAACAAGGTGACTCGACCACAACAAACCTACGATTTCTAGCAAACAAAAAGCATGATGGCTCCACTTAGATTGTTTCTAGACCAGCTTCTATTCCTTCGAAAGGGAATTCGTTACAATTTAAGCAGACCCCTCTGGAATCAATCCGAGTTGAAGTAAGTTGAATAGAGGCGAGGGAAGCTGCGTGGAGCTTTGATACCCAAGGCCTCACCGCATTACAAGGCGGCGCAGTCACGCATTCAACTCACAGAAACCATCATGAACTTCAAAGTATGCTTAAAGAGTAACCAATATTTTTCGAATGACTTTCCTATTAAGCTCGTTACCCTATCGGTCTCGTTCTAATCAGTATTTTAAGCTTAGGTTCGCGTTTGGTATCGTTTTCCTAAGGCGGGCAAGAAGAGAACGGTGATGAAATCCGAACCCTTATCTTGTATGGCCAGTTTTTTCCCTTTACTAGGAAATTAAAGCAGCCTTATTCAAGACCTCAACATATATGCATACAAAATCATCCAGTAAACCCGCTGACAGGGGATTCGCGGGTGTTTAGAATTCTTACCTCCCGTTCCAGACGGGGGATGAACCGTTGAGGTCGACTCGGGCCACAACTCCTATGTCATGTACGAACCCGAGGGGCCGAGACAGTATCGTAACTGTCGTCCTTCCCTGTGCAGTTTATATTTAAACCAACCCTTCTTTAGGGTTTTAAAAATAAAGTCCAATGATCAATAAAAATTTTTTTACAGTTTCTAAAAAAAATAAAAAAAAATAATATACAAAATCTTCTTCTTCACTCCTTTTGGATTCCTCTTTTCTTTCCTTCTTTGGCTTTGCTTTTGTTTTCGCCGCTTTCTCCCCTTTTCTTTAGCTCGGTTCCAAATCGAAAACAAACAAGAAATACCAAAAGGCGTAAAAAAGAACAAAAATAATAAAAATAAAAATAAAACCTAAAAACAAATCTATACACAAGTCCGCGTCGGCGGCGCCAAAAATTGATGGTTATTTTCAATGATGTTGTAGTAAGAATGGTTATCGTTCACTCGGACTTTGTAGTTGCAGGAAATCCTACACTACACCCCTCACTAGAATATACACAATTAAGTCATTTTAAGATGAATGATTATGATTTCTATTGATTGAATATTTGAATTTTTACAATATGAAATAGAAATGAGTTAAAGAATTACAATCACTCTAAAACTTTCTCTCTCCTAAAGACTTGCTTAACAATTCAAAAAGAACTCTCCCACAACAGATTTACTCAACCCTTTATATAGGGTAGTACACAGTGGATGACAGCTAAGCTGTCCTTTATTTTAGGGAATGCCTTGCGAAATATCGTAAGTGTACATGTATCAACTCCTCGCGACACTCCTAAATTTCGCTGAATCTTCATATCTTTCTCATGTTTTGGCTGTCGTCATTCATTGCGTCATTTATTTTACTTCCCTGCGACTCCCTCGCAATGTCGTCATTTATTAATCTCGCAAGGTATTGATGTCGCGATATTCTGATCCTACATCTTGCCTCTTCTCATGTCTTCTCTGCGAAGGAGAGAATGTCATGAGAACCAATATTTTGAAATGCCGCAATTGTTCATCTTTATCTCGCAATTGTTTATCTTTATCTGTTTCACTCCCGTATTTTTACACGGAATTTATTAAAGATGTTTCTTCTTCCACTCTTTTCTTGACACGTCTCTTTCAACCGTTTATTCTTGACCATTCACGTCCCATCTCGCATTAAATGCATTTATTTTCTCGAGAATTCTTCTCTCTATATATAGTTTTCTCACCCTTCTCTTCTTCTCTTTTATTTTCCCTCTGCAACTTTTCTTCTGCAACTTCTCTTCCTCCGCAATCTGCGTTTCTGCTGCTGTAAATCTTTCCTTCTTTCTTTCTCTTGATTTTCAATTTTCTAATCATTCCCATACTCTAAAAATGGCTTCACTTGGTCGCATATATAAACCCCTTTTTAATGAAGCTCAAAAGAATTTTCAAGAGAAGGGTTTCATCTTATCAACCATTCCTGATCAAGAATCTTCATCTATACTTTCTGCAAAGTTGTTTTCTGATCATCAGTGTGATGATCAGAAGATCATAATCTCGCTAGGTCAAATTCTCGCAGGCCTTCCCATTCCTCTATACAATCCCGAGATACCTTTATTCTATGAAATTCTTGCTCATGAGAAATTCTCGCGAGCTATTTATCAACTAAGTGGTGATTGTATCCGTCTAATGCTTGAATTCGCCAACCGTGGCGCTGGTAAGGGATCTCTATATCCTGATGATGTCAAAGATCCTAGATTCACAAATTTAGAAATAGTCGCTGAGAAGTATACTGTAGAAAACTTTTTGAAAATTATGAAGTAATAAATATGAGAAATGATAAATCTCGTTGGGGTGCTCGATTGAAGAGAAAAGATAATATTTCCAGTGATAAGCTGCTCATGCAAGATATTGACTGTCACTCGGGCAAAAATAATGTTCCTCGGTACTCCAAAGATGAGAAGTGGTGGGTTGTTCCTCTATTTTTGAGCGGACCTTATATTGCAGGTTCTCATACACTCCCTGCAAATCTCGCAAACTATCAACCTTGGGAATTTAAGTGGCCCGTGAAGGCAAAAGAGGTATACTTCCTATTTCAGGTTTGCTTTGAGATATTTCCTTCCTCTTATACTTACTAAACTTGTAAAATTTTCAGATTGCCAAACTGAAAAGGAGTTATAAAAGACGTCCAAAGGCGAGTACTCTAGCGATACTCCGATCAATCACGGATGAAGTAAGAAATACTTTCTTTTGTTATTTTTAAAAATATTGTTGCCTCTGTTTCTTATCTTCATTCGTGTGCGAAGGTTGTTGAAGAAATTAACATTCCCGAAGCTGCGAAGGTTAAGGGCAAGAATAAAATCACTCTTCGCAAGGATAAATCTTCTGCTCCATCTTCTAAAAAAAACGGAAAATCCACCCCTCTTCTCGTTCTAGTTACCAAACCAGCGAGAGTTCTGACGAAGATGAAAATGAGGTTGGTACTTCCTCTGCGAAGGAGAATCATTCGGTCGCTTCTGCTATGGCGCAATTGTCTAGTGTCTTCTCCGATTCTATGCAAGGATTGGGTGATGATCATTTATCTGCTACTTGCGAAACTCTCGCTAAAATTTGCGATGCCCCCCTGTTAGAGGATAATGAATCTTTTCGCGGAGTTTCCGAACAATGACTCCCAGTCTCTTAAATGCACTCAGTGCTTTGGTATGTTCATATTTCGTTATTTCTTTGCGATTTCGATTATAAACCTTATCTTAACAATTTCTTTACTTTCCTTTATAGTCTGGGAGAGCTTCCTTTGTTGTTGCCTCAGACCTCGAGAAAAGACGCAACAATCTTGAGAAGAAAAATCTTCAACTTAAGGAGAAGATCAAAGAACTAGAAATTGAAGTTGCGACATCTCGCAAGAAGGATGAAAAATTCAACAATTGGGAGTTGAGTCTTCTTCCCGAGAAAGACAAAATATCTACACTTCAAAGTGCTAATCAAAGCAACTTTACGGTATAACACCCTCCCTCTTTCTCTATTTCTACTTTGCCATTTATTTTCCTTTGCACGACTTATTATTTTTGCAGACATTTATAATCTTTCTGACGAAGCCATCCTTCTCCATTCATTCCCTGAACCTATGGATGATGATGCTCTTCTCGCTCATCTCAATGAATCTTTAAGTAGTTCTTCAAACAAGATTAATTCTCTCATTAAATGAACTTGAACCAAATTTCATCTTTTAGAAATTGAACATAGATCTAGTTTAGGTTTATCCAACCTATTTAAACGTTTATATCTTGACTCCAGGAGAGTAATAGTATTCTAAGGAAAAAGATTAGCAGCCTCATAGATGATAAGGATCGCATTGCTAATCAAGGTGCACAAGCATTAGCAAAATTCCAAAAAACTATTCTTGAAGTCCAAATTGAACGAGATGAATCCCTTCGCCAAAATGCCATACTTAATGAGCGAGAAAATCAAATTCGTTCACTTCTTGTCATAAATAATGATGATGAATTCGCTTGGGCTGCGAAGGTTCTAGATAATGCCAGAAATAACTTAGGTGTTAACGTCAGTCTTCATGCTGAGCATAATGCTTTGGTTAAAGATATGATTTCTGACAGAGAAGGTTGTTTTACTATTCTTCATTATTTTTCCACTTCTTTTTTACGAAACTGTTATTAAGCTGCTAATTCAATGTCATTTGTTCGCAGAATCTGAGAGGAGATTTCAAACTAGAATTAAGGAACTTGAATCTGAGAAAGCGTAACTTGCCAAAGACTTCTCTTCGCAATGACAAATATTCTAAGATGAAGAAGCAACTACAAACTACTGTGGCGAATTTCAATAATGATGCAGTTCGTTTTCGCAACCAAACTATTGAACAAATTTGCAATGATCACAACATTCCTCTTTATTCATATCCTTGTCTTCTCGAAGAAATTCCTGATAATATGCCTTGCTCAGATGTCTCTGATAGTGATGTAAGCGAAGAAGAAGAATCTGATAAAGAAGAATAAGTTGCTAGATTGTTCCATTTTCCTTTCTCTTCTTGTGATATTTGTATATTTATCCTTCTAACCTTCCATTTTGTAATCTTTTATCATATGAAAATAAATAACAAGTTTTTATTCTAATCATTCCCATACTTGCCTCTGTTATATTTTCACATGAGATAAATCAAGTCGATAATCTTTAAGTAATGATACTTCTTAATTTCGCAACTGTTGTTGCTGATTCTTCACAAATAAATGAAGAAATATAATCGTATTCGCAAGCTTGTTTGCTTACTCGATTTCTTGTGTTATTTTATCGTCATTTATGTTGAAATTTATCATTGCGACAAAATCGCAGGACGTCGTTACATTTTCATGTAATGACCCATTGATCTTGTCTTATCATTATTTTGTGTGGTCTTATTTTGCCTTCCTAGTTAAAGGTCTTATTTTGCCACCCCTCATTTTGCATCAATATGACAGGTCTAAATATTCTTGCGAACATAAAATCCCATGACATTGACGTCTTGCGACAAGATCGCAGGACGTCCTTACACTTTCATGTAATGACCCATTGATCTTGTCTTATCATTTCTTTAGTATTTTTGCCTCTGCAGGATATTTCATTTGCGACAATATGACAGGCCTAAATGTTCTTGCGAATATAAAGCCCCATGACATTGTCGTCTTGTGACACTTATCATCTCCCTAATGGAGGGTGCCGCCCTTATCATCTCCCCTGGTTGCCCCTTCAAGGAGGCGTACATCGGCCATACAAGACTAGCTCCTCCCATCCCGGTCTTAACAACAACCAGTTGTTTTCGACCCTCTTATCCCTTATACCTATAGGGTTTATGGTTACGAGGCTGCACCCTAAGTGGAGTTTTCTTGGCCGAGTGCAACATATGCCAAGACTTGCCAAGAATGGCCGAGACACTTCAAATGCCCTGTGCACTCTTGGCTCAACCGTGTACCCGGCGCCTTGAGCATACATCGACTCCTTGGAAGAGACCCTCGGGCGTCCAACCAGGGTATAACCTTATATATATAGTTGGAAATCCAAGGTATCTCTCGGATAGGCTTTCATGGGACCCAAATCTCCATGACTCGAGTTCCAGGAGCGGTATAACCTTTTCCTCGAGCCATGTCAAGAGATACCCCTTATATGACGCACTTTAGGTCTTACATTTGCCTCTTGCGAAATATCATTCGCGAACTAGGTGTACGCCATAAAGGTTCGTCCCATTCACTCACTCTTTCATTTTTGTTAATTCATTCAATCATTCATTTTTGGTTTTCTCTTGTTATTTTGTTTGCGAGACTATCGCATAATCTTGCATTGTTTATTCATTTTTGTTTTTCAATTCTTCAATCAAATTTTCATACATTCTTGATGGCGAGATTCTCGCGTATTTCTTCTTCAATTATTGTTTCTTCTTCTTATCATTAATATGCCTTTGTCATTGCTTTTGATAATGATGATTATTCATTTCTTACACTTTTTGCTCCTACTGCCCTCTGCCTCTGCACCATTCAAACTTCTTAATGATTCCTTGCCATCATAATTTTCAATTGTTTTCATGCACTTGCTTCGCAATGTATCTTCACCTCTTGTATCTATGGTATCCACCATCAACCTTTCTCTTCTTTGTTCATTTTTTATATTTTGCTTCCAGTCCTTTCTTTTTGCAGTTCTTTCCTCGCAACTCTCCACATCAATTTCATAGCATTTTTGTCCTTCCATCCAGTCTCCCTTTATAACTCCAACACCGCTAGGATGAGGAAATATTATACACTGATGATAAGTCGACGCTACGCCCAAAATTTCGTGCAACCATGGCCTTCCGATCAAAGCATTATAAGGGGACTCCACATCGACTACACAGAACAAAATTTCAGTTGATAATCCTTGCAAGGGTATTCTCATATGAACTTCTCCTTTAGGCTTATTCGCTGTGCCATTGAAACCGTATATTTTATACGTCGAAGGTATCAACTCTTCATCCTTCCCACCCATAGTCTTGTAAGTATGGTAAAAAAGAATGTTTACTGAGCTCCCTGTATCAATTAAGATTCTATTGATCGCCCAGGAATTCTCTACTTCATCGTCTTCGCCATCTACAGGTGTTGGATTAATTTCCAATTTTACAACCAATGGGCTATCATGCGTCTCTCTGCCTTCAGGAATCTCTTCTGCAGTGAAAGAAATAATCTGCATTTGCCATTATTTTAACTGCGATATCTTCGCGATGTTCATCACTTCTTTATTATCAGCATCCCTCGCGAAAACCCTACTGAGAACATTATCATGAAAATCTTCAATTGTTCGGTATGAATGTACAATGGAGTTGCAAAACAAATTTTTAGCTTTCGTCCGACTTCTATTACGAATGTTTCTTTCCCTTTACTGAGTTTGTTCTGTGCATTTCTGGCGGTGGTGGTAACGGTTGAACCTTCTCTTCACTTTTTAGAAAATGACTCAACTTTCCTTGGTCAATCATTCTGAGGATGATTCTTTTTATGTTTCTGAGTCATTTGTTAGGTGTCCATGAAAGCGGTGGTAAGAACAGTAACTCGTGACTTCTATCACTTGGTGGTGGCTCATTCCCCATGTTCCATGGTGCGGGTATGTTTTCCATCAAGAGTATAGATTCCCATATTTTTCCACACTAGTATTTAGTGGTGGCATTTTGATTTCCTCCCATACTACTCTGTGACTTTATTTGTCCTCCATGATAATTCTCGCTTCGACCTCCATAAGTTTCTTGCGGATGATCAAGTCTTTGAATTTTGTTATTGCCGCCGTGTTGTAGTAGTTCCTTTCTCTTTCAAATTCTTCCGATCACGGCTTCCCATAGCTACTATCTTTGGTTGTCCATCATCTATTATCTTTTCTTGTTGCCTTTGCGAAGTGCTCGCTCATCGTGTTTATCAACTTGGGTAATAAGTTTGCATTCGCAACATTTGAATTTGTATTCGCAACTGGGTATGATTCCATCTCATTTTGCCTTTCCTCTAGAGCAATATATTCCTCCTGAAGTTCTCGCAACTCAGTCATTGTAATTGTATTCTTGACTCTAAAAATTTGAATATATAACAAATTAGTTGCGAACATAGCGTTTATGAATGATAGAATAAGATATCTTTCATCCACTCGCCCAGCCATTTCGCTACACATTGTCTTCCACCTCACAGTTAAGTGTCTCAAACTTTCGCCAATTCTTTATTTCAGCCCAAATACATCTTCAATTCCTGGTCGCGAGGAGTTGTTACTTATATATGCCCCTAAGAATATAGCTTGTAAATGATTGAATGACGTGATTGTGTTTCTTGGTAAACCTTCAAACCATTTGGTGCTTCTCCCGTTAAACTTGATGCGAAATATTTGCACAATATGGCGTCATGATTTTCCCACTGTAGCATACATCTCACATACGCTTTGATGTGTTGTATTGCGCAAGTTGTTCCATCAAAAATGCTGGTTAATGCGGGTAAATTGCACTTTGGGGGTATTCCTCCTAACCGCACCTCTAGTGTAAAGGGGTTTTCATGAGCCTTTTTCGATGGCCTCATCCAATTGTCTTCTTCCTCCTCCTCTTCTATTGTTCAACATTCCTCTCATATCGACAACTCTCTTAAGATTTGTTCATTTACATCAGGGTTCGAATTTATTGGTCTTTTTAGCTCTGCCTCTCTCCTTCTGCGTTCATGTCTACTTTGATTTTCTTGTTCAGTATTTTCTTCTCTTCTTTCTCTGCGACTTCCTCCTTCATCTCGTTCACGAATTCGCACACCATTATATTTATCATTTTCTCTTCTTGGTTGTCTATCAGTTCTCCTTTGTATTCTTTCATATTCTTCATTGATATTTCCATTGTTGCGATTTTGCTCGCGCCTTCTTTATCGATTGTCATGATTGTTCTGCCGAATTGCCTCCTCCAATTCCCGTTCTTCCATTTCTACTCTTAATCTTTCCCTTTCGCAAGCTAGACGCGCTTGTTCAATATAATGCTTTTCGATGTCCTCTTCAATCTCCTTTTGTTTCCTCTGTGTTTCTCTTCCATGTAGTATTCTTCTTCCTTCTTCCTGATTTTCTTCACCAATTGGATTATTCTGCACTTGACGCTCTCTATTTTCTTGATTTCCGTCATCTTGGCCATTCTATAGAATTTCAGGGTGTGGAATATAACGATCTTCTACCACTTCTCTCCTCTCGCAACATCCTTCACCGAGATTTGGCTCTCTTTCGAGGTTTTCTTCATTAACATTTTCTACAGGTAATGTTCTCCTCATATTTTCTCTAACCGATCCTGATCTTGATCTGGTATTACTTCTCGATCTTCTATTCTGCAACCTCATATTTTCCATTCTTAACTCATGGTTTTTTCTTGTTAAATTTGCACGTTCTTCCGCTTCTAATTGCCTTTACTCATGTATTGTTTGTCTCAATGCTTCTAATGCTGCGACTTCTTCATTTCTATGAATTGTTTCTCCCATCTCTTCTCGATTTCTCTCCTCTTGTCCATTATTTATCAATTGTTGCACTTCTTCTCTTTCTTCCATAGAATCCGATCTCCATGTATGCACACTCACCCTATCATAATCTATTACTCTATTCGGTGCTGGTTGAATTGGTGGTTGAATTTGACCTTCTTCTCTATCTCTTGCGTTTATTCTTGATGGTTCACCTACTTCACTTCTCCTTTCTCCAGCTAATCTCCCGCTTCTTCTTACAATTGTTGGTTGTTCTGATGCATTCCTTCTTCTATCCATTTCTCAATTTTAGTAAGTTGTTGAAAATTATACGAAATTTCTTTCTTGTTACTCCTGATTCTTTCAATTCACAAGGTTGATCTCTACTCCATCCCTATTTCTAGCGCCATTATGTAGTTGCAGGAAATCCTACACTACACCCCTCACTAGAATATACACAATTAAGTCATTTTAAGATGAATGATTATGATTTCTATTGATTGAATATTTGAATTTTTACAATATGAAATAGAAATGAGTTAAAGAATTACAATCACTCTAAAACTTTCTCTCTCCTAAAGACTTGCTTAACAATTCAAAAAGAACTCTCCCACAACAGATTTACTCAACCCTTTATATAGGGTAGTACACAGTGGATGACAGCTAAGCTGTCCTTTATTTTCGGGAATGCCTTGCGAAATATCGCAAGTGTACATGTATCAACTCCTCGCGACACTCCTAAATTTCGCCGAATCTTCATATCTTTCTCATGTTTTGGATGTCGTCATTCATTGCGTCATTTATTTACTTCCCTGCGACTCCCTCGCAATGTCGTCATTTATTAATCTCGCAAGGTATTGATGTCGCGATATTATGATCCTACAGACTTGATGAGATTGATTTTAATAATTAAAAAGAAAATAAAAGAAAAATATATACAAATATTGTCACAGGATGAAGAGACGTGCTGGGACTCAGGATTCGGGCAACTCATAACAAAAGGTTCAAATATTAATTCTTTTAACAATTATCGCTCAACAAATAAAAACATGGACTCTTATTTTTGTCAAGATTGATTCTCAAAAGATTGGTTGTAAATCCTAAGCATGATGTATCAAAACATTTAAGCTAAGCATACCTCATCAAATTAAATGACAACCAATTAATTCAAATCATATTTCAATTAAAATTAATGCAAAAGTCTTAAAAAAAATTAAATAATTTTACCCATGTATGAAATTCGTCTTCCTCCGTCGTCCCAGTAATGGGGTCTAGTTCATCATGTTGGAAACACGCTCAAAATATGATTTTATTGCTCAAAGGTGCTTTCAAATGATGAAAAGGAGAGATATCAAATAAACCAGGAATTTCCAACGCATGAGAATCGTTACAAACCAGTGTTACAGCGCACGATAAATGGCAAATGCCGCTGCAGGAATACGACCCACGTTGATGTGTCATTGTCACTGTATCATTTACGACGATATCCCGTGCGTCTTATGTTCTTCGTGTTCTTCCCAACAGCAGCAGCATAAAATTTCTCTGCAACTCGATTCTCGCCTCTGTCTTCTCCCAATTCTATCCCAAACTCTCCATCCCCTCTCTCTGACTTCAGGCCACTCTATTTATACTCACAGGACCGTTATATCTCGAAGTAAAAGCAAATAATCTTCCCATATCTTTTCACAGCCGAAGTATTAACTCGGGAAATTTTCTTCTTTATTTAGTAGAGAGATACGTGATTTTCTTTCCTCTTACTCGTATGCTTGTGTAAAATATATTCCCAAAGACGTTCGTGACAAAGCTAAACTCATGCAGATATACGCCAATCTTTCCAACAATAGAAAAGCATACCCGATATACAATATCTCCCCTGTTTTACGTGAAATCCACATTTCAATCCTATTTTTGTGTTTCGAAGCAACTTACCATCCCTGTTTAATCGTAACAGGGTAGTAGTAATCTGTTTGACCGGTCGAGTCTCACTACAACTGATCCAAATCTTCTCAACAGAATACCGAGTATATTTCCAACTTTGTTTTTCTTCACATGAATATCCAGCCCAATTATTTCGAAGAAATCGATTATATCATCCCTGTTTACCCTCAACAGGCCCACGACAACTAATTCCAGTGTTTGAATCTCACTAAATCTCGGTCAAATCTCGAACTTTAACCTAAACTGTGCTGCAAATGGTTTCCCGCCAAAATATGAAATTCAAATGATGAAGAAGGGTGGCCCTTAGCCAATTCTGAGGTGCCGATAGCAGGGAGGTACCCCTTATCCAATGTGGGAGTCCGCTTAGCGGATGCCCTCCAGGGGTGCCTTTAACAACTTTTCGAGCCGAATTTTCCAAAAATATTTATTGCCCAAAAATACCTACAAACACACAAAAAAAACATAATTAGTACAATATCGAGCACTAACAATACAAAACATTGAGAACAAAAATAGACACAAAAATGCGTCTATCAAGAAGCATTGATGATTACAAGGAAGAAAGGTATGAAGAAGAATTTTTTTTTTCAAAGCAATAACTATTCTAATGTGCCTGTGGTTTGTAATGAATATTTGTTTGATGCTAATGTTGAAAAAGGCCAACCTTTGGGGACTTGTGCTGATAATTGTGTAGCTAACTCAACTCTTGATCTTAATAATGATCATTCGCCTATTCAAAAGGATGAGTTTGAGACTAGCAACATTAAATTCAGCGACAACCCATCTTATGTTAACTATGAAAGTAACAATGATTGTGAAGATACATTGCTTGAACCAATTTATGGTGACATCCCCGAGGAGTGTACAATGGAATTTTTTTGCGATCAAGGTGAAGTTGAAGAGGAATATGTCGACACTTGTGTAGATTACTCAAGCATTGATCTTAATAATGATCAAGAGCCTATTCAATGGGTGGAGCTTGAGGATGATGCATTTTTGAGTGTTCTAAAAAAGTTCTTTATAGCGAGATTTGGATCCGCAAAAGAGTGTGTGCCTTACAACAAAGAGGAGTGTGTTGAGAATGAAACCGATATGACCAATATTATGGAAGACCCAATTGAGCTTGCAAATGATTGTAATGATGATGTTTATGTTGAGACTTTGGTTAAGGCAGAAACGGATGAAGAATGGTTGCAAGGTTTGATAGAGGACCATGATATACAGGAGGTGAATAATTCACTTGAGTTTTTCAAGGATGAAGAGGATTCCGTGATACAAGAGATTGTGATAGGTTTGTCTAACTCGTTGCCTATTGTTTCTTCTCCTTTACCTCTTATTGGTTTGAATGTATGTGCTTCGAGAATATTGTTGAATGACTTTGTTTCTCGATATCCCCCATTGGAGATACTTGATTCTCATACTATGCAGGTTTTGGAACAAGAAACCGTGGAATTCCCTGACTTCTATATTCTTTATACACTTCCAAGTGTGGACAAGAATAAGTGTGGGGGAAACTTTTATCGGTTAATAGCTTCATTTCTGTTTTATATTACTAATATTTGTGTGAAGCAAGTGTTTGCAAAACAGGTTCTATGGAAGGTGTTGATGGTGGTTTTTAAACAAGGGGTAAAATCGTAAAACCCCATGACCTAGTGCTACCCGCAACACATTAACTAAGAGCATTTAACTCAAGTGTAAACAATTAATAGGGGTATTTTTTCAAAATACCAGTTAGGGTTTTCAACACGTAACCCTAATTCCAAAACCAAGCCGCATCTCGCGCACCATGGCAACAATGCCAAACCAAGCCGCATACTACGCACCATGGCAACAATGCCAAACCAAGCCGCATCGCGCACCATGGCAACAATGCTAAAACCAAGCCGCATATGCGCACCATGGCAACAATGCCAAACCAAGCCGCACCCCGCGCACCATGGCAACAAGGCCATATTTCCAAGCCGCTATGCCTTTGGCCCACACCAAATATAGCGCCCTAGGCTTGCAAGACTTGCAAACTAGGTCAACATGGCCGTACGTGCCATTGGCACATGCCAACACGTACGCAGCCATATTTCCAAGCCGTTATGCCTTTGGCCCACGCCAAATATAGCGCCCTAGGCTTGCAAGACTTGCAACTAGGTCAACATGGCCGTACGTGCCATTGGCACATGCCAACACGTATCGCAGCCATATTTCCAAGCCGCTATGCCTTTGGCCCACGCCAAATATAGCGCCCCTAGGCTTGCAAGACTTGCAACTAGGTCAACATGGCCGTACGTGCCATTGGCACATGCCAACACGTATCGCAGGCCATATTTCCAAGCCGCTATGCCTTTGGCCCACGCCAAATATAGCCCCTAGGCTTGCAAGACTTGCAACTAGGTCAACATGGCTGTACGTGCCATTGGCACATGCCAACACGTATCGCAGCCATATTTCCAAGCCGCTTATGCCTTTGGCCCACGCCAAATATAGCGCCCTAGGCTTGCAAGACTTGCAACTAGGTCAACATGGCCGTCGTGCCATTGGCACATGCCAACACGTATCGCAGGCCATATTTCCAAGCCGCTATGCCTTTGGCCCACGCCAAATATAGCGCCCTAGGCTTGCAAGACTTGCAACTAGGTCAACATGGCCGTACGTGCCATTGGCACATGTCAACACGTACTGCATGCAGGCCATATTTCCAAGCCGCTATGCCTTTGGACCACGCCAAATATAGCGCCCTAGGCTTGCAAGACTTGCAACTAGGTCAACATGGCCGACGTGCCATTGGCACATGCCAACACGTATCGCAGGCCATATTTCCAAGCCGCCATGCCTCTGGCCCACGCCAAATATAGCGCCCTAGGCTTGCAAGACTTGCAACTAGGTCAACATGGCCGTACGTGCCATTGGCACATGCCAACACGTATCACAAAGCCATATTTCCAAGCCGCTATGCCTTTGGCCCACGCCAAATATAGCCCCTAGGCTTGCAAGACTTGCAACTAGGTCAACATGGCCGTACGTGCCATTGGCACATGCCAACACGTATCGCAGTGCCATATTTCCAAGCCGCTATGCCTTTGGCCCACGGCAAATATAGCGCCCTAGGCTTGCAAGACTTGCAACTAGGTCTACATGGCCGACGTGCCATTGGCACATGCCAACACGTATCGCAGGCCATATTTCCAAGCCGCTATGCCTTTGGCCCACGCCAATTATAGCGCCCTAGGGCTTGCAAGACTTGCAACTAGGTCAACATGGCCGTACGTGCCATTGTCACATGCCAACACGTATCGCAGGCCGTATTTCCAAGCCGCTATGCCTTTGGCCCACGCCAAATATAGCGCCCTAGGCTTGCAAGACTTGCAACTAGGTCAACATGGCCATACTTGCCATTGGCACATGCCAAACACACACGCTCGGTAGCCTAACTTGCAAACCGTGCAACCTACCACCAAGGCATTCCGCACATGCCATTGGCACATGCCAAACACACACGCTGGTAGCCTAACTTGCAAACCGTGCAACCTACCACCAAGGCATTCCGCACATGCCAAACACACACGCTGGTAGCCTAACTTGCAAACCGTGCAACCTACCACCAAGGCATTCCGCACATGCCACACACGCCACTAGCAGCCTCCTGCATTACCACTTACGCCGAGGTGCAACTCGCAACGAAGGCATTCCGCACATGCCATTGGCACATGCCACATGCGTCCCTAGCAGCACCACTTGCACGCAAGATGCAACCAACACTGAGACATCAACACAAACCAGGGGATGCTTTCTAGGGGTTTTGGTTTTGGCGATCACTGACATGCCGCAGTACACTACGCTCACATTAAGAAAGCGTGAAAAGGAATAAAGCGGTCAAATAAATGAGGAAATAATGGTGAAAACGTTTTCACCCATTAACACCATGCGGTTACCACCTCCTCTCATTATTTCACCCTTTACTCTCTTCCTTCATGAGACCTGTGGGGTACGTTTCAAACTCGACTTGTATAAATAGGTCTTACCTATTTCAGGACAACAAGTCTCGGTGGGAGAAAAATACTACACTCTGAAAGGCAACTTTGCAAGCTCTCCCAAAAGCTTCCACCTCTTGCAAGCTTCCTAAGCTTTCACTGACGATACAAGTCGAGACACTACTCTCCCAACTATTCTAGTCTCAACACCTTTCTTTGCTCCCCTCCCCAAATTAACCCTTCTTCTCCACTTTTGTGCCGAAGCAAGTCCGAACGGCCATTTCTTGGTTTAGGCCGGACTTGTACAGATTGATCTCTCAAATCTATAAAGTGCTCATGTGCAGCACATTTGTTTAGGGTTTAAACCAGTTTCTCACTCACCTACCGAATTTACTGAAATCGACAGAAACGATTTTCACCCATAAACAGAAGGATCCCCAACTTTTCAGATTGTTGGTATATGGGGAATGAATCTTGCAAGGACATAGTCGGGCTGACAATTTTATACCAAGCGCTAAATGGGAGGCAACCCATAGGTTTTGTATCTCTTATCTTTTATTTTTCTTTTCTTGTTTTTACTTTTTCTTGTTTCATATCATTATAAGATTTCCCACCTTGACTTTCTTTGGACGATTCAATTTACATTGAGGACAATGTAAAGTTTAAGTGTGGGGGAGTGGTTAAGCATTTGCATTGTAAATTTTTCAAAATTTTCAACTTTTATGTAAAATAGTGAATAAAAACTCCAACTTGTAGTTAGTTTAGAGTCACATAGTATACATGTCTCTAAGATTACATCGAGATTCTCATAAGAGTGACTGAACTTAGAGATGACAGAGAACATGATCATGCTTCTTACTTGTATGAGAGTTAAAGTTGGATTTAACCATGCCGATTGGCAAACAAGGTGCATCGAATTCGGTATTAGAGTAGTGGTCCCCTATAGTGGAGACTACCCATGTTACATAATGTGAGGCACCGACCTTCAAAAATATGTGCTTTTAGAGTGTGTGTCACCGTACGTAAATTCAGCTCAGAATGGTGAGCTGCCCAACCTCCCACCAATAGAAGCACTACTTTGATCTCTTGAGTGCTATTTTATCAATCATGATGGTGACATCGAATTGCTAACTTACATACCACTTGTATTCTTGTTCGCAGTTAGCACCATCCAGTTTATCTCTGTTTACACCAACAGGTCCATAGAAACACCATCATCATCAACAAGAGGAGCATCACAAATTCGAAGGAAAGTTGAAGACGTTCAAGGTTTACAAGCAACAAAGATTTAAAATGAGCATATTTCGATGCAACAAGACAAGGAGCAGAATTTTTACAAGTTGAAGACTATTGTACAAGAGCGAAGATTATCAAAGATGAGAGTTCGAGAAGTTTATGATATCGAGACATACAAGTTGTGAAGAATCATACGGTAAAGTACTTACACCATGGCCTTTGTACTTACATTTTTATTTTATTTTATCTTATTTGTATTTTATTTTCTCTTGTCTTAAAAAAAAATAAAAAGAGACAAGAGAAAATTTCTTTAGGTTCATTACTAGTTTTATTGTTTTGTTTCGTTTCGTTTTCATTTTGTATTTGTTTTATTTTTCTTGTCTCATAAGAAAAAAAAATTAAAAAAAAAAAAAAAAAAAAAGAGACAAGAAAAATTCTTTGTATCATATTTTGGTTTGTTTTTAGTTTTGTTCTTTCAATAAAGCCAATAGAAAGAAGGAATATCTATAATGAAGTTTCAAGCAATAAGGATTTAGAGGAAAAGAGTTACATTGTCAAGATTCTACAAAGTTCAAGAGTTATCATCAAGAGTTGAAGACCGAAGACAAAGATGAAGACACCGATTGAAGACCGAAGACGTTTCTATGGATGCTGTGAGAGTGGTGCTAGATGCACGTCGAACGGATATCGAGGTAAGTAAACATATTCCCACCTTCGTTAAGTGGTTGATTTCCTTTCTTAGAGATCGTCAGAAAAATAGGTTTTCAAAATGAATAAAAGATGTGGGTTTTCAAAACGATTCGGAGGGTTTTTGCCTCCTACCATTCAACGTGTCGCAGGATTTCTCTCTTCACTCCTACCTGGACACATGTGTGACCCATAAAAAGTTGTTTATTATTGAGAGCAATATCATAAAACCCTTTCTTGTGAGGCAGAGTCGAGACTTTCGATCACTCCGAACCCGAATTTCTTTCGATAAGGGATGGTTATTTCTCTATCAACTTTTAAGGATGAGATTGTGTTCATATATGTGTCTAACTTCTTATGACTAGTGTGCATAATCTCTATGTCTTCTTAGCGCGTTGGATGCTATCATTTCGGAGAACTAGTAAGTTGGAAAAATAGGTTTTGTGGGTATATCTCTAGTAAACCCTCACGAGACTATAACTCGTCCACTAGGGACACCTAGTGGTTCAAAGGCTTGTTATTTATGCTAAAAGTGACCGTAGCCTCGACGACACGGAGTTGTATGTATGTTTTAGAATTGTTTTGTTTGATTTGCTCGAGGACTAGAAAAGTCTAAGTGTGGGGGAATTTGATAGGTGTGTAAAAACACCTCTCTAAGTATGGATTGGTTATGCTTTCTTAGCTAGTTTTCTTGCGAAATTGTATTATTAGCTTTGTTTTATATTTTTGATGGGAATTTTGGAGCTTATTCTAAAACCAAAATTAAAAGAACTAGAAATCGTCCAATTTACCAAAAGAGAGGCGGAATTATCATTGCATGGGAAACCACTCTAAGTATGGATTGGTTATGCTTAGCTAGTTTTCACAAATTGTGTGGGAGAATTTTGGAGTGATATTGGGAATCTCTCAACAAGGATAAGGGGCAACCAGACCACAGTTCACTAAGGGCTGACCTTCCCATTCTCGTTAAAAATCAGTAACTAGGTCGACCAATTCCCAGACAACATCTTTTCCTTTTCTCTTCAGCTAGCTGTGCCGCTGTAAGCCATGGTTCTTGTGGTCGTTTGCCAAGGGAGATCGAGATGGATAAAGCAGTTTGGTCAGTGCCATTGAAGAAGTTCGGGTTGTTTGAATTCAAAAGAGTCAGAGAGAATATTATGGTTGTTCTCTGATTCGTACAAGTGTTGTTTCCGTGGTTGTTCGTGGCAGTATCTGGCAATGACTGAGATAAGTTCAAGTATTGGAAGAAATGGAGTATGGGTTATGAATGAATGTGAATTATTTGCAGGGAAGGAGTTGTGTGTGATCTCCAATATACAAGCATCACACAACCTTCACCAGTGAGCAAGACGCCTATAAACTGTTCAAGCATATGTCTGAACCACTGCGACTAGCTCACTTTACACAAGGGGTTACAATGATCGATACTATGGTGTTGCTGCCATGATCGATAAAGGAGGTGGTGGGAGTTGTTGGTGCTGATCGGTGATAAAAAGAAGATTAGAGAACTCGGGTTTGAAGCTGATGATGATGCCGGTGATTATTTTGAAGTTGAGAAATGCATGGCAGTGGTGACGAATATCGGTCGGAGGAGCTGCAGAGTATGGGTGTTAGTTTGATTCCGAGTGAGAAAAGAAATGAGATTTTTCACCGAAGATAAACTCAGGGAAAGACAGAAAATAGTGTGAGTTGCTTCCATGGTTACGTGAGTGATGGCAGTAATGATCGGTGGATGGGAGCTTTTTGATGTTAATGATTCGAGTAGGTAGCCAGGGATGATATGGTGCTGGAGACGAGATAGAATTGAGCTGAACAGGGGATTACGTTAGTGTTTCTGTCATCGACGATGGTTGGAGGTCGACTGCAGCCATATGGATTCTCAAGAGAAGTCGAATGGAGTTTAAAGCTGGTAGTGATGGTGACTGAGAAGATGAAGCTGAGCTCGAGATAACAGGGTATCGTGGTGATAGTTAGAAGATGGAATGAGCTGAGCTTGATGGAGGTCGATGCAATGGTGACTGGCAGTTGAATGGGTTTTGAGGTAAACAGTAAGTTAAGATGTTGATCGAGTGTTGCTGCCATTGAGCCGAAGGGAACGAGTTTGGAGTTGTGGTTATCGAACAGATGGTGGTGTTGTCAGTGGAGCACGAGATAGAGATGGTTCTTTCCGTTGGTTGGATGGTGATGATTCTGTGGCTGTCGAGGAGGAGAAAATCTTTGGGTTGCTGGAGTTAACAGATTCGGGTTTATGAGGATGGTGTTGTTGTTCATGGACTGGTGCAGCTCGAGCTTTGCTACCATTGTAAATAGAGATCGAGTATTGGCAGTGATATGAAGGTAGTTGGATGACGAGTTCGAGTTGGATTGGCGGACAGAGGTCGGCAGCAAAGATGGTTGACGGTGAATGGCTGAGATGAGTAATGATAATGCTTACACTGTCGGTTCCACATGATTGACAGTTAAGCTACCAAGTGGGCTAAAACAATTCAAGCCCAATAGTCTATCCAGCCAATAATTTACACGACCAGAATAAGGTTGCGGCTATTCCAGAAGTTTCGACAGAGTTTGGCAAGCTACTTTGCACGGGGTGTGAGGCACGAACACAATTCTTAAGGAGGTGCATTTTCCTATTTTTACTAGGTTTCCTAGTTTTCTTCAAGAAGAGGTTACAAAACTCTATATATATGGAAGCTTAGATAGAATTTGGGGGATCTTTTGACTCTACTTTTGTTCTAGGGTTTAGAAAAGATGGAAACCCTGATTTTTCTTCTTGTTATGAACTCCATGAACATGAGCTAGAGTTTTCTATTGGTTATGGATAAAGTTGATTTCACATAACATGAATCCTTGTTTGATATATTAGTTTTGTCTTAGTATTATCGTTTATGATTCACCATCAATATTGTTACATGATTTGAATGCTTGTTTAGTCGAGTCGCGAATCGATTGAGTTTGCTTTCATCTTTATTGCTAGATTAGGGTTATTATACGCAAAAGTGATAATTCATGATTGCAAGTAACATAAATATGATCATAGTTTGTAGTGATATATTCTTATGATATTATGTGAACCATAACCTTTGTTAAATCAGATTAGTGCTTTTACACGTTCGATTGCTTTGATTGGCCTGATTTCATAGAACCTAATGTATCTAGGGAATTAAACTTGATTAGTGCTTTTACACGTTAGGTTATTCTTTTAGATAGAATTCATATTCGCATCTTTTAATGTGTTTGTTGATGACAAGAGGAGATTTACGGGGTATACTTGCGATCAAGGTATTCTAGGGCCTTTGATAAAATAGAGATTAAAATATCAATTATAGTTATTAAGATAAGAATATGTTTGTGAATGAAAACGAAATCCTTAACCAATGCTTTCACATCTTTGAATTTATTTGTTTACTTTTCTTCATTTGATTTTATTTTATTTTAGTATATAAAAATCAGAAAACTCCCCGGTGTTATTTATAGGAAACCGAAATAATTTGACAACCTAAGTCCTCTCTGTGGGAACGATCCTTTCTTGCCCTTGCTTCATAATATATTTTGAGTAGAAAGTGTAAATTATTTTTGACGCCTACGACAGCGATCAGTGTGTGGATGAAAAACGAATCTAAACCCTAAACAAATGCATTGCACGGTTGTACTTTAGATTCGAGAGATCAATCTATACAATTCTGGCCTAAACCAAGAAATGGTCGTTCCAGACTTGCTTCGGTCACAAAGTAAAGGAGATGGGGTTGATCTTAGGGAGGGAAGCGAAGAAGGTGTTGGTTGTTTATGACTTGTATCAGAATGTTGAACTAGCTTGCATAATGTAAGCTATCAGTCCTAGGTGTTTTCTGGATACGCAATTAACAACACTTGTGTTTCTGTGTTGTCGAAATAGGTTGAAAACCTATTTATAAAAGTCATTTGAGCGCACCCTTGATCTCGTAGGAAGTGGAGAAGCTTAAGTGATGGAGTAGTGGGGTTGTGTAGGAGATGGTGATCATCACGTGGTCACTCCTTCACCCACTTATTTCATCGTGTTTAACCGTTCATCGTTTCCTGACACGTTCTTGTAATGAGCGCGTTGCACGCCGCACGCTGTAAACCGCCAGACCAATACCCCAGTATGTATCCCCAAGTTTGCGACATGTGTGATGTCTCGAGTAAGTGGGCCAAGTAGTGTGACTTGCCGCTAAAATCAGCACATAGTGCTTTTAGGCTAAAATGATAAGTTATCCGTGAAATCAATTGCTTATAATCGATGTATATAAAGCATCGCTTTCGAATAAGCAGCTGAAATATTCGATGTGCTAGAAGCATCGCTGTTTTTGTGCTAGATCGAAACAGTCACGGATTGAGCGTCTTAAAAGGAGTGTGATTGCTCTCTTTCAGGAAGTTGGTAGGAGCTACACACGCATCCCAAGGAGTGGCCGGTCAGTCCCTATAGGAGAGTGGCGATTGGTGGCCATTATAAAATCCTATCGGTCGATCCAGTTTAGATCTGGACCGCTTAAATTGGCTAGCCAAGTTGAGTGGATGAGATGATTTGCGGCAGTTAATGACTGCTGTTGAAGTAGCGCGAATGACCACTTTTGGGTGATCGCTCGGAGGTCACATGAGCAAGTTGTGGCTTGGTCGATTGCTCCTCACGGAAGAAAGGTCGCCGGTGATCACAACGTCACCCTATTGGCCATCTGGAATCCAATCTGAGTCGTTCGACCAAGCTGGAAAAGATGGACGAATGCGATTGATTTGTGGCAGTTGCATAACGCCGTTTGTTCGATTTAGGGTTTACGCACGCCCCTACTTTGGCTGGTCGAATCCAAGCACTTGGTGCTGATTTGAACAGACCGATTGGGTATGCATGGAGTCGAGCCGCCGGCATGCATGCATACAACTCTTGGTCATCAAAATTGGATCTAGGCCACTCAATTCGGACGGCGAAGATGAGTGGCCAAAATCAATCTGCGACTGCCGCAAAGTGTAAGTTAGGGTTTTGGTCGGCCGCGGATACTCTAGTTCGATCGAGCAATTAGATACTTCATTGAACTCCCACAGGTAAGTCGATCGAATATAGATGGAGTTGGGCCGGTGGTGAACTCGTGTGTACCTTCCTGATGGTCCAAAACGCGATCTAAGCCATCCAAATAGGCTGGCTAAGTTGGATGGTCGTGATCGATTTAAGACACTAGTGTACTTCCGCGACCCAAAATTAGGGTTTAGAAGCATCACGCCTGTCATAGTTTGGGCAAACGTTTTATTGCTGGGAAAAGCTGGGCTATCGGTGGACACAGCCGCACTTTTTTGATCGCTCAAGATGCGATCTAAGCCGTCCAACTAGGCCGGCTAAGTTGGACGGACGTGATGCGTTTTGAGACCGTCTTTGACGGTCTCAATTCATTTGAGCTATTTTACGCAGCGTGAACGCCCATGTTTGGGTAAGCGATTGAGCACTCTATAGGTTTGCCGCATGCAAGTCGATCGACTAGGGCACTAGTGGGCCCGCCAATGATCATGTTAGCACTTCCTTAACCGTTCGTAGGAGGATCTAAGCCGTCCAACCAGGCTGGCAAAGTTGGACGTTTGTGATGCTTCTGAGACTGTTTTGGACAGTCTAGCTCGTTCGAGCTTCTTTTAACAGCGTGATCTCCTTGTTTAGGGTTGGCGTTTGACAACGCTGAAATGTGTTTAAATAAAGTCCAATTGTTTGGGACACTAGTAGGCCCACCGGCGGTCAATGCGGTGATTACCTAGTTCTGCCAGGAGTGGTCTGGGTGTAGATGGTGGATTTTCGACAAAGGCTAAAATCGTAAACCCATAATTATACGAACTTCTGATCCAGCAATCAGACGTGAGTATTGAGACACGGGTCTCTCATCAAATCTCTGGATCGAGAATACTTGTCTCTCGAGTACATGCAGATATGTAGTCTCTCGGTTGGACAACGGCATATCTCATGAATACTTGGACACTTCGATAATTATTTCTATATAGAATCACGAGATTGACGGCTCCTAGACAGCTTGCTCTGCTAGTATAGAGCGATAACGTCTTCAGGATACAAACAACAGTTTTCCCTGACTATATAAAGGATATGAAACTCCAGCAGGCTCATATCAAAATAATTAATGCTCCTAGACAGCTTGCTCTGCTAGTATCGAGCCATCAGTTAATTATTCTTAAATTCTTGGATTCATCCACTGAATTTCTGAAAATATTCAAATATTTTCACAATATTTCGTTACTTCTGAAATTCTTGGTTTCTGAAATTCATCCACTGAATTTCTGAAATTCTTTGTTCCTCATTATTTTATTATTATTTCCCTAATCTCATGAAAACTCCTTAATCTCATGGTATTTTCATAAACCCATGAAAACTATAATATAAAATTAGGGAAACCCGTGGGGCCTAAAGGGCCCAAGCCGGTGGCCATGCCTAGCGGGTCCCACACGTCCCTTTATTTTATTATTATTATTTTAAGGTTTCCTTGATCTCATGAAATTCCTTGATTTCATGATGTTTCCTTCAAATTATGAAAATTCCTTCAAATCATGGAAAAATATATCAAAAATAAATAAAATTAAGGAAAACTCGTGGGTC
>JAJJWW010012298.1:0-35157 GCA_023531295.1 Papaver armeniacum
AACCAATTGTGGGAACATATAAGTTTTAGATGTGTCAATTATTAAGTTTTGAGGCTAAACCTAATTACTTTAGGAGATTAGGGTCGACACATTTGCTAAAGAATGACCACTACTGTGGTCAACCGTGTGAGTCAAGTCTGATTGACTTAGAGGATCCCAAGTTATTCAGGTTATTGTTATGTGCTTCTAAGTTCTTAATTGAGTATTTCCAGACTCTAGAACTTGATCTTCCGGATCCTGCCTTTGAGGAATCCAGCCAATGAAAACTTTTTATCTATTATAGAGCCTGAACCCGAACCACAACTAGATGTAGTTGTCTTAAACAAAAAAATAGATAAGGGTGTGTTGGATATCTTCCTGGTCTGTTGCAGTCTCCTCTTCTTGTGGTTAGCACTTTTTGATCCAGATGACCCTCAGTTATTGTTTCTATATGATTCTTCAAGGGGACTAATCCTTTCCAATGTCTGGCTGAAGACTTTAAACTTAGCACTTCTTGGGAGGTAACCCATGCTCTTGCAACACGGTAATATTTTTCCTTAACTCTTTTCTTCAAGTGGTAACAGTTTCTCATTGTTCATGCTTTTAATTTCATCTTTAGAACATTGAGGACAATGTTAGATTTAAGTTTGGGGGTATGGGAGAAACTTTTTAGTTGCAGTAACAAAATTTCAGAGACTAGAAATTTATGCTTATTAAGGTTGGCACTAACTAATCTAAGTGGATGGGAACATCTTGGTTGTAGGAGTTGAGGAACCAATCTTATTAGATGGAAACATATAGAAGAGTCTATTCATAAAAGCACAGAGCTCAGGTGTTAGAAAAGAAAACATGTTAGTTTCGCCATATCCTCGTGATGGAAACATCGAAAGAATCATGATCACTTCTCTTTCTTTTTCTTTTTACCATTGCTAGGGTGAAATAGAGTGACTGAGATACCCAAAAAAAAAAATTGAGATCAGACCACCAGACCAACCAGAATAAATACAATAAAGTCGACCACTGGTACCCTTGTATATGCCAGCTGAGTTGACCTAGAGTTAGGATTATCGACCATTGGTTTCCTTGTATATGCCAGTGTGTTGATATTAGTCCAGACCAGTATCTCAGTCCATTAGGATAGGTTCACCTTAGTCAACATCATCCACGTTTTTCTCTACATCCATCTTCTTAATCTATCCATGTGATGGGTTGACTCCGGTTTATGATGTCCATAAACTATCTTAGTAGAACTCTGTCACTTTATATGAATTTTAGTATGCTTGAGTGCAAACTCGTGTACAACAATTGGAATTTCGCATCAGGGTACTTCCTCCTATAGTCAATGTTTGTATTCCAACCAAGGAGATTCTTTAGTGCCTTCCAAGGTTCTGTGTATATAGCTAGGGTCTGGAGTAAAGGTTTTGTGGGTACACCTCTGGTAAACCCTCCGGAGACAACACTCCGCTACTAGGGCCACCTAGGGGTTCAAATGATTTTTATTTTCTAGAATAAATTTGCTCGAGGACTAGCAAATAATAAGTTTGGGGGTATTTGATAGACACATTTTTGTGTCTATTTTGTTCTCAATATTCTGTATTGTTAGTGCTCGATATTGTACTAATTATGGTTTTGTGTGTGTTTGTAGGTATTTTTGGGAAATAAATATTTTTGGAGAATTCGGCTCGAAAAGTTGGTAAAAGAACCCCCTGAGGACACTTGCTAAACGGACTCCTACTTTGGATAAGGGGCACTCAATTACTAAGGGGCACCCTGTTTACTATTCCCACCCTGGTTGTTGGATAAGGGGCAACCCTTTCTTCTTCGTTTGAAATTTACTATTGGTGGGAAAAATGTAGTGGTCGCCTGCAAAGTTATCTTAATGAATTTTGAAGAGGTTTTTGCGTGATTCTCTCGTTCGAATTGTTTGGTAATAACCTGTTACGCATTAACTGGGGTAGTAATGGTTTCGGTTTCAAATAAATAGGAAGATTTGGGTGGATTCTCATTAAACAGGGAGTTTGAGCATATCTCGGGATTTTGGTTGTGTTTGGGAAGATTGCGTGTGGCTTCTGTATGTTTAAGAAACTATGGACCGTGAAACCAACGTGTTGGGTGAGAATCAACACCAGTAGAAGCATATAGAGATAAAACAGGGAAGAAAATCATGTGATTTGCATGGAGAGTAAAAGAGGATTATTCTTGAGTTAATTACGTGATTCGATGGTGCTACTGGGTATAAAAAGGATCATTATGAGTCAAAGAGGGGGTATAACATCAATTTTTGGCGCCGCCGACGCGGACTTGTGTATAGATTTGTTTTTAGGTTTTATTTTTATTTTTATTATTTTTGTTCTCTTTTACGCCTTTGGTATTTTTTTTGATTCTTTTCAGATTTGGAGCGAAGCTACAAGGAAATAAAAAGTGTTATAAAAGGAAAGCATCGCCAAAGAAGGAAAGAAAAGATGAGTCCAAGGAGTGAAGAATATTTTGTACATATTTATTTTATTTAGACTTTATTTCTTTTTATTTTTAGAAACTGTAAATAGGGTTTCATTGTTGTAATTTTTCTTTTTACCTTTTGGACATGTTTTGGACTTTTGGACATTTTTTTTATATAATAACCCTAAGGAAGGGTTAAATTAAATATAAACTGTTTGCAGGGAAGGACGACGGTTACGATACTGTCTCGGCCCCTCGGGTTCGTACACTGACATAGGAGTCAGTGGCCCGAGTCGACTTCAACGGTTCATCCCCCGTATGGAACGGGAGGTAAGAATTCTAAACACCCGCGAATCCCTGTCGGCCGGGTTTCTTGGATGATTTTGTATGCATATATGTTGAGGTCTTGAATACGACTGTTTTAATTTCCTAGTAAAGTGCAAGGACTGGCCATACAAGATAAGGGTTCGGATTTCATCACCATTCTCTTCTTGCCCTCCTTAGGAAAACGATACCAAACGCGAACCTAAGCTTAAAATCCTGACTAGAACGAGACTGATAGGGTAACGAGCTTAATAGGAAAGCCATTCAAAAAATATTGGTTACTCTTTAAGCATACTTCGAAGTTCATGATGGTTTCTATAAGTTGAATGCGTGACTGCGCCGCCTTGTAATGCGGTGAGGCCTTGGGTATCAAAGCTCCACGCAGCTTCCCTCGCCTCAATTCAACTTACTTAAACTCGGATTGATTCCAGAGGGGTTTGCTCAGATTGTAACGAATTCCCTTTCGAAGGATTAGAAGCTGGTCTAGAAACAATCTAAGTGGAGCCATCATGCTTTTTGTTTGCTAGAAATCAGTAGGTTTGTGGTCGAGTCAGCCTTGTTTGTGTTTGTGTTTGTGTAGAATTCCCTCGCAGTTAGGATGTCAAATTGGTAATATAACGGCCAATACAATGATTATCCAACTGAACAATATGGACATTACTCTTTTTATGACCATAGTTTGAATAGTGGTTGGGAACGCCAATCTTTTGAAGGTTATGGGTCATACCATGGTGAGACCAATTACTATCCACACGAGCATCGGTCATTCGAGCAAGAAGATTATAGTACTAGTTCTTCGTATTTACAGGATGCAATCAAACTTTTGAAAACTAGTCCCTATTATGATCCTTCTGAACCTGTTCTTCCTTTAGAAGAGTCTCTCAAACAATTAACTGAGAATACAAATAGGTTTGTGTTAGAAATGGATAAACAAAATGCACCTATGAGTGAACCTTTTATACACGAAACCATAAGGGAATCATGTGAGTCGAGTCACGAAACCATAAGGAAGTCATGTGAGTCGATTCAAAAGCTTTTGTTAGAGGCCCAGAACAGAACTGCTCGAAATAATCTTAGTGTTTCCAATAGTACCCTTGAAAATGAGGATAATTATTTGCATAATCAAGATGATGAGGTTAGAATTGGCGACACTAATTTAGATGAGGTTCAACCATTTTCATGTTATTATAATGATGATTATGATGAGGATAATGTTGGTGAAGAGTTTGAAATCAATAGGCATAGTGATCATGAATTTGTTACTCCAATTGAGCTTAATAATGATAATATTTCTAGTTCAAATCCAAATAATTTTAATAATTATTCACATATTCAAAAGGATGAGGATTTGACTAGATATACCCCCGTTTTAGGCGATGTAGTATTTCCTTTTGATTACGAAGACAATTATGGTTTAGAGGAACTGTAGTTGCAGGAAATCCTACACTACACCCCTCACAAGAATCCACACAACTAAGACATGAAGATGAACAATTATGATTTTTATTGATTAATTCCTTGAATGTTTACAAGAGAAAATGGAAAAGAGAAAAAGAAATTACAATCACTGCCAACTTTCTCTCTCCTAATGACTTGCCTCACACTTCAAAAAGAACTGCCCTTCCAATTGGCATGCTCGGCTCTTTATATAGGGTATTACATAATGGACGATGCTACTATCTTTGTCCTTTACAAGAATGACTTGCGAAATATCGCAAGTGTACAAGTATATAATCTCGCGACATTCCTAAACCTCGCTAGATCTTCACATCTTTTTCGTGTTTTGGCTGTCGTCATTCATTGCGTCATTTATATTACTCTTCTGCGACGCCTTAGCAATGCTCTCATTTACTAATCTCGCAAGATATTGATGTCGCGATATTCTGATCCTACATCTTGCCTCTTCTCATGTCTTCTCTGTGAAGAAGAGAATGTCATGAGAACTAGTATTTTTGAAATGCCGCAACTGTTCATCTTTATCTGTCTTTGATATGACCTCGTATTTTTCACAGAATTTATTATGCGTGTTTCTTCTTCCGTTCTTTTCTTGACACGTCTCTTTCAACCGTTTTTTCTTGACCATTCACGTCCCCTCTCGCATTAAATGCATTTATTTTCTCGAGAATTCTTCTCTATATATAGTTTTCTCACCCTCCTCTTCTTCTTTTTTACTTTCTCTCTGCAATTTTTCTTCAACTCTCCTCCTCCGCAATTTACGTTTCTGCTACTGTAAACCTTCCTTTTCTTCTTTCTCTTGATCTTCAATTTTCTAATCATTCCCATACTCTAAGAATGGCTCCACCTGGTCGTAGATACGAAACCCTTTTGAGTGAAACTCAAAAGAATTTACAAGAGAAGGGTTTCACCTTGTCTACCATTCCCGATCAAGAATCTTCATCTATTATTTCTGCAAAGTTGTTTACTGATCATCATTGTGATGATCAGAAAATCATAATCTCTCTAGGTCAACTCCTCGCAGGTCTTCCCATTCCTCTCTACAATCCCGAACTGCCCTTGTTCTATGAAATCCTTGCTCATGAGAAATTCTCGCGAGCTATTTATCAATTAAGTGGTGATTGCATCCGTCTAATGCTTGAATTCGCCAATCATGGCGCTGGTAAGGGGTCTCTATATCCTGATAACGTCAGAGATCCTAAATTCGCAAACTTAGAGATAGTCACTGAAAAGTACTCAGTAGAGAACTTTTTTGAAAACTATGAAGTGATAAACATGAAGAATGATAAATCTCGCTGGGGTGCTCGATTGAAAAGAAAAGAGAACGTTCCTGATGATAAAATACTCATGTTAGATATTGATTGGCACTCTGGCAAGAACAATGTTCCTCGCTACTCTAAAGATGAGAAGTGGTGTGTCTTTCCGCTATTTTTGAATGGACCTTACATTTCAGGTTCCAATATACTCCCTGCGAATCTCGCAAATTATCATCCTTGGGAATTTAATTGGCCCGAAAAATCAAAAGAGGTATATTTTCTAATTTTCATTCGCTTTGCAATGTTTCCTTCCTTTTATATCTACTAAACTTGCGAAATTTTCAGATCACTAAATTGAGAAAAAGTTATGAAAGAAATCCAAAGCCAAGTACTCTGGCGATACTTCACTCAATCACGGATGAAGTAACAAATATTTTTCTTTATTATTTTTAACAATATTGTTGCCTCTGTTTCTTATCTTCATTCGTGTGCGAAGGTTGGTGTCGAAATTGCCGAAGAAGGAGAATCTCCCGAAGCTGCGAAGGTCAAGGGAAAATGCAAAGGTCCTCTTCGCAAGGGGAAGTCCACTGTCCCACTTTCTAAAAAATGGAAGATTCATTCTTCTCCTCGTTCAAGTCCTTTACCCAATGAAACTTCTGATGAGGATGCTAACAATGTGGGTACTTCTTTCTCAAAGGAATATCAATCAACTGAATCCCCTATGGAGCAGTTATCTAATATCTTTTCGGACTCCATGCAAGGCCTTGGAGATGATCGCCTTTCCGGTACATGCGAGGCTCTCGCAAATATATGTGATGCTACCTTGCTAGAGGGAAACGATTCTCTTAAAGGGGTTTCTAGATCTGTAACTCCTAGCTTTTTAAATGCACTTGGTGCCTTGGTATGTCTGAACTTCTATTTTTCTTCATAACTTTAATTTTAAGTCATATCTTAACAATTTCTTTATCTTTATTTGCATACTGGGAGAGCTTCTTTTGCTGTTGCCTCAGATCTTGAGAAGAGGCGCAACAATCTTGAAAAGAAAAATCTTCAACTTAAGGAGAAGAACAAAGAACTAGAAGTTGAAGTTGCGACATCTCGCAAGAAGAATGAAAATGAGACTGCTGCTCTTCGCGAAAGAATTCAACAACTGGAAGCTGAATCTTCTACTCAGAAGAATAAAATTTCTACCCTTCAAAGCGCTAATCAACAACTTTATGGTACAAAACTCTTCTCTTTTCCTCGTTTTTATTTTGTCATTTATTTTTCTTTTCCTGACTTATCATTTTCGCAGATATTTATAATCTTTCTAAAGAGGCCATCCTCCTCCATTCATTTCCTGAGCCTATGGATAATGATGCTCTTCTCGCTCATCTCAACGAATCTTTAAGTAGTTCGTCGAGCAAAATTAACTCTCTTTCAATAAATGAACTTCGAACCAAATTTCATCTCTTAGAAATTGAGCATAGATCTAGCTTAGGTTTAGCCAACCGATTTAAACGCTTATATCTTAGCTCCCACGAAAAAAGATAACATTCTAAGGGAGAAAATTAGTAGCCTTATAGATGACAAGGATCGCATTGCTAATCAAGGTGCACATGCATTAGCAAAATTTCAAAAAACTCTTCTTGAAGTCCAAATTGAACGAGATGAATCTTTTCGCCAAAATGCCATACTTAATGAGCGAGAAAATCAAATTCGTTCACTTCTTGTCATAAATAGTGACGATGAATTCGCTTGGGCTGCAAGAGTTCTAGATAATGCCAGAAATAACTTAAGTGTTAACGTCAGTCTTCATGCTGAGCATACCGCCTTGGTTAAAGATATGATTTCTGACAGAGAAGGTTGTCAACTGTTCTTCTTTACTTTACCACTTCTTTTTTGTGAAATTGCTATTAAGTTATTTATTCATTATCATACGTTCGCAGAAGCTGAGAAGAGGTATCAAACAAGGATTGAAGAACTTGAATATTGAAAAGAACAACTTGTGATAGGGTGTAGAATACATCCTATTTATTATCTATTGTTTATGCTTTCTTTGTTATTTTTCTTGTAAATTATGTATTTTACGCTTGTTTTGAGTTTTGTAGCTACTTTGGAGTCGCACGGAGGAAAAGAAGAATAAATGATCCAAATTGAGAAAAAAGGGCAGGATTGTCATTTCACAGGAAAAACACTATCGGGAGACGAGCCACGGTTAAAGGGAAACTCTCTCAGAGGAGTATTAAAAGTAGCCAGCTGATGTTAAGGGGTAACTACATGTTAGGGGCTGTCCATGGGGTATCCCTTATCTAATAAGTGGGGTGGTCCCTATCCCTGGGGTGTAACCATCCACCCGAATTATTACACAACCCTATATCGAGAGAGTTTTCTCTCATTCATACACAGAAAGTGGAAAGAAAAGCAACAATGGCTGCTGTTGAAACCAGAGAGAAGACATCGAGAAATTGAGAGAAATAAGAGAGGAAATGGAGGCTAGGTTAAGTTGCAGACAGCTGAGAGGGGTTTTGACTTGAATCCGAGAAGAGCTTGTTCCTGCTGTTATGGGTCTATGAAATGAAAGTAAAGAACAGAGAGAAAAGGGAGGTGGCGCAGCCATGGAGGAATCGGGATCATGAGAAGAAATTGGCTTTTGCCATTAATGGTACTGTTGAAACTCGGTGAGATGATTCCGAGGAAGAAGCAGCAAGACTTGTTGCTGGGAAGAATTGAGACCGAGAAAATTAGGGTTTGATGTTGCAGTGAATCGAGAATCTCAGAAGGAGGAGAAGAATTCAAGCCACTGTTGTTGAGATGGATCGATGGGTGTTGTTCCAAGGAGGCTCTAGAAAGATGGGTTTGATTTGTGTTAGCCTAAACTCAAGTTGGAGATGTTGATTTTCAAGGATGTGGTGAAATTGGAAGACATGATTGCTGCCATCGAATGGAAAAGAAGCTACAACAGATGAAGAATTTGATATGTTGTTGGTGCTGTTATTAGGGTTCGATTCGAGTCTGTGATGAAGGAATTGAAGCTCAGAGAATGGGGTTTGCTGGTGAATCGGGAGCAGAATGAAGGCATCAGTGGGTTTTATGCATATCTGGAATTGGGTGAAGAAAATGATATGAAATCGAGGAGATGGGTTCTGTGTTGGTGTGACAGTAAAGGCAAGAGTCGAGATGCAGATGGATTTAACTGGGATTTGAAATTTGGTGGAGCAACTAGTGTTAGTGGTCTCTGGTGAAGAGTGAATGAATGGGTTCCGGTATTCAACCTGAGAGAAGCGGCTGCTGTTGGAACTGAGAATTGAGAGATGAGAGCTGCCATTGTGAATTCAGATAGAAGGAGTCGATGCTGTTGAGTGCAATCGAGGAAGAAGATGGATTTGATGGTGGAATTGCAGCCAGATTGGAACCAGGATTGAGATGAATAAACATTGCAAGAATGAAGCTCTATTACACACAATGGTTTAATGAAAATGTTAGATGTATGTGTAGGTTCTTAGCAGGGGAAGACTGAAGAAAATTGAGGCCTGAATTCGGCCGGGAAGCACCAGAATACAAACATAACTCGGCTGGATTTTTATTCAGATGAGTCAACCCAGTGACTCGGTATACCAGCTCAGTGATCCAGCCTAACTCAGCCGAGTAAGCCAACGAGTCAGACCAGCTGTCTCGGCTGACTACCTCTTCCCTTGACCTGGTTTGACTAATGGTTGACCCATTTGACCGTTATCTCTAACGGTGGACTGACGAAATATTCCGTCGAATATACCAGTGACGGTGAAATTTTCAGGTGGCCGGCGGTGACGGATTCCGATCAAATTCCGGCCATAATACCAGTTTTTCGGCGAGCCAAAAATTCCAGAATTTTCTGTGGACTTCTCTCATGGGTGTGAAGACTTGGACTAGGAATTGGATGGAGAATTGGGCTCAAATTTGGAAAGAGAAGATGGAAGAGTTGAGAAAGGCTTGGATTTGGAAATTGAATTTCTAAAGGAAAAGGATTCTATTCCTTGGAAGATTTGGAGAATATTGAAGCCTATAAATAGAGAAGTTTTCTACATCTTTTGACACACCTCTCTACACACACAACACTTTTCTTTTCTTATTCTTTGTGTGAACTTTTAGCATGAGTAGCTAATTTTCTTATTGATTGAGGATGAATTCCTAGTTCTTAATATATGTTTTGAGTTTTGTTTCAATTCTATCTTGAAGTTTTTCACATGATTATCGATTGTTTTTACTAATAGGAATGTTTATTCATTCATGATTGATTGATAGGTTGCTTAGAGTGCACGCTAAATTGATTTGTTAATTTGATCTAAAGCTAGTGAAAGTTAGGAGATAAGTAATCGTTTCTTGACTCTTTACATAAGTAGCAAACACGAGACCTTGCGGAGGGATTCCGTGGAGCAATGTGTGTGAAAACAACGTTAGCAAGTAAACCTTGATCTAAGAGTCTAACTACTAATATCAACCTAATAAGTTCATAAATCTTAATGCGTTTATTTAAATCACATCTTGAGTGATCTACTTCTAGGTGGTTTGGTAAATAGAATCCGGTAGTCGAGAACTTCCGTGTCCGGTGATACAAGGGATTTAGGGGTTTAGCACTGATCTAGCTGCTTTACCTACGGTTGGTGATAATTTGTGACTAATAACAAGTAGAAAAGAACATAACTTGAATCATTGTTTTGCAACGAAGAAGGATTCCTTGATCTTGTTTCTCTTATTGATTTCAACTTTATCTTTTAATTGCTTTATTTACTTTCTTTCGCTTTACACCCCCCTTTTCGTGACAATTTTTACAACTAGAATCTCTTGCTCCTTGTGGGAACGAACTTGACTACACTATATTACTTGTTAATTAGGTGGAAAAATATGAATTAATTTGTTGTGGTTACGACACGCATCAAATTTTGGCGCCGCTGCCGGGGAGCAGCGGACGATTTTTAGTTGTTTTTATTTTTCTTTTTGCTTTATTCTTGCTTTGTTAGATTCTATACCGTATCTAACTTAGTTTTCGAGAATCTTATTTCAGGTGTTATACCTTTGGTGAATGCTTAAAGAGGGCAGACCGAGTCCAATACGTCTTCGATCCGGCACTCAACTAAAGGATTTCATTCGAGCGGTTAACACTCCACTTCCTCCTTTTTCATCAAGTGAGTTCACAGATTCGGACATCGAGGAAGCAACAATGGCTGATCGTACACTCAAGGACCTAGCTTCTCACAAGCTTGACACACAACAATGGTGTATCCAAACCGACTCAACCTTCGAAATTAAGCTGGGGTTGATTAGAGAGTTACCAAAGTTTCATGGCATGGTGAATGAAGATCCAAACAAACATCTTATGGAATTTTATACCATAGTCGTGGCCATGCTTCCACCGGAGACTAATGAGGATGGAGCAATGTTGAAATCTTTCCCGTTTTCTTTGGCGGGCAATGCTAAGGAATGGTTGTATTATCTACCTTCCGGAAGTATCACAACATGGAATGGGATGAAGAGACTTTTCCTCGAGAGATATTTTTCCGCATCAAAAGCTACTCAAATTCGCAAGGAGATTTGTGGGATGAAGCAAAATGTGGGAGAGTCATTGTATGAATGTTGGGAGCGATATAAGAGATTGGTGGCAAGCTGTCCACATCATCAATTTAGTAACGTTATGATACTCCAATACTTCTACGAAGGACTCCAACCAAGCGATAGATCTCTTCTTGACGCCGCGGGTGGTGGTGCACTAGTGAACAAGACGGTCGCCCAAGCTACCGAGTTGATTGAAAGCATGGCGGCGAACTCGCAATAATTCTACACAAGAGATGAACCCATGGTTAGGCGAGTGCATGAAGTTAGTGATTCATCATCACATCTTGATCAAAGAATGAGTAACATGGAGATAATGATTCAAAGGATGGCCTCGGTAATTATTCCGGATAAGGAGACCGAACAAGTAAATGCTTTATATCCAAATCAAAGGCCAAGGTACGATCCATACTCGAATACATACAATCCCGGTTGGAAGGATCATCCTAACTTTAGCTATGCAAACAAGCAAGCGGAGGCTCCTAATCCATATGCACAACAACGTGGTTTCCAACAATCACGTTTCCAACCTCAACAACAATTCCAACCACAACAAGTCAAGGAGAAAGATTCTTCGATTGATGACAAGCTCAATGCATTGATGCAAGGTATGCAAGGTATCACCACTTTGGTTCAACAACAATAACAAAAGACCGATTCGGCAATCAAGGATTTACAAATTCAAGTGGGGCAATTTGCGACCGATGTGAACCTATTGAAAGCTCAAGCGTCCACAAAGCTTCCTTCACAACCATTTGTTAATCCAAGAGAGAGCGTTAATGCGATTACTTTGAGGAGTGGGAAACAAGTGGAGCAACCAAATCAACAAGATAAGGTGTATGATGAGAAAGAGGAAATTGAAACCGCACCAAAGGAGAATACATCCCCAACCAACTTACCCAAGGAGACGGTTCCTACTTTCACAACTCCACCCCCATTTCCTAGCCGATTTGCTAAGTCAAAGAAAGAATTGGAATACATGGATATTTGGGAGATCCTTAAGAAAGTACAAGTCAATATTCCACTCATTGAAGCTATTCGTCAAATTCCTCGTTGTGCAAAGTTCTTAAAGGAGTTGTGCATGAAGAAGAAAAGGTTGAAAGGGAATGAAGTCATGAGTGTGGGGGAGAATGCTTCGGCGTTTATTATCAAGAAACTCCCACCTAAATTAAAGGACCCCGGTAGTTTCAATATACCTTGCACAATTGGTAAAACAAGGTTTACTCGAGCTTTGCTAGATTTGGGAGCATCGATTAATGTTATGCCATCCTCGATTTATGATTCTTTGAATCTTGGTCCTCTTAAAGAGACCGGGGTAGTTCTTGAACTTGCTAACCGATCTAATGTTTACCCGAAAGGGATTATTGAGAATGTTTTGGTGCAGGTTAATGAGCTTGTATTTCCGGCCGATTTCTATGTCTTGGACATGAATGATGAGAATTCTTCCAAGTCTACACCTTTGCTATTGGGTAGACCATTCTTAAGCACCGCCACGAACAAAGATTGATGTCCAAAATGGCACCTTGACTATGGAGTTTGATGGAGCACTCATCCACTTCAATATCTTTGAGACAAAGAGATACCCTAGTGATGTGAAATCATGTTTTCCCGTGAAAGAGATTGATCCGGGCTAATGAATCTTGCAAGAGCTAAGTCGGGCCGTCGACTTTAAAACAAGCGCTTAATGGGAGGCAACCCATAGGTTTTGTATTTCTTATCCTTTTGCTTTTTGTTATTTCTTTTTCTTGTTCCATAGCATGTTAAAATTTCTCACCTTGACTTTACTAGGAGGATTCAATTACATTGAGGACAATGTAAGGTTTAAGTGTGGGGGAGTGGTTAAGCATGTATTTAAAAAAAAAATTGAAAAAAAAAAAAAAAACAAGTTTTACATAAAACCTCCAACTTTTAGAGATTTTAGAGTCACTAGCATACTTCTAGGTATGTTTACATAGAGATTTTGACCGACATAATTGAACTTGGAAATGTTAGGGAACTACATTCGGATTTCTTGCTTGTTTGAGTGTTAAATAATGGATTTAATCATGCCGGTGATGCGAATTTGGTGCAGGGAGAAATGCATTATTAGAGTTGCTGATCAATCATTAGTGGAGACTACCCGTATTCATATCATGTGAGGCACCGACCAGAAATTTTCCATATACTAAAGAGCTTTCTTTTGAGTGTGTGTCACCGTACGTTAATTCTGGGTAGAATGGTGAGCTACCCAACCTCCCACCAATAGAAGCACTACTCTTTGATCTCTTGAGTGCTAATTTTGTCAATCATAAGGGTGACGTCTATAGATGAAAGCCTCCTTCTTGTAGTTCGATTTGCAGTTAGCACCATTCTCTCTCTCGATAACAACGGGTCCATAGAAACACCATCATCATCAACAAGGAGCGACATCAAAATCTACAAGGAAAGTTGGAAAAAGTTCACGGTTTACAAGCAACGGAATGAGAAAAAGAGCAAATTTCAAATTCAAGTAAAGCAACATACAAAGAGCAGATTTTTACATATATGTTGAAGACTTACAATATAATGAGGTAATTTTATATTCAAGTATGAAGACTTATTCATAAAAGCGAAGAAAATCAAAAGGTGAGAATTGTTGAAGTTTATGATTTCGAGACGATACAAGTTGTGAAGAATCAAGCGGTAAAATACTTCTCCCACGGCCATGGTTTTTTTTTTTTTGTTTTATATTTTATTTCTTTTGTTCCAAAAAAAAAAAAAAAAAAAAAAAAAAAAAAAAAAAAAAAAAAAAAACAACAAGAGAAATATTTGTTTTGTTTATTTAATAATAAGCCATGGGGAAGGAAAATATATAAGGAAGTTTCAAGCGACAAGGATTTAAGGTAAAGGTTACAAATTGTCAAGGGTTTATGAAATTCGAGAGTTTATCACCAATAGTTGAAACCGAAGACCAAGAAGACCAAGACGAGGAGCGGAGGACGTTTCTATTGGATGCCGTGAGAGTGGTGTTATCATAATTGGCGATCGGATGTGAAGGTGAGTAAGTAATCTCATCCTCGATAATAATGGTTGATTTCCTTTCGTAGAGATCGTCCGAAAAAATGGTTTTTCAAAATATTAAAAGATGTGGGTTTTTAAAAATATTTCGGAAGTTGTCCTTCCCACCATTCAACGTGTCGCAGGATTTCTCTCTTCATTCCTACCTGCACACATGTGAGACCCATAAAAAAGCCGTCTTTTTGAGTGCAATTATCATAAAATCCTTTTTGGTGAGGCAGAAGTCGAGGCGAAATGCTTATTGATCGTTTCTCAAACACGCATTCTCTCATTATGGTGTGGTTATTTCTCACTCAACATTTAAGAATGAGAATATGTTCTTTAGTATTTCTAACTTATTATTACTAGAATGCAGATACTCTATGTCCTCATAGCTTTTTGGATGCTTGTGACGCTTGAACGCTTTGAAATTGTGAGTTTTTAGTTTGATTTGCTCGAGGACTAGCAAAGTCTAAGTGTGGGGGAATTTGATAGGGTGTAGAATACATCCTATTTATTATCTATTGTTTATGCTTTCTTTGTTATTTTTCTTGTAAATTACGTATTTTACGCTTGTTTTGAGTTTTGTAGCTACTTTGGAGTCGCACGGAGGAAAAGAAGAATAAATGATCCAAATTGAGCAAAAAGGGCAGGATTGTCATTTCACAGGAAAAACACTATCGGGAGACGAGCCACGGTTAAAGGGCAACTCTCTCAGAGGAGTATTAAAAGTAGTCAGCTGATGTTAAGGGGTAACTACATGTTAGGGGCTGTCCACTGGGGTATCCATTATCTAATAAGTGGGGTGGTCCCTATCCCTGGGGTGTAACCATCCACCCAAATTATTACACAACCTTATATCGAGAGAGTTTTCTCTCATTCATACACAGAAAGTGAGAAAGAAAAGCAACAATGGCTGCTGTTGAAACCAGAGAGAACACATCGAGAAATTGAGAGAAATAAGAGAGGAAATGGAGGCTAGGTTAAGTTGCAGACAGCTGAGAGGGGTTTTGATTTGAATCCGAGAAGAGCTTGTTCCTACTGTTATGGGTCTATGAAATGAAAGTAAAGAACAGAGAGAAAAGGTAGGTGGCGCAGCCATGGAGGAATCGGGATCATGAGAAGAAATTGGCTTTTGCTATTAATGGTACTGTTGAAAATCGGTGAGATGATTCCGAGGAAGAAGTAGCAAGACTTGTTGCTGGGAAGAATTGAGACCGAGAAAATTAGGGTTTGATGTTGTAGTGAATCGAGAATCTCAGAAGGAGGAGAAGAATTCAAGCCACTGTTGTTGAGATGGATCGATGGGTGTTGTTCCAAGGAGGCTCTAGAAAGATGGGTTTGATTTGTGTTAGCCTAAACTCAAGTTGGAGATGTTGATTTTCAAGGATGTGGTGAAATTGGAAGACATGATTGCTGCCATCGAATGGAGAAGAAGCTACAACAGATGAAGAATTTACTATGTTGTTGGTGCTGTTATTAGGGTTCGATTCGAGTCTGTGATGAAGGAATTGAAGCTCAGAGAATGGGGTTTGCTGGTGAATCGGGAGCAGAATGAAGGCATCAGTGGGTTTTATGCATATCTGGAATTGGGTGAAGAAAATGATATGAAATCGAGGAGATGGGTTCTGTGTTGGTGTGACAGTAAAGGCAAGAGTCGAGATGCAGATGGATTTAACTGGGATTTGAAATTTGGTGGAGCAACTAGTGTTAGTGGTCTCTGGTGAAGAGTGAATGAATGGGTTCCGGTATTCAACCTGAGAGAAGCGGCTGCTGTTGGAACTGAGAATTGAGAGATGAGAGCTGCCATTGTGAATTCAGATAGAAGGAGTCGATGCTGTTGAGTGCAATCGAGGAAGAAGATGGATTTGATGGTGGAATTGCAGCCAGATTGGAACCTGGATTGAGATGAATAAACACTGCAAGAATGAAGCTCTATTACACACAATGGTTTAATAAAAATGTTAGATGTATGTGTAGGTTCTTAGCAGGGGAAGACTGAAGAAAATTGAGGCCTGAATTCGGCTGGGAAGCACCAGAATACAAACAAAACTCTACTGGATTTTTATTCGGATGAGTCAACCTGATGACTTCGGTATACCAGCTCAGTGATCCAGCCTAACTCAGCCGAGTAAGCCAACGAGTCAGACCAGCTGTCTCGGCTGACTACCTCTTCCCTTGACCCGGTTTGACTAACGGTTGACCCGTTTGACCGTTATCTCTAACGGTGGACTGACGGAATATTCCGTCGAATATACCAGTGACGGTGAAATTTTCAGGTTCCGGTCAAATTCCGGCCATAATACCGATTTTCCCGGCGAGCCAAAAATCCAGAATTTTCGTGGACTTCTCTCATGGGTGTGAAGACTTGGACTAGGAATTGGATGGAGAATTGGGCTCAAATTTGGAAAGAGAAGATGGAAGAGTTGAGAAAGGCTTGGATTTGGAAATTGAATTGCTAAAGGAAAAGGATTCTATTCCTTGGAAGATTTGGAGAATATTGAAGCCTATAAATAGAGAAGTTTTCTACATCTTTTGACACACCTCTCTACACACACAACACTTTTCTTTTCTTATTCTTTGTGTGAACTTTTAGCATGAGTAGCTAATTTTCTTATTGATTGAGGATGAATTCCTAGTTCTTAATATATGTTTTGAGTTTTGTTTCAATTTTATCTTGAAGTTTTTCACATGATTATCGATTGTTTTTACTAATAGGAATGTTTATTCATTCATGATTGATTGATAGGTTGTTTAGAGTGTACGCTAAATTGATTTGTTAATTTGATCTAAAGCTAGTGAAAGTTAGGAGATAAGTAATCGTTTCTTGACTCTTTACATAAGTAGCAAACACGAGACCTTGCGGAGGGATTCCATGGAGCAATGTGTGTGAAAATAACGTTAGCAAGTAAACCTTGATCTAAGAGTCTAACTACTAATATCAACCTAATAAGTTCATAAATCTTAATGCGTTTATTTAAATTACATCTTGAGTGATCTACTTCTAGGTGGTTTGGTAAATAGAATCCGGTAGTCGAGAATTTCCGTGTCCGGTGATACAAGGGATTTAGGGGTTTAGCACTGATCTAGCTGCTTTACCTACGGTTGGTGATAATTTGTGACTAATAACAAGTAGAAAAGAACATAACTTGAATCATTGTTTTGCAACGAAGAAGGATTCCTTGATCTTGTCTCTCTTATTGATTTCAACTTTATCTTTTAATTGCTTTATTTACTTTCTTTCGCTTTACACCCCCCTTTTTTCGTGACAATTTTTACAACTAGAATCTCTTGCTCCTCGTGGGAACGAACTTGACTACACTATATTACTTGTTAATTAGGTGGAAAAATATTAATTAATTTGTTGTGGTTACGACACGCATCAAGCAAAGGATCTCTCTCTTCGCAACGACAAGTATTCCATGTTGAAGAAGCAATTACAAACTACTGTAGCGAATTTCAATAATGATGTTGTTTGTTTTCGTGTAATGACCCATTGATCTTGCCTTATCATTGCTCTTGTGTGGTCTTATTTTGCCTTCCTAGTTAAAGGTCTTATTTTGCCACCCCTCATTGCGACAAAATCGCAGGACATCTTTACACTTTCATGTAACGACCTATTGATCTTGTCTTATCATTTCTTTAGTATTTTTGCCTCTCAAGTCAGATATTTTTCTTGCGAGGTAGTGGAAATATGACGGTGAGGCCTAAAAATTCTTGCGAACGTAAAGCCCCATGACATTGCCGTTTTTGCAATACGAAATCCCCAGGACGTCTTTACACTTTCATGTTTTTAAAGACCCATTGATCTCGACCCTTTTCCGGCGTGTTTTCCAAGACGACCGGTTAGTTTGACGTGAAGGTGGTAGGCGTTAGTCATTAGTGTAATCACGCATGTTTGAGCGGGCATTTTGGATTTACTTCTTCAGGGATCATCGCACAAATATGACAAGTCCTAAATTTTCTTGCCATAATGCTTGGTATGGCGGAAAATAGAGCCTCATGACATTTGCGTCTTAAGACACTTATCGATAATGAGTGTTTGGAAAAATATGAAATTCTGGGGAAGGGATTGTTGCTACATGCTCCAACCTCGGAGGCTCCCCTAATGGAGGGTGCCTATTGATCTTGCCCTTATCATCTCCATGGTTGCCCCTTCAAGGAGGCGTACATCGACCATACAAGACTAGCTCCTCCCATCCGGTCTTAACAACAACCAGCTTGTTTTCGCAGACCTCTTATCCCTTATACCTATAGGGCTTATGGTTACGAGACGCACCCTAAGTGGAGTTTTCTTGGCCGAGGAAAAGATGTGCCAAGACTTGCCAAGAATGGCCGAGACACTTCAAATGCCCAGGCACTCTTGGCTCAACCGTGTACCTCGGCGCCTTGGTCATACACTCGACTCCTTGGAAGAGACCCTCGGTCGTCCAACCAGGGTATAACCTTATATATATATAGTTGGAAATACAAGGTATCTCTCCCGGATGGGCTTTATTGACCCTAAATTTCCATGACTCAGGTTCCAGGGGAGGTGTAACCTTTTCCTTGAGCCATGTCAAGAGATACCCCCTTATATGACACACTTTAGGTCTTACATTTGCCTCTTACGAAATATCATTCGCGAACTAGGGTGTACGCCATAAAGGTTCGTCCCATTCACTCATTCTTTCATTTCTGTCAATTCGTTCAATCATTCATTGATTTTTGATTATTTCTTTCTCATTATTTTGTGAAATTATCGCATAATCTTGCTTCATTTGTTGTGATCTCGCTGTAATTATTTAACCAAACTTTCTTCATATTCATGTATCGCGAGTCTTTCGCGTACTCCTTCTTCAATCGTCACTTTTTTTTTGCCTAACATCAATTATTCATTCCTTACATCTCTTACTTCTGCCGCTCTCTACTTCTTCATTATTCAAGCTCTCTAATAGTTCCTTTCCTTTTCCGAAAGCATCGCAATTTTTAACTGTCTTCAAGCATTTGCTTCGCAATGTATCTTCACCCCTCACTTCTACGGTATCCACCATCAACCTTTCCCTTTTTTGTTCTTCTTTTATACTTTGCTTCCAGTTCCTACTTTGTGCGGCTCTTTTCTCGCAACTCTCCACATCAACCTCATAATATTTTTGTCCCTCAATCCAGTCTCCCTTTATAATTCCAACACCACTGGGATGAGGAAACTTAATACACTGGTGATAAGTCGATGCTACACCCAGAATCTCTTGTAACCATGGTCGCCCGATCAATGCATTATAAGGGGATTCCACATCGACTATACAGAACAAAATTTTGGTTGATAACCCTTGCAATGGTATTCTCATATGAACTTCTCCTTTAGGTTTGTTAGCTGTACCATTGAAACCATATATCTTGTATGTTGAAGGTATTAAATCTTCATCCTTTCCTCCCATAGTCTTGTAAGTATGGTAAAAAAGGATGTTTACTGAGCTTCCAGTATCGATTAAGATTCTATTGATCGCCCAGGAATTTTCTACCTCATCATCTTCATCATCAACAGGTTTTGGGTTAATTTCCAATCTCACAAACAATGGGCTATCATGCATCTCCCTGCCTTCAGGTACCTCTTCTGCGGTGAAAAAAATAATCTGCGTTTGCCATTCTTTTAGTGGCGATGCCTTCACGATGTTCATTACTTATCTATTGTCAGCATCTCTTGCGAAAACCTTACTGAGAACACTATCATGAAAATCTTCAATTATCCTGTACGAATGTACAATATAGTTGCAAAACAAGTTTTTGGCCTTCGCTCCAACTTCTAGTACAAACGTTTCTTTCCCTTTTGTTGTATTTACTCTGTGAATTTCTGGAGGTGTTGGTAACGGTTGAGTCTTCTCTTCACATTTTAAGAAATGATTCAATTTCCCTTGGTCAATCATTCTGAGGATGATTCTTTTTATATTTCTGCAATCATTTGTTAAGTGCCTATGAAAATGGTGATAAGAACAGAATTCATGACTTCTATCACCTGGAGGCGGTTCATTTCCCCTGTTCCATGGTGCTGGTATGTTTTCCATCAAAAGTATAGCTTCCCATATTTTTTCCACACTAGCATTTAGTGGGGGCATCTTAATTTCTTCCCATATTACCCTGTGATTTCGCTATCCACCATGATAATTCTGCCTTCGTCCTCCATAAGTTTCTTATGGATGATCAAGCCTTTGAATTTTGTTATTTCCGCCATGATAGTAGAAGTTCCTTTCTCTTTCAAATTCTTCCTGATCACGACTTCCCATGGCCACTAATTTTTGTTGTCCATCATCTATCATCCTTTCTTGTTGCCCTTGCGAAGTGCTCGCTACTGTATTTATCAACTTGGGTAATAAGCTTGCATTCGCAGCATTCAAGCTTGTATTCGCAACTGGGTATGATTCCATTTTATTTTGCCTTTTCTCTAGAGCAATATATTCCTCCTGAAGTTCTCGCAACTCAGTCATTGTGATTGTATTCTTGACTCTAAAAATTTGAATATATAACAAATTGGTTGCGAGCATAGCATTTATAAATGACAAAATGAGATATCTTTCATCCACATGACCAGCCATCTGCACATTGTCTTTCATCTCACAGTTAAATGTTTCACGCTTTCGCCGACCCTTTGTTTCAACCCAAATACATCTTCAATACCCGGTCGCGAGGAATTATTACTTATATACGCCCCTAAAAATATAGCTTGTAAATGGTTGAATGATGTGATTGTGTTTCTTGGTAAACCTTCAAACCATTTCAGCGCTTCTCCTGTCAAACTTGATGCAAAATACTTGCACAATATTGCATCGTGATTTTCCCATTGTAACATACACCTCACATAATCTTTGATGTGTTGTATTACACAAGTTGTTCCATCAAAAATGCTGGTTAACGCTGGCAAATTACACTTTGGTGGAATTCCTCCTAGTTGTACTTCTAGTGTAAACGGAGTTTTCGCAGCTTCTTCGATGGCCTCATCTAATTGTCTTCTTCCCCCTCCCCTTCTACTGTTCAGCATTCCTCTCATTTCTGCCAATTCTCTCAAGATTTGTTCATTTGCATCAGAATTCAAATTTATAGGCCTTTTTAGTTCTGCCTCTCTTCTCCTGCGTTCATGTATGCTTTGATTTTCTTGTTCATCATTCTCTTCTTGTCTTTCTCTGCGATCTTCTCTTTCATCTCTTTCACGAATTCGCACACCGTTATATCTATCATTTTCTCTTCTTTGTTGCCTATCAATTCTCCTTTGTACTCTTTCATATTCTTCATTGATATTACCATTGTTGCGATTTTGTTCTCTCATTCCTTCCCGATTATCATGATTGTTCTGGCGAATCGCTTCTTCCAATTCCCATTCTTCCATTTCTGCTCTTAATCTTTCCTTTTCGCGAGCTAGACGTGCTTGTTCAACATAGTGTTTTTCAATTTCATTTTCAATCTCTTTTTGTTTCCTCCGTACTTCTCTCCCATGTAATACTCTTATTCCTTCTTCTTGGTTTTCTTCATCAACTGGATTATTCCGCCCTTTACGCAGCCTATTTCCTTGATTTCCATCATTCTGTAAAGTCTTGGGTCGTGGAATATAACGATCTTCTATCATTTCTCTTCTTTCGCAATGTCCTTCATCGGGATTTGGCTCTCTTTATATATTTTCTTCATTAACATTTTCTACAGGTAATGTTCTCCTTATTTCTTCTCTAACTGATCTTGATCTTGACCTTGTAGTGCTTCTTGACCTTCTATTTTGCAACCTCATGTTTTCCATTCTTAACTCATGATTTTGTCTTGTTAAATTTGCGCGTTCTTCCTCTTCTAATCGCCTTTCTTCATCTATTGTTTGCCTCAATGCCTCTAATGCTGCGATTTCTTCATTTCCATGAATTATTTCTCCAGTCTCTTCTCGGTTTCTCTCCTCTTGTCCATTGTTTACCAATTGTTGTTCTTCTTCTCTTTCTTCCATAGAATTTGATCTCCATGTATGTACGCTCACCCTATCATAATCTATAGCTCTGTTCGTTACTGGCTGAATTGGTGATTGAATTTGATCTTCTTCACTACTTCTTGTATTTATTCTTGAGGGTTCACCTACTTCATTTCTCCTTTCTCCAGCTAATCTCCTGCTCCTTCTAACAGTTGTTGGTTGTTCTGATGCATTCCTTTTTCTAGCCATTTCTCAATCTTAGTAAATTGTTAAAAATTATATGAAATTCCTCTATTGTTACTTTTAATTCTTTCAAATCAAAATGTTGATCTTTTCTCAGTCCCTATTTCTAGCGCCATTATGTAGTTGCAGGAAATCCTACACTACACCCCTCACAAGAATCCACACAACTAAGACATTGAAGATGAACAATTATGATTTTTATTGATTAATTCCTTGAATGATTACAAGAGAAAATGGAAAAGAGCAAAAGAAATTACAATCACTGCCAACTTTCTCTCTCCTAATGACTTGCCTCACACTTCAAAAAGAACTCCCCTTCCAATTGGCCTGCTCGGCTCTTTATATAGGGTATTACGTATTGGACGACAGCTATGCTGTCCTTTATTTTCGGGAATGACTTGCGAAATATCGCAAGTGTACAAGTATATAATCTCACGACATTCCTAAACCTCGCTAGATCTTCACATTTTTCTCGTGTTTTGGCTGTCGTCATTCATTGCGTCATTTATATTACTCTTCTGCGACGCCTTCGCAATGCTATCGTTTACTAATCTCGCAAGATATTGATGTCGCGATATTCTGATCCTACAGGAACGAGTATATTTTGAGTCTAGCGATTTAGAAACAATAGACTTAGAAAAAGAAAATGAACTCGTAGAGATGAGTGAGGATGTACCTGACTTAGAAGAATAAATTTACCATTTTCAGGAATCAGATGACCTTGAAATTAGGGAAGTTGTGACTAGTCTTTTTAGAGACACTGAAAACTCTAACTTTTGGGGTGATTATCATTCTCCATGTGCCTAACTCTTATAAAGGTCCCTAACTTGGGACTTGACATATGTGCCTCAACCATTTTAAAAGATTATCTTCATACACTTTTTCCTGAACCTAGTTATGTCCATAAAGAAGTTCAGTTGTTGAGAACCCATCCTCTGGTTGATGTGGTTAACCCAGGCTATGATACCACGATTGATTTTGTTTTCCCACCAAATATTTTTCAACCAATTGTGGGAACATATAAGTTTCAGATGTGTCAATTATTAAGTTTTGAGGCTAAACCTAATTACTTTAGGAGATTATGGTCGACACATTTGCTAAAGAATGACCACTACTGTGGTCAACTGTGTGAATCAAGTCTGGTTGACTTAGAGGATCCCCAGTTATTCAGGTTATTGTTATGTGCTTCTAAGTTCTTAATTGAGTATTTCCAGACTCTAGGACCTGATCTTCCGGATCCTGCCTTTGAGGAAATCCAGCCAATGAAAACTTTTTATCTAGACCCTTTTATAGAGACTGAACCCGAACCACAACTAGATGTAGTTGTCTAAAACAAAAAAATAAATAAGGGTGTGTTGGATATTTTCCTGGTCTGTTGCAGTCTCCTCTTCTTGTGGTTAGCACTTTTTGATCCAGATGACCCGCATTTATTCCGAATGTTGCTATATGATTCTTCGAGGTGATAATCCTTTCCAATGTCTGGCTGAAGACTTTAAACTTAGCACTTCTTGGGAGGTAACCCATGCTCTTGCAACACGGTGATATTTTTCCTTAAATTTTTTGTTCAAGTGGTAACAGTTTCTCATTGTTCATGCTTTTAATTTCATCTTTAGAACATTGAGGACAATGTTAGATTTAAGTTTGGGGGTACGGGAGAAACTTTTTAGTTGCAATAAATAAAGTTCAGAGACTAGAATCTTATGCTTATTAAGGTTGGCACTAACTAATCTAAGTGGATGGGAACATCTTGGTTGTAGGAGTTGAGGAACCAATCTAATTAGATGGAAACATCTAGAAGAGTCTATTCATAAAAGCACAGAGCTCAGGTGTTAGAAAAGAAAACATGGTAGTTTTGCCATATCCTCGTGATGGAACATCGAAAGAATCCTGATCACTTCTCTTTCTTTTTCTTTTTACCATTGCTAGGGTGAAATAGAGTGACTGAGATACCCAAAAAAAAAAAAATTGAGACCAGACCACCAGACCAACCGGAATAAATACAATAAAGTCGACCACTGGTACCCTTGTATATGCCAGCTGAGTTGACCTAGAGTTAGGATTATCGACCACTGGTTCCCTTGTATATGCAAGTGTGTTGATATTAGTCCAGACCAGTATCTCAGTCCATTAGGATAGGTTCACCTTAGTCAACATCATCCACGTTTTTCTCTAAATCCATCTTCTTAATCTATCCATGTTATTGGTTGACTCCGATTTATGATGTCTAGAAACTATCTGAGTAGAACTCTGTCACTTTATATGAATTGTAGTATGCTTGAGTGCAAACTCGTGTACATCAATTGGAATTTCGCATCAGGGTACTTCCTCCTATAGTCAATGTTTGTATTCCAACCAAGGAGATTCTTTAGTGCCTTCCAAGGTTCTGCGTAGATAGCTAGGGTCTGGAGTAAAGGTTTTGTGGGTACACCTCTGGTAAACCCTCCGAAGACAACACTCCGCCACTAGGGCCACCTAGGGGTTCAAATAATTTTTATTTTCTAGAATAAATTTGCTCGAGGACTAGCAAATAATAAGTTTGGGGGTATTTGATAGACACATTTTTATGTCTATTTTGTTCTCAATATTCTGTATTGTTAGTCCTCGATATTGTACTAATTATGGTTTATTGTGTGTTTGTAGGTATTTTTGGGAAATAAACATTTTTGGAGAATTCGGCTCGAAAAGTTGGCAAAAGCACCCCCGGAGGACACTTGCTAAACGGACTCCTACTTCGGATAAGGGGCACTCAATTACTAAGGGGCACCCTGTTTACTATTCACACCATGGTTGTTGGATAAGGGGCAACCCTTTCTTCTTCGTTTGAAATTTACTATTGGCGGGAAAAATGCAGTGGTCGCCTGCGAAGAATTATCTTAATGAATTTTGAAGAGGTTTTTGCGTGATTCTCTCGTTCGAATTGTTTGGTAATAACCTGTTACGTATTAACTGGGGTAGTAATGGTTTCGGTTTCAAATAAATAGGAAGATTTGGGTGGATTCTCATTAAACAGGGAGTTTGAGCTTATCTCGGGATTTTGGTTGTGTTTGGGAAGATTGCGTGTGGCTTCTGTATGTTTAAGAAACTATAGACCATGAAACCAACGTGTTGGGAGAGAGTCAGCACCAGTAGAAGCGTATAGAGATAAAACAGGGAAGAAAATCCTGTGATTTGCATGGAGATTAAAAGAGGATTATTCTTGATTTAATTACGTGATTCGATGGTGCTATTGGGTATAAAAAGGATCATGAGGAGTCAAAGAGGGGGATGGAGAGTTAGGGGTGAAAATAGAGGTGATTAGTGAGCTGTAGAGAAGAAATCAGAGGTTGCATAGTTGTTTCTGCTGCTGCTGCACCTCAAGAACACGAAGAACATAAGACGCATGGCATGCCGTCGTACATGCTATAGTGATAAATACTTACAGAAGAGGGTCGTAGTTCTGGAGACAGTCTTAAAGAAATAGTGACATGAAGCTTTTATCGTTCTTTGTAACAACTCGGTTTGTAACACTTATAACTGTTACAAACCCGGTTTTTATTATATTTCTCCTCCTTTTCACCATTGTAAACACCTTTTTGAGCAATGAAAAAAATCATTTGAGAGTGTTTTCACCATGCGGAGCTAGACCCATCACTGGGACGACGGAGGAAGCTGTTTTGCACCCATGTGGTAATTCTATTTAATTCCTTTATGACTATTTGCACTATTATAATTGATTTATGATTTTTCTTGATTATTTGTGAATTTGTTAGATGTTGCATGCTTAGTCTTAGGTACTTTAGATGCGTCATTCTTGTGAATTACATATAATTCTTTATAAAATCTACCTTGGCAAAGAATTAGAGTCGATGTTTGTTATTTTATGAGCTTTAATTGTCCGGAATTAATAGATGAACCGCATGAATGTGAGAATTGGTGGAATCCCGAGTCCTAGTAACTCTCTTCATCTTGTGACATAAATTGTATATTTTCTCTATTTTTATTATTTTTCTTTATTAAATCCTAAAATCGATTTCAACAAGTCCGAGTGAACGACAACTCTACTTACCACTATCCTAAATTCGATCAGTTTTCCATTGGCACAAGGGTGCGGCTAGCATGGTTGGCATGCCTTGGCGCGGTAGGTATGGCTGGCATGGTTTGCCATTGGCACAGGGGTGCGGCTAGCATGGTTTCCATGCCTTAGCGCGGTAGGTGTGGCTGGCATGGTTTGTCATTGGCACAGGGGTGCCTTCAAGGGCCCAGCTGCCTCTTTTCCTTACTTGGCTCAAATAGGAAGTTCTTTTCTCTTCAAAATCCCGAGAGTGTTATGCCCACAAAAGGGGCGTTACTCCTTCTGCTTAAGTTACATTACCGGTTTTGCTTCCGAATCTCAGTGCTGGCAGCGGGAAAGCAAAGCACGAGATAGCGTGTCTCAAACACGTTCTTCCACGTTTTCCCACCAAACCCTGATTATTTCGCACAGCCAGGCATGAGGCTTTCCCTTATATTGACTGGTGGGATAAAGTTTAATTAGGATCGGATAGCATGCCTTAACTCACGCCTAGTATAAAAACTTTCCTTTTCGGGACTGCGTCGTTCTGCTGAACATAAAAGATGATCTTGAATTCTCCATTCGTATAGTTCGTCCTGAAAATCGTGCTCGTTTTCTTCACAGGTATCATCTCGTGTTTTTCTCCCGGTTTCCATTTTATCTTCTTGTTGGTATAGATAGGGTGAAACTTGCTCATTTTCTCTGTTTTTGTATAATGGGATCTTCCAGAGGCAGCCGTACCTCTAATTCTTTGGAGAAAAACCTTGGACTTCTCGAAAACCAGTTTTCTTCTCATGATGAGGCATTAGGTAGAATCGAATCTCTGTTCCATGAAGCTGGCGGAATTATCCAAGACCTTCCTTCTATTTATCTTGGTGATTTGCGGGCGCGTGTTCGGACTTTCTTGGGCTCGGTGAACATGTAGGAGGAATGGGAAGGTGATGAAGAGTCCTGGTGCGTTGAGAGACTTCAGTGCAGCAAAACTTCTTATCGGTCTAGGGAAGATCGGACCACTTCCAGGTTGAAACGACGGAAAACTGAGTCTGTGGGACCTTTAGAGGAAAGCCAACGTAACTTCTTCATTCAGTACGGCGTCATAATTCTTGATTATGATATGGATGAATCAAGAAATCCTCCTCGAAAGGTTGCTGAGAAAACCTTTGAGGAAAACGCTGCGTTTGGTGGGACCGAAGCGGCCTTCGGAGTTGACGTCGGAAATGTTGTTGGCGACATTAGGGGGTTCGTGGTGGCATATGCTGGACCAGTTGTTGAAGCGGATGCTGGGAAAGAGATGGGTGATGTTGCTGCTGAGGTTTCTTCAAGATGGGATGTTGAGGTTGCTACTGCTGATGCCGTCGAATGGAATCTTTGTTTCCCGAGAGATTGTTGGGGAAAGTGCTTGAAAATAGCCCTGACCGATGCGACTCGTGTTCCATCTTTCGATGACTAGCTTCTCCCTTTTATCGTTTTTGTTTGTTGCGTAGTCGTCCTGATGTTTTTGTAGACTCATCTTTACCTTATTTGTATTCGTGGCGAAGTTAGGGTTCCGCCAATTAACGTTCCGCTTGTGTTTTTTGAATAATTGAATAAGGTATTTCTGACATGGTTTCGGCTTTTCTGGTCGTGATTTGATGGTTGATCATGTCTTCTGAGCTTCAATAGTGAAGGGATCCCGTGTAGATTCCCAGTCCCCAAGTATGGTTTACATGTTTCCATCTTTGTAGTGATTACTGCTGTGGTGAAGCTCTGGCTGGTATCAACAAATGAGCGGCAACAGTTCTTGGTAGTAGATGTAATCAGTAGAGACTACATTTTTCGTGGTAACAAAGTAGGTTGGCTGGAATTGTATGGGATTCCATGGAAATAGAAGGATTGGCTGAATGCGTTAGCGAGCAAACTTTCCATGATCACGAGTTTTGGCGAGATGGATCAACAGGTGGCCATGACTACAAAGATTGGCTGGCTGTGATCATGATCCTTGACATGGGGAGCATGGTGGCACGACCCTTTGTAGGAAGAAACGGCGTTGAAGCAGCTTCGGCTCTTGGAGAGGATATTGAAACTTAGGAAGCCAAACGTTGAAGTTTTGGCTTCGGATCCTTGAGCAGCTTATGGAGAGAACGCTGAAGTGGAGCGACGGCTGGAGCGAGCGTTGAACCGAAGCAGCCGCCGGGGTGAATGTTAAAGCGGGGCGGCTGCGTTAATCGATATCTTTGTCAAATTTGGACACCCTTCAAGAGAACAATGGTTAGGGATCCCGATTCCTTCTATCAATCGTGCTTTCAGGAGAGGTTGGGGTTTGGGAACGGCTTCCCCTGGTTGGAAACATCTGCTTCCACTATGCAGTGCGGTTGAGGGCTGCAAATATTCTTTCATGTTGCGCCTTGGGGAAATATAGAATCTCACGTAAATGTCTCATCATAAACTACACGATTTTGTGGGCGAAGTCCCCAGAAATCATGCATCTCCTGACAGGAAGAGAGTCTCTGTGAACTCAGGGGGTTGTTGATTTTCTTTGCCTCGATTTTGGAGAAGCCATTCCTGATCTTTAAGCGTTATGAAATTGGATTGCTGATTCCCTTCTACTGGGCATTCAGAAACAACGCTTGAAGAATGTAAGCTACTAGTGCTGGGAAGATGCAAGTTGTTAGCGATGAGAGGATGCAAGTTGTTGGTGCTGGGAAGATGCAAGTTGTTAGCGCTGGATCGGCTTGGAATGAGCGATGGCTTGGCACGACGTTGTCTTGGCATGGCACGGACTGTTGGCTTGGCACGACGCTGACTTGGCGTGGTGCGGTAGCAATAAAGTGGTCAAGCATATTCCAGGTATGTACTCCAGCGTTTCTCTTCCAATTTGTTTTCTTGTGTTGGTGCATACCCTATCCATAGGTATGCCTTCCATATGGGCGTTATGGTTTCTCTCATATCCAAAAGTTACAGGCCGAGGTGACCGAAGGTCCTTCTGCGGATGTGGTCAAACAGCAAGAAGAGGAGGTCGAAAGGTTGTCTAAAAAGTTGGATCTGAGATAGGCGGTCCTCCAAATGACGAAGGATGCCTTCTTCGAGAAGAGTAAAACACTGTTGAATGGCTTCCTTTGAATGTACTTCTGTTTTCTGAAATTCTTCTATTTTTTTTTTTTGAAAGGCAAATAAAACACTTGGGTTATGGTTTTGATTTTCTAGATTTTTGGGTTGATAAACAAGTGTTACCTTTGAGGGTTTTGGATTATTATTCTGGATGAACTGTTTTAGGATAATGTCGTTTTTGGTTATGATTGTAAGTAACACAAACATCCCAGGGAAGACATGGAAACATGAACGTTGCGTGTTGGTAGATGACATGGGATGAAACATAACATGGCTATCGGTTTTATCATTCCCGTGAAAACTTGAAATAGTAAACCAATGTATTTTGTCTAGGCAAGACTTACTCGGTTTTTTGGATCTGCTAACGAAAAACGAGTCAGGTGCAAGCCCGACTTTCGTGGGAAACACCGCCGATTATGGAAAGTCCCCAGTCTTCAATGAGTCACTTGATAAGGGTCATTGGTACCTGAGCATATCGTTTTATTTTAACCTCTGGGAAGTCCCCATTCGTCCCTTGACGTGTCAGGACTGGTTATCGGGTCGTCTGGTAACTGAGTAATCGATACCTGAGCGGATCGCCTGCTTCTGCCGTCTTGATGTCTGGGTCGAAGCATGAGGTCGATGGTCGAAAATTGACATTCTAACCGAAAGATCAATCTCCCACTGTGGTCACCAATTGTTTGTAGGTGAAAATGGTTTCTGCTGATTTCGGTAATTTCGGGTGTACGGGTGAGAAACAATTTAAACCCTAAACAATGTACTGCAAGGGAGTACTTTAGATTCGAGAGATCAATCTGTACAAATCCAGCCTAAACCAAGAAATGGCCGTTCCGGACTTGCTTCGGTCACAAAGTGGAGGAGAATTGGTTGGTTTTGGGGAGGGAAGCAAGGAAAGTGATGAGACCAGAATAGTTGATTCTCGGAAGAGTAGTTGTGTTACTACAACTTGTATAAGAAAAGTGGGAAGGCTAACAAATGGTAAGCTAGCAAGTATTTTCTAAGTGTTTTATATTCCCCCATGAACTTGTTGTTCCGTGGAAATAGGTAAGACCTATTTATACAAGTCGAAGTGAAACGTACCCTGGTCTCATTAAGGAATGGAAAAATGGGTAAGTAAATGAGAGGAGGTGGTAACCGTATGCATGGAATTTGATGTTCCATAAAATCGTTAACGCATGGAATTGATGTTCCATAAAAATATTAACGTATGGAATTGATGTCCCATGAAAATTTCACTTTTAACTCCCTGTATTTACTAACCGCCTCACCCTTATGACACTTCCTTATGATGGGCATAGTGTACGCCGCACGCTGTAAAGGCCAAACCAATACCCAAAGAGGATCCCCCAGTTTGTGATATGTGTTGATGTCTCGAATGTTTTTGTGGAAAACATGTAGCGTGTGGTTGTTGCCTGGCAAGTCGAGCTTGGGAGACTTGGTAGCTTGGTGACCTTCGACGGTCGAGATTTTGTATCTTAAGAGGAAAGGTAGCCGTTGATCTTTGCACGCTTTCGTTCGTTGGTGGCCGCATAAGGAAGGCCAGCATGGTGGCGCGGCTAGGTTAGCATGCCATTGGCATGGCATGGTGGCGCGGCTAGGTTGGCATGCCATTGGCGTGGCATGGAAGCGCGGCTAGGTTGGCATGCCATGGCATTGCGTGGCCAAGCTTAGGTTTTCGGGCCAAAGGTTACCATGCGTCATCTGGTAACCTTGGAGAAAAATAAACAAATTCACCCATGCGCGAAAATCGACTTCCTCCATCGACCCAGTGTTGGGGTTTAGCTTCTCATAATGTAGACATGCTCAAAATTCATTTGTATTGCTAAAAAGTGCTTACAAGAAGTGAAAAGATAAGAAAACTTTGTTTCGCAACGCTGTTAGGGCGTTACAAAACTGTTACAATGAATAATGCAGAAAACTATTGTTTTTGTGCATCGCATGAAAAAGCTGTCGTTCCAGAGTTGAAACGATGGTGATTTTAAGCAGCATGAACTACAAGCGTAGTCTGTTCTTCTTCTTCTTCTTTTCAGCAGCAGCAGAAAAATCTGCTCTGCAACCCTCTGTTTGTCTCCTCAACTCTCGATATCTTTTCTCGCTCCCAAACACTTAATTTATACTCCACAGGTCGAGAGAATCCTGTAGTAACTCCATATAATCCTTATTTACTTATTGCATGGCTACGAAATTTTATTTCCATTCTTCTTCTTTCTTCTCTTCTCACACGTCCAAATCTCCTCCAGATCAGATGCGAGAATAACACCCAAGATAATATTCCCCAAATCGGTTCAGTATCTTCCATATATATTCAAACAAATATTCAGAGAATGACATACTCTCGGTCTACGAATAATCCTCATGATTTGACTTTCTTTTCTCGTATTAAAACACTTACCATCCTGTTGTGATAAAACAGGCTGGTATTGACCAGAATCCGTTTACAAAATCTCACCAAATCTTTTATAACTCAAAACATAATGCCGAGAATATTTGTTACCCTGTTTTACTTCCCACGTCCTTCCTCTTCCTTTTTTTAACGCTTCCAAACCATATTCCACCCCTTTTTTGTCGTAACAGTTTATTACCAATTCTAAACCCTTGAAAATCTCCAACAGAATCATGTATAAATCGCGTCAAAAACATACAGGCGAGAATGAAAGTTTTCCCGCCAAAACTGCTGCTTCAAATGGAAAGAGATGGAGTGCCCATATCCGTTGCTGGGGTGTTGTTAATAGGTGGGTGTAAATAGTAAGGAATGTGCCCCTTATCTGCTGAGGTGCCCCTTAGTAATTGGGTGCCCCTTATCCAAAACCGAGAGTCCGAATAACAAGAGTTCTCCGGGGTACAAAAACCACTTTTCGAGCAACTTTTTCCATAAGAGCTTATTTGACAAAAACACCTACAAACAAGTTTATTAGTGATAAAATGAGTCCCAACGAATGTATTTATGGGTGAAAATGCGTCGCACTTTCGCTCATCAAATTCCCCACACTTACATTTTGCTAGTCCTCGAGCAAACAGAAATTGACCCGCTACACAGTGGTCATAAAATAAAAGAGAGTTAGACCATGCTACAATTTGGTCATGACAAAAGCCAAACATAAGACACACAATTTGTTTTTTTTTTTTTTTTTTTAGACCCGCTACACAGTGATCATTTTATATAAGGAAAAAACAAAAGACCCTTCTACATGTTGGTCTTAACCCAAAAACCATAATTTTTTTTTTTTTTTTTTTTTAGAGACACGCTACCACGATTTGGTCATAATATTTATATTTTTATTATCTTTTTAGACCAGCTCAAGAGACTGGTCATAAAAGCGCAAGAAAATTCTGAAAAATTAAAGAGAAAAAGTTAATAACCACTCCCCACACTTAAATATTACATTGTCCTCAATGTAATTGAGTCATCCAACGTAAAATTTAAGATGGGAAATTAAAAAAAAAATAAAAAAAAAAAATAAACAAACATAAGTAAATAATTATACCTACTGGACTGTACAAAAACGGATCCCCATACACTAATAACCTGAAAACTTGGGGATCGACCCAAAATACAATATTTACAAGCGACTGACTTCACAATTATTTTATGAAAAAATGGGGATCTCTGAAACAGTCGAAGAAAACAAAATTTACCCCTAAACTGAGGTTTCTACGCACATGGAAGTGCATAAAGAACAAAGTATGGGGATTCAGGAAAATTTCAAGCTGGCTCATGCATGGTATTAGAAATAGGCAAATCCTCGGGGTACTTAGATGCAAAGTAATCCAACAATACTTTAGAAGCACACAATTCTAACCTAAATTAGGCAACTTTTGGAAGTCTAGTGGTCTAGAAACAACCTCTAAGTCGGGTGAATGATCTTGTGAGGTAGATTCATCTATGGAATTAGGCGAATCATCCACACAATCATCCACGAGGTCATCTATATGTTCTCGTTTGGGACAAAGAGTCACTACTAGATTCATCATCATCAGCAAATAATCTTTCACATTCAAGAACTCTCAATCTTTGTTCCAAACTAGGCGGTGTGTGTTTGTAATACTTCTCATAAATAGTTTCATGTGATTCTTCACTAACCTCATGTGGAGCCAGAAACTCCATACCATTGCCTACGCATATATTCGACAAGCGTCATCTCGGATGAGGTTTCCGATAATTTGACTTCTACGCATATATTCCGCCGGTGTCATCGTAGGTGGCGTCTCCTCGAGAAAGAAGTCATCATCCTCAAGAATTCCTGAAAATAAATACAAAAAGAAACGCATAAAAGGAAAAAGAAAATCATGCAAAAAAAAAAAAAAATAATAATAATAAACCTAAAAAATTAATAATCTAAAAACAAATCCGAGCGTCGTAACGCGCTAAAATGATTTAAGGTTTTTCTTAATTTTACGTAGTAGTAATATAAGATTCGTTCTCTCGGATGTTGTTAAGATTAAATTAAAAGGTTTAAATAAAATAATAAATAAAGAAAGTCATTGGGTCTTAGATTCCACGAATTCACAACACGAGGTTCATTATTCATTCTCAACAATTATCGCTCGGTGAATAAATAAAACATCAACTCTTGTTTTGCCAAAGTAGATCGTCAAAACATTAATTGTATCCCCTAAGCATAGATTATCTTAATTCAAAGCATAACCTATCTAATTGAATCACAACTAATTTTATCAAATCATAATTCTATTATAAATTAGTGCAAAAGTCAAATAGAAAAATAAACAAATTCACCCATGCGCGAAAATCGGCTTCCTCCATCGACCCAGTGTTGGGGTTTAGCTTCTCATAATGTAGACATGCTCAAAATTCATTTGTATTGCTAAAAAGTGCTTACAAGAAGTGAAAAGATAAGAAAACTTTGTTTCGCAACGCTGTTAGGGCGTTACAAAATGTTACAATGAATAATGCAGAAAACTATTGTTTTTGTCTGTCGCAGAAAACTGTCGTTCCAGGTTGAAACAGTGACAGTTTTAAACGACAGACTACAAGCGTAGTCTGTTCTTCTTCTTCTTCTTTTCAGCAGCAGCAGAAAAATCTGCTCTGCAACCCTCTGTTTGTCTCCTCAACTCTCGATATCTTTTCTCTGCTCCCAAACACTTAATTTATACTCCACAGGTCGAGAGAATCCTTGTAGTAACTCCATATAATCCTTATTTACTTCGATGCATGGCTACGAAATTTTATTTCCATTCTTCTTCTTTCTTCTCTTCTCACACGTCCAAATCTCCTCCAGTCAGTGCAGAATAACACCCAAGATAATATTCCCCAAATCAGTTCGTATCTTCCATATATATTCAAACAAATATTCAGAGAATGACATACTCTCGGTCTACGAATAATCCTCATGATTTGACTTTCTTTTCTCGTATTAAAACACTTACCATCCTGTTGTGATAAAAGCAGGTGAGTATTGACCAGAATCCGTTTACAAAATCTCACCAAATCTTTTATAACTCAAAACATAATGCCGAGAATATTTGTTACCCTGTTTTACTTCCCACGTCCTTCCTCTTCCTTTTTTTAACGCTTCCAAACCATATTCCACCCCTTTTTTGTCGTAACAGTTTATTACCAATTCTAAACCCTTGAAAATCTCCAACAGAATCATGTATAAATCGCGTCAAAAACATACGAGCGAGAATGAAAGTTTTCCTTCAAGCTTGCTGCTTCAAATGGAAAGAGATGGAGTGCCCATATCCGTTGCTGGGGTGTTGTTAATAGGTGGGTGTAAATAGTAAGGAATGTGCCCCTTATCTCGTCGAGGTGCCCCTTAGTAATTGGGTGCCCCTTATCCAAAGCCGAGAGTCCGAATAACAAGAGTTCTCCGGGGTACAAAAACCAC